>CAXIVR010000009.1:19261254-19691254 GCA_964035755.1 Teleogryllus oceanicus | reverse complement strand
AATTCCACAGCAATATTCCGCAATAGAATCGAACACCGTAGAGGAAGTCTCCGTGAAAGAAGACCTTCACAATATTCTCTTCTCCGCAACGATACGCGAGGGCGGGGGTTGTATTTATTCTGTGCTCTTACTGCGTCTGAGGCGGGACGACGCGCGGGAGGTGTGCGAGGTGGCAACAGTCGGAAGCGGGACAAAAGAAGGCGCCGAGGCGGCGCTGGGCGCAGGGCGCCCGGCACAGAGGCGGCGCCAGATTGAAGTTTCCGCCTGGGCGCCTCGTGCCCTGTGATCTCGCGCAGCTTCCGCCAAAGGCGGAGGTCGAGGTGGCAGGGCTCTGAGGGCGACGGCGGAAGCAGGGGTGGACGCGTGGGCGGAGTCGTGGGCGGAGGCGTGGGAGTGGACGTAAGCGTGGGCGTAGGCGTTAGCGTAGGCGAGGGCGTAGGCGGGGACGGAGGCGGGGACGCAGGCGGGGACGCAGGCGGGGACGCAGGCGGGGACGCAGGCGGGGGCGGAGGCGGGGACGGAGGCGGGGACGGAGGCGGGGCGGAGGCGGGACGGAGGCGGGGACGAAGGCGGGGACGGAGGCGGGGACGGAGGCGGGGGCGGAGGCGGGGACGGAGGCGGGGACGAAGGCGGAAGCGGAGGCGGGGACGGAGGCGGGGACGGAGGCGGGGACGGAGGCGGGGACGGAGGCGGGGACGGAGGCGGGGACGGAGGCGGGGACGGAGGCGGGGACGGAGGCGGGGGCGGAGGCGGGGACGGAGGCGGGGACGGAGGCGGGGACGGAGGCGGGGACGGAGGCGGGGACGGAGGCGGGGACGGAGGCGGGGGCGGAGGCGGGGGCGGAGGCGGGGACGGAGGCGGGGACGGAGGCGGGGACGGAGGCGGGGACGGAGGCGGGGACGGGGGCGGGGACGGAGGCGGGGACGGAGGCGGGGACGGAGGCGGGGACGGAGGCGGGGACGGGGGCGGGGACGGAGGCGGGGACGGAGGCGGGGACGGAGGCGGGGACGGAGGCGGGGACGGAGGCGGGGATGGAGGCGGGGACGGAGGCGGGACGGAAGCGAGGACGGTGGCGGGAGAAGGAGGCGGCGACGAGGCGGTGGGGCGGAGGTGGGGCGGAGGTGGGGGCGCGTAGAGGGGGCTGGGGCGAGGGCGGATGCGGGAGCGGAGGCGGGGCGGAGCGAAGGGTGTTCGGGGGTGGAGGGGGGTATCGGGCGCAGGCAGATGCAGGTGATGTAGGTGGCGATGGTGGTGATAATTTATGGAGGTGAAGCGGAGACGGTGGGTGTGATAGCGGTCAGGGGTGGAGGTAATGGTAGGGTGCGTGAGAGGAGTCGGCGTCGGCATCGGCGAGTGCATCAGAGGGTGTCGAAGAGAATTTGGGAGAATTGAAATTGTTGAAACAGGAAGCCCACAGCGGGGGGTGGAACACGGACTTGAAAAATATATAAAATAATAAATAGTGTTTATCGGTGGTGAAGCTGAAGCCATTGTACCTTCCTCTACTTTAAAACATTTAATATAAAATAAATAAATAGTTCTAGAAAAATAGGTACGATTTTAAAATATTTGGAACTATTAATTGTCATTCCTTCTGATTTCAACAATGCTGAGTGGATGTGCAAATTTTATGACCTTATTTACTTAGTTGATTGTTATTAACTACGAATGTTCAAGAAATTGACGTTTAGGAAGTTTAAGGTTTCATATTCGAGTGGTACCTGAATGAAGTCAAAGAAGACTTTAGGAATACCACGCAACATTATTTTATTAATGCATAGTTTTGTGTCCTTTTCAGTGTTTAAAGAAATATTATAATTATGTTGTATAATATTATTACATATCATAATATTTGTTTTAAAAATTAATTAAATATCAAACAACTGAAAACATACTATATCGGTAAAGAATATATTTAAAACATGAGAAGCAAAAAGTCCTATTTTCCTTATTTTTGAGGGGAACATTGACATTATGTCAGCAAAATAGAATTTTTTTATACTAAAAGTAATATATTTATAAACTTTGTTAATGAAGTAAACGCTTTCATATAAACGGGATAAATTTGATATCAATATTTCATGAGAAACGCAATTTAACAGTTTTATTGAGTTAAAATTTCTTCGAATCATTACTCCATAATATTTTAAAAATCATTTCAAATGCACATCACATCAATATTCTGTTAAGTCTCTCATAATAATTTCCATTTCTACTTAAGTGTAAGAAATATTGTATTTTCGTGCCGATATTTCATATCAAAACGAAGAAAATTCAATCAATATACGCCGCGATGTTTTTCATGTAAGCAATTTATGAAACGAAGTTAGAACTTACTTAGAAGACGAAGTGATTGAATCAAATCAGGAGACAGCGCCATTTTGTGTTAGAAGGCGCCGGCTGAGATGTCACCCATGAGGGGGGAGCGCAGGGGTCCCCGGGTTTGCGCGCTCCATCGTCCAATTTCCGCGTCTCCTCTGAAGCGGGAGGGGAGGAAGGGAGGGGGAAAGGGGAAACTGAGCGGAGGCGGCCCAACCTTTGATTAATGCATTCCTTTATTGAGAAGTAAACTGTTGCGCGCCTTCCTCCGTCACAAAGCAGCGTTGCAAATGGCAGGTAAACGGACTCGTCTCAGGTACAGCGAAGTAATTACGTGTGTGTTGGCGTGCTTGTGAGACCTTTATTTGCTGTGTCATGTTTTTATTTATTTATTTATTTACGTCAAGAAAACAGTTAAAAACTGCGTATGACGTGCTATGGGGAAAAGTGAATTGTGTGCACATTTTTAAAATTCTGTGATCCCTACAATAAGTCATACACTACTTAACTTTTGAATTTTGAAAGGAGAAAAAACTCCACGTAGTAAGCAATAAATTTTCAAGGATGAAAGGAAGCAATAAATTTTGAAATTTGAAAGGGACAAAAAACAACAAAAAAATCCCATGTAATAAAATGTATTTTCAATGATAAATAAGCAATAAATTTTGGCTCTTATTACTTCCTGTCGCGACAACACGGAAACGATAATTTGAATAATTATATTTCCCACTGAATTCTAGAAGACGTGCACAGAAAATGAAGTTACATTTATATCCAGAAGCAAAACAAGGGGCCATCTCCGCATTTGCTCAATCAGGATCAGGAAACTGGACGAAAAACCTGATCGAGATGGGTTTCTTTGATTATGAATTCATAGGGTTCCTAAACTTTTTTTTCTTTCCTGCTAACTCATTACATAACAGAAGTGACTTTTTTTGAGATGTGTTGTCGATTGCTTGTCTTCGGCTGATCTCCTTATGAAATGTCAACCCATTTCAATCAATGATGAACCATTTGGTAAAGATTGTAAAATTCAATTAATTGCTGATGATACTTTTTAAACAATATAATTCGAGAAACAAAAGCGAAAATTGAATTTAAAATTCAAAGTATTTATTGCAAACAAAATGGATAAAAATAATAATGAATGTTAAAAATACTAAATTATGATTTTTCTTAGTGGAAGAAACATAGAAGAAAATATTTACCATTTAATTAAAGGAAATTCAATGGGTATACAAAATGAAATATTTGGGAGTAATTATCATAGTAAAATTTTTAATTGTATCGCATTTGGATTATTTTACTATGCAACAAATCTAAATGGAGCCCAAAAAAGCGAAATTCAAAACCCTGATACAACAAAATAGAACCATGAGAGTTACAATTCAAAAGATACATTCCAGTGGTAGACATGTTGGGAACTCTAAAATTTATTTAAATAAAATAGATAATCGATTATAACTGTCTACTCCCGCAAATAAATAGTAATCTGAAACCATTTAAACAATAGTTATGTTTTTTTGTTTATCACGAGCAATTGAACTAACAGGAAAATATTTGAAAATTGATTTCACTGGAACTACATTTTAAAGTTTTATGGAGGTGAGGATCTTCAGCAACCTTGGGCTGACAAGAGAGGACATATTTTCACTTAACTGCTATTTCATTATTCATGTACAGAGCGAATGGTAGACTAAAGTTAGTTTACGATTGAAAAAGGTAAAAAAGTATGAAAAACGGATGAAGTAAAAATGTCTCTACTGCAAATATAATACAGAATTCCACTAAACAAAGTTCAAATTACGAGGGGTATACAGTAAGTAGACTATAAAACATTCTCTATCACACTATAAAAGACTATCAACTATCAACTATATCAGACTATAAAACATTCGCACTCAACGTAAAATCATGAGAATTTGAATGTGAAATGGGCAAGTAAGCAAATTATTGAATTAAGTTATTGAATATCTGATAATTTACTACGAAATCTTTTTAGATACACAGAATACGCTGTGCAAAATAATGTACCCTTTTGAATGAAAGAAACAAAAAAGGGAAATTTTCTGTCGCATATTCCTAATCCGTTAAAACATTTTCAGCAACGAATTATCTTTTTTACTTGCTTTTAAACTTGAAATGTTATTTTTTTAAATGAGTGAAAATTGAATGAAAACGACTCATTCATTATTAACACCAATACACTTTTAAACTAGACATAGCAATGTTCACTCGCTACTTCCGAGTCTTCTCGACCAGGAAAATAATTTCGTTCTTTTTCATCATTGCAAAAGTTAGTTATGAACAGAACTTCTTCGAAATTAACAACAAGCAATCTAAATTTCCATTTTCAGGGATCATCGCGAAATGTTACTGTGAATCTAATGAATTTTGCAGCAACGCAATGTCACGTACGAAACTCGCACGTTTCATTAAAATTTTATTAAAACAGCGCGGTTATACGACTGTTTTCAACTTCCATTATATATTTCGATTTTCGTCACTTCGCGCAGATTTAAAAGAAAGTAAAATTTTTTTGCAATTCGTGTTTGCATTAATACAATTTTAATAAGATGGTACACATTATTTCGCCCTGTGAATATTACAATCTATTTCGAGATACCGTATGGTATGGTTTTTCATAATCGCAGGGAAAATACTTAAATTTATTACTTTATTGATTGTTTTACTGATATTTGATTTTTCATATGGTTTTATATTTAATTAAATTGTCACGCTCTAACGTATCAATTTATTTAATGTAATTTACGTTAACTTACATGAATCTACGAGAAGTTTGTTATTCAGATAATTCTGAATCATGGATGCTATAATGAAGATCACAATCAATATTCGTAGAAACGTGGGATGACAAACTGTATTAAGAAAAAATTGTATACATACAGATTATACATTATAATAGTAGCATTTTTATAAAACTAGCGTACCCGTGCAAAATCCGTCGCAGTTAAACCCCACTCTCTTCCTTATTTTTCCACTTCCAAATGAAGCCTGTAATATATATTTTTCTTCAAGACCTCTTATCCTCCGTCACTTGTTCTAAGTGTCTCCTTGTAATTGATAACATTACAGTACACTCGTCTATACTATTTTTATTTAATGTTATTACTGAGCAGAAAGGTACACCCATGTACTCAATCGCGTTGAATATAAAGTAATTAGTTTAATTTCACATACACTTGTAGGTACTACAGGCTCTGAAAAAGTAGTAGAATAGAGAAGCGTCCAATCAGAAAAAATGTTCAAGAAGATCTCACCCCGTATATTATGGTGGGGAAAGTTTTTTCAGGCCATTGGCCTCAAAATATTAGTTTTTAAGGCCCTAAAACTTTTAGTTTAGGAGTTTTTAACGATACAAATTAAAACAAATGGACGTGTGTTGCGGGTTGAATTTGAAATCAATATTTAGATGACTTTTTGTAAACAAACCCTTTATGTTTTTGAAGCCAACATGCAATTCATCACTTCTTCGTGAAATTATCTTTCTTTAGAGACCTCATTTATAAATATTAGTTGCGCGTGAGAGCTGCAAAAGGTATGTATACTACTGAAATAATATAGGAGACTTTCAATTGTATACTTTCACGTTCTCTCTCTTTCAGTGAGTTCCGTTTATACACAAATTCACGATATGTTTATAGTCTCATCATAGTCGTATTAAGTCAATGAAGCATAAAAAGAGACCGGGACCCTTTAAAATGATTTTATTCAAGACCAGGTACAAAGCTGAAGTGCCGAATCACAAGAAGATTGACCGTGTTGAAGCCGTGTTGTTAAAATCCAGAGGAAGTCCCAAAATCTGCCCAGGCACCGAATAACAGTAGGAGAGTTCCAAGTCCGTAGCACAGTCGTCGTTGTAATCGCTCTCCACAGTTCAAACACCAAAACACTCGCCAAGATACGCTCACTAATACTGCCACTCGCTGTCTGCTTTGGCGCTGAGTCGGAGCCCTCTTATAGCCCGGGCGGGCTATGGACCCGCCGACTAGCTGTGGAGTAGGGGCGGGCCGAGTCTCACCGCCTGCTCGGGGGGACGGCCGCGCGCAGCCGGCTCGGCTGGCTCGCACCGGTTGTCTCCTTCTGTCGCCAGGGGCGGTAACGCTCCGCTGACGTCACTCGGCGGCGGCTCATTCAACTGTGTGCGGCCGGTCACGACAGTCAACTTACAAAAAAATCTCGCATTACATTTTTGAATATTTGAATTGTCTATTAAAACTTATCTCGCTCATTTTGTTACTATGTGCAATTGTCATGGGTACAATGATTTAAGCACGCCATTTCAAGAAAATCAAGTTCTTGAAAGATCTAATCCTCTTACATTTTGAACAGATTGCTACCTAGAAATGCTACTGCAAGTACCTGTCTGCAAACTTGCTCTATGACCTCTGTTTTGAGAGATCACTACCAGAAACAATTCTAATTTCATACGATCATTACGAAAATTCTAGGGAAATCTTATTACCAATTATAGTTGGACACGAGTATAATCGATGTAAAAACATGAACTGCCGATGACCCATGAACTGCCGATGGCCTCCCGCCCCGGGTTTGAATGTAATGCAATCACTAGTTCGGTGTCGGTGTCATTTGAACGTAATAGCTTCACAAGTAGCCTGTCGCATGACGCAAAGTCCCAGCACGATACGTCCAGACACTTTCCTGCTCAGCGAGCCCGGTGTGTCGATCGGCCCTTTACGCCATAGAAACAACACTCACCCCTCTAGATTGTGCTGATGGGGTACGTCATAGATGTGTCAAAGGAGAGGTAATCCGGATGAGAAGACTATTTCGTACACTACATGCCTCACATTAGCCTTTGATTCCTTCTATTTAAGCATTGTACTAATACCGTGCATAAGTGATCGGCTCAGTACATTCGTTACAGTTCACGTAGCTCAGGGGCCAACGTTGCTGGAATCCCTCCAGCAACTCTGATCGGAAGGTCCTAAGATTTTGTGTTCCGACGTCGGTGGATTTCCCAAAAGCTAGACCACTAGATCGATTTCCAGCCGTTATCTGTAAAAGACTTTAGAGTCTGGCTGCTCAGATAAGCAGTTTTCCATGTTTTTTTTTCGATCAATACCAGGCGAATGCTGAAGAAGTAGCTTAACAAATAGGCCATGAATCGCGCGCGATCTTTCCTTTGTCTTCCATGTCTCTCCTACTTACACACACACTTACATGCACCACACTACCACACATGTCGGGAGACCAGTCGGAGGCCTTCAGTTTGTTGTTCGGCGGCGATGCCCAGCTGGGGGAGATATCTACGGAAGCAAATACCCTGCAAGCCGACGTAAAGGTCGAACTCGGGACTCACCATCCACCGGAGGTGAAATCACCACCTCCGCAATTGAACATTCACTACTCCAAGGGAGTAATGACCAACGATTATTCAAGTGATACTCATGGTGGTATGAAAAGTCAATCGTGCCACAACCGCACAGTACAAACATGGAAGCCCTTCGCGTCACACGAATCCGGAGCCATCGGCTTGGTTTACACGGACACAGCTCCAACCCGCTCCTCTCCTCTGACGCCGGCAGGATTTTCGATACTAGCTTTTCTGCTAGGTCGAATTCAGTCGCTGTCTGGAGGAGAATTCTAGCGGCCGGCCGCCTCATCGGTATTTTTCCCCGTGGTTGTCCGATCAACACCAGGCGAATGCCGGAGCAGCATCCTACCAAACAGACCACGGACCACGCGCGATCTTTCCTTCCTCTTCCTTGTCCTATCCTCTCCCCTAATACACACACTTACACTAGCATGCACTACATTACCACATATTCAGGGAGACCGATCAGGAGCTTAGAGCTTGTCCCGGCTGGGGCGGTGCCCCGCTGTTGGGAGAGTCCTCGTTTGGGGGAAACCCCACTAGCCGACGGTAGGTCGGCGCCGTATCTCGCCATCCAGCGGGTGAAGATCACCACCATCTCCCGGGGGAACATGCACTACAATTACGGGACTAACGATCAAAGCAGTTGGTGGCTCAGGATTGAAGTGCGCCGAGAATTATGTTGCCTGCGATAGGATTATTAGGTTTATTAAAAGTATTAACATGTCGCTATATAATTATAATTATCATCTTTCATTCAAATTAGATGATATCAGAATGCTCAAAAAAGGATGCTTTATCAGAAGCAGTAGTGTTAACATAGGTAATAGGATTATCATATGTGAAAAGATTATCCGTGACTAGAATTATTCGTGACACTAGAATATTGAGAAGCTAGGATAAATCCAAAACACTGGGATTGTAGTGTATTCTTATAATAGTTCGAGATAATTCTCCATAATAGAATTAGAAAACATTTGGGATTTGTCGAGGGGTATTGTTCTAATCGTCGGATTCTGGGAAATTTTGGGAATTATTCAATTTTTTAGATTTCTAAGATTGTTTTCTATCTCTGGTTATCACGGTTTATTTACGTTAAAATTATTAAAATAGTATTATGATTATAAGACCGTCATTTAGATTAATTAATGTCAGAATATTTATTTATTTATTTATTTAGTAAAAACCAGTCAAAACTGTATGACGTATGGAGGGAGAAAGACATATATTCTAAGGGATAGGTTTAAACCCATGTTAGAAAGATTTTACGAAACCATATTTAATGGGATAGTTCAATGTCTGAAAATAAAAAAATGAAGTAAAATTGTTCGAGATATACATTTTCGAAACAATAGAATTATTCGAGTAATGTTCACAGAGCATTGCGAATTATTTTCGCCTCACTAGATTTACATATTGTTATTAATATTAGTGAGGTTATTAAAATTATAGTAATTAGTAGATATGGTCTAGCTTCGGGGTTCGATTAATACGTTGTTCTTAATATGATATTTAAGATCGAATATGGAAAATATCTGATCTTGAATATATAATGTAATAAGAAAGAAATGTCCAACTTCAGAGTTAAAGGTTTTGGGAGAGGTTGAAAAATAGAACTTGTAATCGTAAAACCCCAAAAATTGCGGAAGAGCGAACTCAAAACATTAACCCAAAATAATTTAAAGGTCTTATATTTTAAAAATTGCATTATAAAAATCTGCAGCTCTAATGAAGAAAAAAAAATAAATTCAAAAACATTGCTTTAGTCATTTTTGGACTTTTAGAATTTTTGAAAGAAATGAAATACCGAATTATTAAGTGAAACTTGCTTTTTTTGAGGAAACCTAAAAAAAAAATTGAAGCTCTTGTGGGGTACGTCTTGTTTACGCACTTTTTAATTGATTCTATTTAACTCAAAAGTACGCGAAAAAAATATATTTTGACGTAAATATACCTTCTATTTTTAAATAATTAATTTTGAAGGATGTCATTCTAAAATCTTCAAAAATGTGGTTGTAAGAGGGATCCAAAAAATATTTCACTTTTCAATTTTTTTAATATTCAGGGATGTTAAATAAAATCCGATTTTATCCGATCCGATCCAAAATTATCATCCGTTTAGGAGTTTTGATATGATTAGAAAGCAGGTATTAAAATAATAAGTCACTTTTCAATTCACAATTACACAGAATTCATATAAAGATTAAGAATGTGTGGAAGAAGTTGACAAATGACTTCCTTTTAATATTTCATTTTGTTGGGCATACAAAACATAAAATCCAATGTACTAGGCTCGAACCATGAATCATTAATAGAACAATGAATTATTGACCAATTGTTAAAATTCTATCAATAGTTTGCAGATTGGCTTCTTAGTTTGGTAAAGCCCTAAAGCATGCACACACCACTGTAAATCTTCACTGCAGGAACAATGTTTAACACTATAACCCTTATGATTTGAAATTTGCGCTCTTTCTCAGCGTTTTCCCATTTTTCCCCACAGTGCAACGCTGACGGATAGAATAGTATCGAGTAGTTGTATTAAATGGATTCAAATGAAAATAGTTATTTACTACGAATAACAATAAATAAGTAGTCAATTAGATGAAATTACTGTTATTGCACATTGCAGATATCGTAAATAATCCATCATTATTTGGAAGATCTATGTTTTCTTACGGGAGTATCGCGATGGCAGCGCTCCTGTCCTCAGTGGCAGATGCTAGCAACATTTTCTCACTTTATTTCAGGGCAGTGGAACGCACGGACATGAGGCCATCTTACCATGAAGTACTTTTTCACAACTGACGGTTGAAAACTGGGGTTTCGTTTTGGTTGTGTGGAGTAATTCCTATTGCACCTGAGAGAGCTTCAAAAGTGTTTGTAGGAGAAAAACTGTAAGTAATGCGTATTATATTATTTGCAAATATGAGTGTAAATAAAACTCGAAGCAAAATTCACTGCAACCGTTCAAGCGCCCATGTATGCTGCTGTTCAGCAGAGCTGTAGCATTGGACTGAGTCTATAACATATTTTACGTGTTTCGTTTTATTTAATATTAAAAAATACAATATATTAATGGAAGTAATACTGCACGCACAAGCATTTGATTTCAGTAATGCGCTTACAAGAACCTTTGTGTCGTTTATACGAATGCTGATCGCTAGAGGTTCGTTAAATTGTTCCGAATGAAATGTTCGATTCTATAGCTTAGTTAGGGTATCTGGATAACGAAAGGCCGATGGAATCAAATATTTGTACTGGGTGACAATCCATTTTCAAGATTAAAATGCGGCGCATTAATTACAACAGCTAAAACCATCTTGGATAACATTCGAGAAAAACCCTCGTCTGATTTAATTGTTACACGGTCATTTTATGTTCTTAACCCTTCAGAAAAAGTATATTCAAAGAATTTGAAATTATTTCTTACATGGGGGCAACAATCAAAAGGAGTTTGAGTCAAATTATTAGTAAAACAAATTAAATAATTAAAACGGCTATTCTCGAACATAAAGTCAGTTTGCAGGGAGGTGCTAAAGTATATTCAAAGAATTTGATAAATAAAATTTCCTAATTGAAGAACTAAATTAGTATTAAGAATTAAAATTATTTATTATAATGAACTCTAGCATTACCAAAAGGGGAGGATCTAATGAACAGCGATGACCTTTAATTTTTTTAGTTTTCAATTTTTTAGATATTGATATTTTTCTTGTGTTATGTAATATATTTTAATGTAATAGGTTTTTTTAAAATGGAAATGTAATAGGTTTTATCATTTGTCAAATATTGAGTAAAAGTCGATATTTCTTTCATTTACTGAGCGACAAATCTAATAAGTATGTTAATTTCAATGTATTAATTTATCAAAATCATCAAAAAATTCAAGCGGTCAACCCTTCATTGGTAATACATGGGATCTTTTAAACATTGGTATTGCCAGGGTAAACATAGAAGTTAGATTTATTCACAATATTAACGGGTTATCTCTAGTCATATATTTACGTAACTTGTATTCTTAAAATACGACGAATGGTTACCATTTTATATATTTTCATGACGCTGCTATATTGCATTTAGGTGGTTACTTATTGATTGGTATGAAGTTTGAAACATTCTACGTCATAGAAATCGGTCTAATCTTAATTTTTTTGTTAAAATTTTTAAAAGGTACACATTGTACACATTGAAATACAAAAATTAGGATCCCACGATTTAAATAAAATGATGAAAATGTGTAGAAGTTTGAATCAGATGGCAACAAGTTGGGCATAATAGATTTGAATGATTGATCCGGCGTCACTAGCCGAATTCCTAAACTACGCACTGTGAAGTTACGGAGGTTAAGCGAATTCCAGACATCACGGGTTCCCGGTTGGGTACTGTAAAACACTGGGCAGTAACGCAACGCTGCAATGTCCGGTTTATTTTCTATACTCATAAAATGGACAAAACATTTATTTTAAAAGAATTAGAGAATTTTATTCGACAGATACAATGGAAAGTGACACAAAAGTTAAGATTAATAATAATTTGTAATAAGATTAATAATGTATTTACCATTTGGATTGTATAATTCTAAACAATATGTAGCAAGTATTGTCGCAGCTTCTGAGTCCATGACCTCCATCTCGATCAGGTCTTTTCGTCCAGTTTTCCTGCTCCAATGAGCTCAGAGCTCAGATGGCCCCTTGTTTTGCTTCTGTACATAAATGTTAACTTCATTATCTGAGTACGACTTCTAGAATTCAGTGGGATATATAGTTATTCAAATTGTTTCCATGTTGTCGGGGCAGAAAGTATTATTCCTTGACGAAGGATTAATGGATAAGAACCCAAAATGTATTGCTTATTTATCCTTGAAAATAGATTTTATTACATCGGAGCGTTTTTTAATTAATTAATTGAAAATTCAAGTAGTATATGACTTAGTGTAGGGATCAGAGAATTTTGAAAACGTGCACAGAATTCACTTCTTACAATAGTACGTCATACAGTTTTCACTGTTTTTTGACATAAAATAAATAAATAGATGCTTGTTGGTTCGGGAGACGTCGCGCCCTGGACAGTTTGCCTTGAACGTTTCGGCCGTCATGCTGCGGCCTTCCGGAGCGAAATCCCACTGGCATGGCGAGGAAGGTCGGGCGTGAAGAACCCTCACTCTCATTTGACGCTGAAGTTATTCAATGTTTCGTTTGCCGACCATTGTCATTGGCGGAGGGCCTCTGAAGCGCAAATGGTCTCTTATAGACATTCATATTAAGTACTTCATTTAGAGAGAACGCATTAAATACAAACATGTTTTAATTTGTTCTGCATCAATTTTTTCTGTAATATGTGGAGAGATTAGCTCTTGGCGATACAAATATTTTGAGCGTGGGCCTGTGTAATCACAGTTGAAAGAGGGTTATTTATTAATATCTAGGCACTCATTTTGTTGGTGAAAAATGCAGAGATAACAAAACAAATATTTTTATCGTGTAGCTTGCATTGCCCCTTGCGTATAGGCAGTAAGCGAGATGTTTTATTTTTCGAAGTAATTGACTGTGAATCTAAGGTACACTGCGACATTCTGCTAAATTTTATTTTGAGGTAGGTTAAAATACTTATTGGGTATTTTGGGAAAAAGATAAGAATGTTGACAGAATGCCAGGAAAGGGAAAATACGAAGAAAAATAAATAGAAATGAGACATTGGGGACAGAAGCCGTCATTAAACAGCAAGAAAGAAGAGTTTGAGAAAATTTTTAAAAATATTAGAAAAATAATAAATTACATTAATAAAAGTTCCATTGTTAGTGAGATAAGAAAATTTCTGATAGCTTAGTTACTGGTGACAAATTAGCGTCGGACTCGGGCAGTAATAATTAGAACATGTGAAGAGCAGAAACAAGCTGGGTAGATAGATGAAAATTTTGCGTCAGAATTTGTCTCGATCTGATGGAGGTAGGACGTGTGACCGTGACTGGCACAAGAAATTGTTTGTAAAAATTTTAATTTAGAATATGCCGTGATCAGATATAAATGATTTTCACGAATTGTATGAAGTTAACAGTAGAAAAATGAACGTGATTATAGACGGACCCAAGGCAAAATTGTTGCGAAGGTACAAATAGAATTTAGGAGACAGACGGTGAAAAAACTTGTGCTGACACGAAATTAAAATGTCTTAGTAAATAAGTGAAATTAAGAGAGAGAGATTATAAAAGAATTAAGTATGAAAGTTTCGGCCATCATTCATTAGGTTAAGAGTAAATTTAAATAAGAAAGGAGTTTTATTAAAAATTGTTAGAAAAGAAAGATAAAAAATTGATTTAAATAAATGAATAGTAGCCTACTGAAGTCGGTGGAATATTAATTCAGAAAGGCTTTGGTGTTATTTCTAAATTAATACCCCAACAAATTAGTAAATTTCTAACATAAATGGACATGCACACCAACGCAATCCTCGTAGACCGGTATATTTCAGGGTCGACCGATACGGACCGAAGGACGGACCGACGGACGCATTGGTGGGTACACTGACGGACCGACCGACCGACCGACCGACCGACCGACCGACCGACCGACCGACCGACCGAAGGACGAACCGACCGACTTTACATTCATTCGTGTTTATGCTTAATCAGTGGAACCACTAGGTTCCTGCGAGGTGTTGGCTGAATAGCCTGTTCATAATTGTAAGTTAGTTGTATATAATAATTATCAGTAGTTTTAGAGAAAGTACTGTAAAAAATCGATGTAACGTGATGAATGTACACGATCATTAATTCCCGCAATTTTAAAACACTTTTTGAAAGGAATATTGCAGTTCAGTTGTAATGAATCAGTAAACAAGTAAAATGCTGAAAATATAACGTTCGTAAATTTGTAGATTGGGGTAAAATTAATATTTTTTTCATTTTATTATCGAAACATTGTTTTTCTGACTGTTGATTAATTTTTATTTTTAGGTGGTCCCATTTTACATTTTTAAGTTGGAGAAACAATTCCAGTACATACATGCGGGAAACGCACTCTGGCTGGCAATTTCAGACTGTGCTCCAACATTCTAAGGTTACAAGGTCGTCCATCATTGGGATAAGAGAGCTGGAAGGTTGAGGACTTGTTTATGTTTACGTTTTGATATTTAACAATAAGAATCACTAAATGTACTTCTGGAGTTCTTTAATGATTTTCATTTTGCCATTTTCTGTCTACTTTACCCCACGATGCATAGCTTTTGTATTTTACCTAATTTTACCTTTTATACCTTTCATTATTATTTTCCTTGTTTGTACCTGGGAAATGAATGTGTCTACAGCTGGAAGCATACCTGCAAACATGGAGGCCCAGTCATGTTTTGTCTTTCTATGGAAGTGGACTCCAGGGGCCGGTAGTGTTAAAAACTTAAATGAGAAATGAAGATAACAAGGTTTTTTTTATTTTTTTACAGTGAAACCGTCTGGTTCAGTTCACTCGCGAGAATCCCTTCTTAATATACGTATGGTCTCGAACATCTTTTGTGAACAGAGCTATGTCTATGCTTATAAATACGATGTACTCTTTTCGGTGCTGAGATTACACAAGTGTGAAAAAGAAGAACGAAACCGAAATTCCATTTCAAGATTCAAACTGATTCCACAATGAATTTCGTAGAGGCAGCGTCGGGGTGAATGAGATTCGTATTCATCGTACCGTGATCATGTGAAATCGAGATAACAAAGAAATGATAGTTTCCGTCCACGTAAGTGCTAATGTAAATGTAAATCAGAGTAAAAATATGAATAATTTGAATTATTAATATTTTACACTCATTCCTTTTAAATGGTGATGTTTCATTGTTTAAATGTCTTTCTGTACCCCATGCTCTAACCAGAATAAACACCTTTTGGCATTGCTATTTTAGTAAACATTAATGCCTTAACTTCCGGTTTCTAGTGATACAGAGTACAAGACACTTTTCATATTCTGATATCATTCCGGCAGTTCTGGACTTGTTTCATTCATATGAAATTTTAAGGATATTTACATATTAAACAACATATGTTGCACTAACAATTTCGTGAGTATAAATAAACGTAGAAAACTTAATAATTGTTTCGTTAAGAATCAGAATGACATAACTCATTGCATAGTACTGATTAAAGGGACTTATGACTGAATCTTGAAACTTCGGTAATTTTGCACATACAAATACAAAATTTTTACAAGACATGCATTTAATTTATGTAAAATACTGTACCAACTTTCAACTCGATTGTTCCAGTCAATTAATTGTTATTTTTTTAGTAATTCATTAAATACATATGAACAAAATGGGGTATGGATTTTATTGATGTAATACAAAAAATGTCCTTGTATAATAATTTTATTTTTTTGCTTGATTTTTTTAGTAATTCATTAAATATATATGAACAAAATGGGGTATGGATTTTATTGAAATGCAAGAACTTATGTTTCTACAATTTTTTAAAATATTGCATAATGAATTTTCGAAGAAAAACGTATCTGGTCGTTTTTTTAATTCATGAAAAAATAGTTTGACTTAGGTCACAAAAAAATCCACACCATAACTATCTTTATTAGACATTTTACTATAATATCTTAAAGTTTACTGTTTTTTTTTAATTAAAGTTTCACTGAAATCAAGCAAAAAATGTTAAACATGGAGCGTTTTTTATGTAAGATAATGCTGAAAAATCACACACCGAGAGAATGACAATTAAAGTATTATGAATGCCTGTGCACTTCAGAATTGCCCTGCACTGTATGTACAGCCTTCATTCTTCTTCTTATTTTCTTTTACTATTTTCTGCTTCTTTTTAATCTTTCTCTTCTTTTTCTTCACATTTTCTTCTTTTTGGCTTTGAAGCCAACGCTTTAGGTCACACTGCTCACTAATGATGGAGAGAAGATATTGCCACAGATTGATTTCTCATGGAGTTAATAGTTTTTGTGACCTTTAAAGATCCCATATTGAACTCCATTACAGCTTTGAGAATACCTAACTCCAATTTGTTTTTTGGGAAAAAAAGACGTCTTTTTGGGGAATACTTCCACACCATGCTATGTAGGACTCATTTGGTTCTGTGTTCTAGCTTTTGTGCAGCGTTCTAACAAGTGGTCTGCAGCTAGTCTCTGGTAGACAGGAAATATCTTCTGTACAACTTGAGGTGACACCACACTGTATTTTACTGTGGCTGTCAGGGTTTTTCTCCATTAGCCAATTGTCTATTATAAAAACACCATGTCTCTTTACCTAGCGAGCATGTAAACAAGAAATCCGGAAAGCATGACAACTACGTACAACAAACAAGAAATTCATTCTATGTTAACAAAGAATTCACAAAAAATCGATGCTTCAAACAATTATTTAGAAACTGTAAGTACATTACGAGAAAATGTATATAGGTCTAACAACTAAAATTTAGCTAAATAAATTTTGTTCAGTATTTATTATGAATACGTAGTGAAAACAATGAAGCATCACAAAGCGCGAACATTACACTTTCTTTGCCCGCGAATTTCGAACGCCAAAATAGGAAAAAAAAAAAAAAACTTACAAAAGATGAAAAAATGTCATGTTAGAAAAGGGGGCGTGGCACTGAGGCCCAGGTTGCACGCCAGCCATTTAAACGGTTCATAGAGCCTTTAAAATGGCGGAATGGTAAAAAATTTAAAACCCCCGTGTGATAGCGGGAAAGGGTCAGTGAATTTTTAGGGCTCAAAATAGAAAAATGGAAAATTTTCAAGAAAATCTACATTTTTCAGCTATAAGTACTCTTAATTTGGGATTAAGGTGATGAATATAGTATCCATGTGACACAACTACATTGAAATATACCCTTCCATTTCAGTGAATAATTCGAAAGATTTTGATTTGAACTCTTATTTTATTCAACATACGTAATACCATGACAATGTCAACAAGTACTTGTTCGGAATTTTTTGTACTGATAGTATCTTATGTCATGTTTGTGGTGAAGGACCATATAACAGTTGAAAAAATATACAGTGTTGCATTTATTCTAAAACAATTTAGACAATAATGATCCTAATTTGATAGTTTTCTGCTATTTTGTATTTCATGCAAAGTGTGAAATATGACGAAAATATCCCCTAACGGATACTTTTAAAACCAGGAACATTTTTGGTAAATTCATCTATTTGACCCTGCTTTGTTTTCGTACTATGATGAGAATACAATAAACACTTCAACATTAAAAAAAAAGAATTATTCAATTACAATTCACAAGTACATTTTCCGTAATTTTTAAGCAATTCGTAACAGGTGCGATTGCAAGAACCATCGCAACCCATACGCATGGTTCAGAGCGTCGCGAACTGTGTGATTGTGTGTTAGATAAGACGAGTAAAATATTCATTAAGGAACATTTTCCAGATGATTATCTCTGGAACAGGGTGTGAGACAACATAGCACTACTACTAGCAACAAGCCACACCGCTGCGTGTTTATATGAACAAGAGGAAAGTACATCTGAAGCACATTGAGTCTTACACTAGTTAAAAATGTCTCTACAAATAGGACGGTAATAAGTTTTGTACTGAGTTTGTTAAGAATTTTTGCCACATTTTCTTATGCCATGTATAAAATGTAGAATAGAAGGCATCTCCATCCAAGACTTAAATTCAGAGCTTCGGTAGGCAGTTCGAAATTTTTAACCTGATGGGTTACGAAGTGAGTATAGAAAAAGAAGTTGAACATCTAAAAAACATGCCATTTCTTTAGCGAGTGTTTTCAATCTATATCAATTCATTGTGTCATTTTCTATTCAGTACAGATGTTTTTCAGATTCAGTTTTGGTGCTCGAGATACGAGTAGTATGAAGATCTTCATCCAAATTCAAAGAGAATTCAGAGCACAGGAGGTTAGAATTCTTTAGTAAAATGTTTTGGGAAAAATTGCAGTGAGTATGTAAGACCTTGAACTTTTAACCTCAGTTTTTACAATTAGATCATTAATATATTTTTGGGGATATTTTTCAGGCCAATTACTTTGGTTACGTTAAAAGAGAAGAAAGCACCTTATTGAACATTCTCAGCTCGAGAAGTGCTAGTGATACATGTGTACACTTCCAACGTGAAAATTGTCACTGCAGTTACATCAGTGTTTTGAAAACAGTTTTCTAAGAGTTCATATATTTTTAGTAATCCTTGTGTCACGAAAGAGTTGGAAAATGCAACCTATTCACACAACAGTGAAAGTATAGTTGAAATAATTCTTGATAATTTTTCAGGTTCTTTTTTTTTTTTTGGTCCCACGTAATACAAAGCATTGTAACCCAAATGCATGGAACACTCCAAACGGGTTTGCTACGTTGAAAATTCGTCAGTACATGGTTTTCAGAAAGGATACGAGTTTGTTATACATTTTGGGCTTCTCATTAAGTTACAATTTAATACAAATATATCAATTATTAATGTTTCAGAAAGTTTTCTGGGATTTGGTAATTTTTTAAAAATATTCTTCCCTTGTCAGGTAGACGATGAAACAGGCAGCATCTCAACCCAAATTCCTGGTAGTCTCGTAGCGCCGTTGACGTGGTGGTTGTTTCGCTACGAGGGCACTACGTTATTTATTTGGACTCATTAAGAAGGTAAGTGTTTTGCTATAAAAAGATTTGCTATATTGTTCTGGTTAATTTTTGTTCTACGTATTTGAAATGTATGTGTAGGAAGCGCCTGTCCAAATACATTGAAAGCTAGTATCATAAAAAGATATTCGAAGATTTGTAAGCCACATGATTATTTAGGACTGCGACACACCTACGTACATTCCTCATTTTTACTCATCAAAAAGTTGGTTTAGATTTTCAAATCCCTATGTTGGCATTCTTCAATATTTTCATCAATCATAGTTCTACGCTCGCACTTATTCTTGATCCTCGAGCTCCCTAGACCTCGCTCAGCCCGGCATAGCACGGCCCGGTAGAAAATATGAGCTCCATTCGGATCGTCACGGCTCAGTGTGCAGTGCTGCCCACCTTCTTCATTTCCAATGCGGACTTCCTAGTTTTAGGTCTCTTTCTATCGACCTGTGCGCACCATGTTCCTTCTTGTTACTCAATTATTTCTATAACGATTAATTATTTCTTCGGAATTTAAAAATATCTTCCGTTGTTTCTCAAAGCTATCTAGTCCAAGACGAGTTATTACGCCGAATTTTCTGTCAATAAAGTTGAAGCCCTGCAATTTTCGTGATGTAGACAGAACCCGCCTCACCCCGCACTCCCCGCAGTGGAGTATCAAGAAAAAATGCGCGATTAGTATAGCAGTGAGAGAATACATCATACCATTTTCTCATTTACAGTTATGTTGTAATCCTATTTCAACCAATAATACGGTTAAATGTACGCCAAGTTCACAAACATATTAAGTACTTTTGCACGAAATCGACCCGTTAACACCAATGTGAGAGAATAACAAAACAATATAATTTGAGTTCCGTCATTTTTATTTTTTTAAATCGTCTTGACATCTTGCACACCGCTTCTAAAATGTGAGAAACGCACTGTACAGACCAGGATATTTATCAGGAACAATTCGTCGTGCTTCATTCCGCATTGATATCAAAAATAGTCTTTCTCCAGGCGCCTTTTAAAGATATTTTCGTTTAACTCTTTCAAAATATTTTTTTACTTGCAGTATTTTGAATGTTACACATATCAAACTTTGAATTTAAAACGTAAATTGTTTTCACCAATATGTATAACATCTATTTTCACTGCCACATTCAAAGTCTTTCTAGCATAATTTGATGTCGGTAAACCCCCACTTTCGAAAAACTGAAAAATTTTTGCGCCATAATTTTGGGCTAATTTCAGCCCCCATTCAAAAATTTTGGGCTACCTCCCAACACCCCGAAATTAAAATTTCAAATTGAGGCTGGTAAAGCTAGCACCCCAATTCCTCAAAATTCAAATTTTTTTACGGTCGAAACAAGGGAAATTTTGGGCCCTGAGCGCCACTTTTCGAAATTCCGAAACTCACCCTAAATATGAAAACCAAAAACCAAAACCACCTCAAATTCTCAAAACTAAAAATTTGGGGTCATAGTTTTAGGCTAATTTTGGCTCTTCAGTGAAACCAAAAACATTATTTTTTTTATCCCACACCTTGAAATGAAGGTATAAAATAAGGGTTTGGGAAACTAGCACCCCAATTTCCTCAAAATTCAATTTTTTTACGGTCTGATTAAGAATTTTGGGGTCCTGAGCGCCACTTTTTGGGAAAATTTCCAAAAATCACCCCTAAATAAGAAAACCAAAAAACAAAACGCCCCAAATTCTCAAAACTCAAAAAATTTTTGCGCCATAATTTTAGGCTAATTTTGGCTCTTTCAGTGACACCAAAAAAATTGTTTTTGATAATCCTAAAACCTCCCAATTTATGATTACAAAAAAGGGGGAGGTTAAGTTACTACCCCGACTTACACAAAATTCAAAAAAGTTCGCGTGGTCTAAACAATCGAACTCTCGGTTTTGTATGGGCCACTACTAAATTTTGAAACTCTCTAACTACGAGAGAGAAATGAGAACCACCCGAATATTTCATAACTAAAAAAATTATGTGCCATAATTTGGAGACTTTAATGGCACCGAAATCATTTTTTTCATCCACATTACGAGTACAAACACCCAAATTCAACTTAGCCAAAAAGGGGATTGAGAAGCTCCCCATGCTCAGAACTAGAGGATCAGAAGTAATCACACACACATGATATTACGGTTCAAAGAAATTAGAGCCACAATTCCATCCATTATAAGCAATTGCAAAATTTTAGTTAATGAAAGATTTAATATAGATAATTTATCACATTTGTTTCATTTCTTTAATATTTAAATTTTTATAAAACCTAAACTACAAGACTTTCTCTTCCAGGAATCGAATAATCTCTAAATTACATTCACGTAAGATCCACGAACGCCAAAAACTGCATACGATATTACAAACTTTCGAGCATTTTTCCATTGTTCAGATATAAACACAAAAATAATGAACGTATACGAACAAGACATTTTTTGACAATTTTCCACATAATTCTAAATTACACGCGTTATTCAAATAATTTTGGGCTAGTACAGTATTGTTAAAAAAATTAAAATTAATAAAAATAATCCCACAATTTATTAAATCTTTTTTCTTCCTTTGTAATAAAACCTACATTACACGACGTTCTATTCCAGTAATCAAATATATTTTAAAACACATACAATGGAGTTCGAAAATGCTCAAAAATAATTTTAAATATTTTCAATTTTTTCAAATAAAAAATACATGGAAGAAACACTTGTATGAACATGAAAGTAAATTCATTGAAATGTATATGAACACATAGCACTTAACCACTGTTAACACAATTCTTTTAAGAAATTACATTGATATCAGATAAAATAACACTAATTTTAGAACGATTACGTTCTTATACACATTTAAATTCCAATATTCTTGTCCAAACACAATTTATGAACTTTATCAAATGACCAGTTTACTACAGAATTTTGCGATAAGAAAAACGATTATAATTGCATATTTTCAATTGTTCAAATGTATATTACATTAGCAAAAATGCAAAATACTGTCTTTCTTCGAATCGTTAGGACTGCTAGGGAAACATTTTAATTAAAGAAAGTAAAATTCAAAGACCAACTGTATATTTAACATTAAAGTAACAATTAAACTAGATATTAAGCAATTAATTTGCATCTCATGTCAAAATTGTTATTTTGCTATCATCAAATCAGGGACAATTTGGGGACACCTCCCCGGCAGGAATAGCGCACATTTCGCAATTGTTTATAAAATTGTTAATTGTTGCAAAATTGTTAATCCGCGGTTTTTTGGTTCTGGGACATCAGAAAACTCTTCCCACTTTAAAATTGCAAAAATTGGAAATTGTTTATAATTTTACAAATTTTGCAATTCTTTTTTATTCTCTCATCTGAATTCCCTTTACACAAGGTGCAAAATTCCGCAATCCAACCGGAGCTATCGCCTTTCGTTTTCGTGATACGCAATTGTTTATAGTATCTTCGGTCTGATCCCAAACCCCTCACTTGTTTCCAACCCCAATTCTTTGGGATTTGGCAGCGAAGTATAAAATTCAAATAGATTTGCAGTGTCCTGCTTTCTGCTGATTAAATTGTATTAACGATTTGTGACTTACGACAAATCGGTAGAAATTGTTGCTCATGAGCTTTTTTTAACTTTCGAAATTTAATTTCTATTCTTCATGTATCTTTGAAACAGTAGTTTGGTTATTTTGATTCGTCTGTGTTATAAATAAATCCTCTGGCAAATTTCAAAACGCTGAGGCTAACTGTTGTCCTGCAAATTTGAAGATTTTTGGTTGGATGCATGCTATTCACTGGTGCAAAGTGTATGCCAGATGTTTAACGAGGAAATTCATTATCAAAAATTATTTTGAAAAATGCTTTGACAGATCGGTGGCATGATAGATCATTTTCATATTTGTTCCACGAGTCAAGTTTTAGGCCGCAGATATATTCTGTGTATTATTTTAATTTGGTGAAATTGAATCACATGTGAATTTTGAAATAGAATTATACTTTTTTTACCTGTAATGAATATATCAATAGAGGAATTCTATGATGTCTCATTTGTTAATCCCTTAAAGAGTAATCATGTATATTTGACACCGGGCTTGAGCAATCCTCAACTCAGGCAAGCAACGCTTTTTCTTTTCTAGTAATTCAAGTGGCCTATCCTCGGAAGATTTCCATTCTCCTCGCCTTAAAAGGCATGAGAGGCCGAGTCTGTAGAATGTGGCACCAATCCAATACACTTCCCCCCCCGAGAATGCTTCGTTACTCCCTTTGTGGGAACATGTTCTTGTCGTGTATTATATTGTGAAAATAATTTCAATTCAATATAATAAACGAATAAGAGTTTTGTTTACATTGTAATGCTACACACATTTAAATATAGAAATAAGACATGCAACTAAACAGTATACAAATGTTTTAGGAAGACGAAAATTCTTTCTTATTATAACACCTCATTTGTGTACTTTTCACAAACAATATTTAGAAGTACACCATCAATCTGATGATTTGTTCTGGAAATAATCGATCTTATACGTTAATCGACATATAATGATAGAAATTTCTAATGTCTGGTATGGGAAATTCAGTATGAGCTCAGTTAATTTTAATGAGAGAGCAATTTTGGATGAAAATTTTTTTTAATGCATATACTCCAAATCCAATATTTCCCTACATTAATTAACGTTGTTTCCATTTCCATTGAAGGCAAGGCCAAACATCCTCACGCGCTATTTTTTGAAATGACCCTCAGAAGGTCGTTGCTCGAGTCGCCGTGTTATTGGATTGAACTCTTGAAATGTTCTGTTCATACAGTAGTTCCCGAAACACAAATTCCAACAGGTCATCTCAAACTTATAGTAGCACACCCTACTTTCAAACATTAGTAGATCCCTGGGGACTGTGAGACCGCACGTAAAGTTCTAAAACAAACTTCATTCCGTTCATGAGCATGTGTTAATCTGTCCAACTTTTTTTGTGTCGGTGGGCTGTGATTCTTGAGAAGATAATGGTGCAGTGGACATTGTAACAACTCTCTGCACCTAAGCAAGTTCTTTTCCCTAGTGTGGACAAAATTTTGGGAATTGGAAACCTTTCTGGGGACTTCATGAATTATTATAATATTGAGATTACCAAACAGGGGTCATATTATCATTATAGTTTTAATTCCATTTTTGTCTATCATTTTATTTGCTTTTTAACAGTTTTCGTTTCTTATAAAATTTTTGTTAATGTATTTTAGGAATGGGGTTTAACTGATGCCAATGTTATTTTTAAATTTTAAGCTAGATTGGGTTTCCATACTGGTTCAAGTCACATCTTATTGCGATTGGTGAGCTGAAGAATACCTGCATTAAGAGTGGACTGAAGTATGCCAAGTTTCAAAAAAAAAATTCAGAATCTCAAAGGGGAATATTGATGACTAAAATAAAAGATTGTAAAATGTCGCGATCATAATAGTTGTGACTGTCAATCAAATAATATCGTAGCAGAATCTATAGCAAGGGCGGTCGTTTGTTGCATGGGCATTCGTTTTCCCTATTTATGCCTCTGGGGGTGCTCCCACTCCAAATAAAAGCTGCAGCGGGCAACGAAAGAAATTTGAGCGGGGAAACATTCCGGGGAGGTGGTAACTGAATTACAAAGGTATCAATGTTTTCGTGAGGTTTTTATTAAATAAAACATAACTGTTGTAAAGCGCTTATTTTTGGAAAATAGAAAATTCGTAATGAATATTTTCTGAGAAATAGAATTATACAGAGTCTCCCCAACTATGGGCCACCATAACTTCTTAAACGGTTCCTGATATCTAAATGCAGTTTTCGCTTAACAATGCGGAATCATGGGAGAAGTAATGAGCGGTAGAGATATAATTCGAAATATTTTTAGTTTTCGAGAAAATTAATTATCTTTGATTGTTTAAATGGAACCATATTTTTTTTCACTGGCGTTAGATAATCAAAAATAGACGCATTGATGTAACATACTGATGATGACCAAATTTTGCTCAATTTTTTCTTTAAATGTATTGTAATAACAGTGCAAAACAACTTACAAAAGTGGCATAGGTTCTATTTTCACAGTTAACAGGAATTTTGAAAATTGAAAAAGTTTGAATTTTTTTTCCCCACAACTGAAAAATTGCACTTTTTCCCTTTCCCAAATAAAATTTGTTGTCCATAATTATTCCTTTCATTAAGATTTTGGGACATTGTTTTGAAAATTTTAATAGTTCTCGCAATACAATACTTTCAATACAATACTTCGTGTACAAAAGCAAAAAAACAAAAAAAAATGTTTTCTCCGTCTTGTCTCTCACGTAGCTATATTTCCATTAGAGACAATTTGTTCACATTATTGTATTTATGTATACATATGCTCTAAATAATTTTGGGAATAAAATTTCTGAAACTCAACAGTTTTTTTTGGTGAAAAAATGAACAAAATTCCGCATTTTCAGAAACACTCAAACGCATTTTTCTCAAAATTGCCCCAAATTTTTTGTTTACTATTTTTCAACAAATAGTACTAATTGCAGTGTTTATTATGACGTTAAATTCATTTTTGTACTCTTCGGTTTTTTAAATACACAGATGTAATTTTATGACCTCTACACTGTTAATATGAACAATTGCATTGATTTGTTTACATTATTGCTTTTTATATGTGGAAGTTTTTCCCAATGACTTGAATTGTTATTCGAAAACTCAAGAGATTCCTCTGAAAAAGAGTTTCAAATTTCCCTCTTTACAGTAATGCTTAATCGCCATTTTCTTAAAACGGTCTTCAAATTTTTCAATTAAAATTTCTATTTAGAACAAGGTTTTTTTTTTATATTCTTGAATGTTAATATTCTATATAGGTTCTAGTATTTGAAACCCGAAAAGAATAGAAAATGTCAAAAAATGTGTTTTGGGTGACGATAGATGACAGCTGGCGAGAGAATGTAGGAAGACCTTTAAAGCCATTCCACACAAGAGAAATGAGAAAATGCACTAGAAAGTCTGTGTCTTTCCCGAGCCCCTCTAGATACCTTTTTAGTCCTTTTTAAATATTTTTGATATTTCATCTATTTTAACATAATTTTAATAGTATTTTAAATAATTTTACGAGATGCAACAAATGTTCTTCACAATTCCTGAGTAACCTATTCCATTTCTTCGTTCAAAAATTTTTTAATGTCAATCGTATGAAATCTAGGTTCCTGTGACGCCTATCAACACCATTGTGGGTGCGGCGGATTTCACGAAAACTAAAGACAGAGTTTTCCCTGGTCCAGTTCAACCCAAAAATTTGCAAGTAAAGTTCACTTGAACGAAAGGCAGCAGACATGATTACATCAGTAAGTATTCAACAGATAGAATAGTTCATCTGACCTTTTTTGATCAATTTTTATGTCATTTTTTGTTTGCTTTTTTAAACATTTTAAAAACATTTTAGAGTATTTTAATGATCATTCTTAATAATGATTTGGTTATCACAACTATCGTTGTAAAGGTAGGTCACTAAAACTCCTCAATTCAGGCTGAATTGATTCCCATTTAACAAAGTAGTATTGAATATTCATCACCGTCGCTCTACCACAGATGCTGCAGTAGCAATGATGGTTGTCACAGAACCATATCAGCCGGTGCTCTTGGGTGTAAGTTGCTTTTTCGTCGATCTTGCTGTCACTATATTTTTCCTGAATTCTCAATTAAAAATATTAAGATATTTATACAGAAGGTTTTTGAGGACTTAACTGAGCCACTGTCCACCTAATCTCAAAAGATTTGGCTATAACTCAGTTAACATGAACTTCTAATAACTTTTAATACGTTATTATAACTAAACTTTAAGCATTATAGGCGGCGAAAACTACATATTTTCATCACTGGTAAAAAGTTCCTGATTTCATGAATATACAGTTTCTTATTTTTTTATATTTATTGATGTGTAATTTTTAATGAAATTATCGACAAATTTGCACTCACCTCACATTTAAAAGCGAAATATTTCCCTTTAATCGGCTACCAAATCCAGCGACATAACAGCTTTAAATGTGTCAGGGAGTCACCCTTTTAATACAAATTCAAATAATTTTTCACTTCGGGAACATTTTAACTTTCTAAACATCTGCTTTCTGATTATTTTCTTTAGGCAAGTTTTTTCTATAGTCACTAAATACCATAAATGTCCATGTGATTTAAAAAATAAATTAACAAGAACATTTTAGGTGCGCTGACTGACTTAATCCACATCACCATGCTCACTTTACAGGATGAGTTTTTTTAAATTTCGCTCTCTAAACTAGTTTATTTTTGCCAAATACATATGAATATTCTTCCGCATACACACACACATGTATGTGTGTGTGTGTGCGTGTTATAATTTCTACTTATTTATAATTATTATTCAAATGGTAATCTAAATATTATAAAATATGAAAGTAATAAATATTTGGTCGATTTCTTGGTAGAGGGGACGAAGTTCACAATTCTACGAAATTTGACCAATTGAATAACAAAAAATTGAACTAATGTTAAAATAGAAGATGTAGCATAATATAGATCATATAGGTAATGTAAATAATATAGAAAATATAGCATTACAATAAATACTATGAAAATCGGAAACTAATTTTTGGAAGGTTTAGAAACCTGTGAACGCCTTATATCCAATACAACCAATTTTTGGACTTGATCACTTTTATCAATAATCCGGATATTTAAGAAGCTATTTAAACTGTAAAAAGAAAAAAAACATTTACATATTTATTGATTTCAAGAGTGTAATACAAATTTATTGGGGATCCATTGTATTTTATTTCAATCATCTATGCCCCTGTCTGAAGTTGGGACTCATGAAGTTGCTTGGGCCCGAAGGACGGCCTTGGAACAACTAGAAATCTAGCAGAAGCTTCTACTACATAATACGAACGATGTGTTAAAAAACAATAAAGATATCAGGTTTGGAAATTAAGACTACTTTTTTTATTCCTTTATATTACAAAGTTCAAAATGTTACCAACTTCTGATATTTGGAAACAAAATAAAGTGGCCGTTTTTGTAAGCTTAAAAAGTCTTCGTACACGCCTGTTGAATAAAATATATTACATTATTTAATACTGGGTATAAATTCCATTTGCTTTGATTATTGTCTCTAGTCTGCAACATAGATTTCAGCAACGTTGCTGTAGTCGCAGGGTCAGTTAAACTTCGTTCTCTCAGACAAGCATGTTTAATATTTTTTATTAGACAAACTGTATTTTCTATTTTAAAACCCCATAACTGACCACATATGACCTACAGGATCAGTACAGTGACAGGTGAATGTCATGTAATTTAAGAAGTGAATGAATTTGCTTAGTATTTTAAGGTAGTTTTAGAAGTGTCACTTAGTGGCGCCTCTAGAGGGCCAGATTAGAAAACCAGAGAAGACACCAAATATAAGAATATTTACCGTTAAATGTCCGACCCATTTTCATTACGGGAGATTTGATTGATGCACAAGTCTGGTCAAAGATACCCCTGTCTTCATAATTCAAGTTTCTATTGGTTTTTACTTTTATTCATGTTAAAAATGGATGCGATATTCATATTGTTTTGTGAAATTTTTAATTTAAAACACGTATACGAATTTCGTACAGATCAAAATACAACCAATTTCGACAGAAACATTGAGGAACAGATTTTAAACACCGTGCTAATATACGTCCTAACGTGTTTGCAAATGTCAAATTTCAGGCAGCTACATGGCGCGGTCGCACATGATTTGTGATCGACGAGTGCAATAAGCTCCATAATCCTCTCACTTTCTTCCCTACAATGAAGAATCCATCCTCGTGTTAAAGAGTACAGCGGCCACAGGCCTCCTGTCCAATGCCCTGTTGCCAAATCCTGTTATCAACTCACTATTCATCTAACTACCAATACAAACAATAAAAAAAGTAATTAGTCGATTCTCAAAAATATTTAATTAAAAAAAACCCTACCGTTGACGCAGTTATTAACTTTCTATTCATCTGACTACCAATACAAACAATAAAAAACCGGTCTTCTTTTCTTGTTTTATTGGTAACGGTTACGTAATATGTTACAACTTTTACACTACTAACACTTCATTCTTCTAATAAACGTTAAGGAAACGACAGAGACACGGCTGAGAGACAAAAATATAATTATTGAAAAGCAAAACGATGTATAAAATTCCACGTCTACAATTGATTTCAAAGTCATTTGTCAGATACATACTCTAATGTACAGAATAAAAATATTAGTAGTGCAGGCTAGGATTTGAACCCGAGATCTTCAGCACAAGAAGAATTCACCCAACCAAACACGCTACGATATTGTCCGTGGGTAGGTCATTTATGTAGTGTTCTTGATGCCAGAAAATTCTTTCGAAAAATCGCAAAAGCTACTTTTTTTTTCAGACAAAATTCTAAATAAAACGTATTTTAAAATTTAGTATTTAAAACGATTGCACTTGAAAATAAATCTCTAGCATGTGTATTAGTGGTGTTCGAAAACATATGTATATATTGTCACCATATAACACAAACTTTTGCGAAAAACACTCATATTTTAAGAAACGTGCACATGAGATGATTTGAAAGACTAATATTGAAGAGCAGATTGCATTAAAAAAGAAATATGTATAATTATCTTTCGTCTAACGCAGTGTATTCTTCAGACAACATTCACAGAAGTAACGAATAGTACACAGAAAACTGCCAGAGTAGCAAACATTCGTTTCGGTACATTTTTCAGTTTTAGAGGAACATCATTTTATCACACAATAGATCTTCATTGTATTAATTGTAATAATTGATTAATTGTATTGTAATAATTTTTTCAAATATACAATTTGTCCGATTTGTTACACACAATTCAAACAGGAAGCTATAAGTTAAATTTACTATGCGCACAAATACTGAAAAATTAAAACATTGTAATGGAAATAAGAGTTACTATGTTTTTAAGTACCGTTGGAAAGGGATAGTTCAGTGGCATCGTTACAGTTTTCCCTGTAACGTTACTGACCGCGAGGCCCTAGAGTTCGAGTTCCGACGTTGGCGATGTTCGACTGTGGTTACATATATAGGTCGAAAAACTTTGGAGCCGTTTTGACGAAAAGTGTGAAAATGCTCCCCAGAAGCTTCAACTAAATTAACTCCAAAATTTAAAGAATTATTTTCAAAATCGCTGGGCCTGGATTCGGGCCAGATCGTTAATAGAAAATTAATTTTGACAAAAATTCTACGAATAGTTTAACACTATGTTCACAGAGAAACAGGCAGACAGACCAGTGGACACATGGAGGGAGAGACGGACGTTTTGAAATAATAACAACACTCTCTTGGTAACTTAAGACCCTAAAAGGTGTATTTCCATTAAAATCTCGACATCGATTTACTGCAACATTACATACAAACCTCTCTAAATATTACTTTTGTTACTCCCAATCTTTACGAGAAAGTAAAAATAAATATAAAACAGAGTTGGTTAAAGCAAAAAGAGCACCAATTACAGAGCCCGAATTCCTGCCCGTCAGAATGCAGTTGTAATGTTATTACATAAATAGGGAGTCCCACCAACTATGGACCACCCCCTTAACTTCTAAACGGTTCAGGATAACGAAATACAGGTTTTGCTGAACAATGCGGAATCATGGGGCAAGTAACAAGCCGTAGAGAAATTGTCTATAATATTTTTAATTTCCGAGAAATATAATCATCTTCGATTTTTTAAATTGAACTATTTATGTTTATCACCAGCAATGGATAGATCATGAAAAGATTAAAATGATGTATCATATGTTAATAATTTGATAGTAACTTGAGTATAAAATTAGGATTTCTGATATGTGATTTTGAATTAAACGGGTAATCGTGTAGCAGCCCTTGCAACTCTCGCTTTTGGGGGAGATGGCTATCACGGCGTCTAGACAGTTGGCGCTTGACTGAGAGGGGGGAAAAAGTGAGAGATAAGAGGATAACTACAGCAATTCTGGTGTTGAAAAGACATCACATTTAAGAAATACCAATTTTAACAATCAGAATGGGAGATGTTTTCATTTATTTTTTTGGGATTTTAATTCCCTTTCTACTAAAATTTCAAAACATTGGGATCGTTCCAAAGAACGATATAAAAAAATTGGTAGCGTAAAGATGATGCTAATTATAATAAATATCATTTTCAACGTGAACAAGAAGCCAACCACCGTCTCTTCGTTGGTAAATGTCATTTTTAACTAAAATGATCACTTGTTAACTTTGCAACCATACATCTTGTTCTTAAATGGAAAAGAAAACGGTACACTTCCGTCTTCTGCATTTTCAAGTTTGAGGCAGCACTTGGCGTATGAAATGAGAAACTCTCTAATCAGGATGAGCAGTAGCGAATGCAGATATGCATTTTTGTTAAAGTTTGGTAAATTTACACTGATAGAACTGTCAAGAGTATTTCCTTTTATTACTTTCTCTGGTAGTACGTGTTTAAATAGGAAGTTTAGGTACCGTGAATAATAAGAGAAAATGTCAACCTATCTATTATTTGATGATTTAATCAAGATATTACAATGAAAATCTTTAAGGATTCATTCGCTTCCCATATAGTATTAAAATAATGTCGTGTTTCTGCACTGAGTTCGATTTTTGTAAATATAGAAATGATCTTTATTATTATTATTATTATTATTATTATTATTATTATTATTATTATTATCGTTACAATATATTTTTATTTCGTTCTTTTCGATTATCGTTGATTTAGAATTTCAGAAGAAGATAAGTTCAACTCAGATGAACAACTGGGAAAAAATTCTCATTTAGATCGTTATAATTGATGTTTGTTCATGTCAAGATCATTAATTGCTGCAATTACACCTTCATCCTACCCTACACAACCATCCCTCTTTCACTTTCTCTTAACAAAACAATATCAAGTCCCCGGGGGCCACCTTTCTCAAAACGGCGACTGTTGCAAAGGCTGCCCGTTTACTTGAAAATCTGATGCCAAAAAATCTAATTTTATACTCAAATTACTCGTAAAATACTAACATATGATACATCATTTTATTCCGATGTTCATGATCCATCCATTGCTAATGAAAAAATATATAGTTCAATGTAAAAAATCAAAGATGATTAAATTTCTCGAAAACTAAAACTATTATAGAGAATTCCTCTACCAGCATGTTACCTTGTTCTATGATTTTCATTGTTCAGAGAAAAAATGCAACTCGATACCCTGAACCGTTTAGAAGTTATGGGGTGGTCCATATTTGATGGGACACCCGGTACCTATAAACATTAAAACCCTATGTAACATGATCGATGATAAAAAGAAAGCGATTGCAGATACTAAGCGAATGAATAAGGATGACGAAATACTCCTGTAGAGGAAACCTCGAAAGGCTAGCGTAAATTGGGGGCTATATTTTGTTAATTAAACCTCAAAATATTAAAGCAGTTATTTCAAATTAAATAAAACTACAATTTATTGACAATAATACTAACATGATATGACAAACAATTATGAAGAGATGTGAACTTCTTCATCCTAAATCGTTACTTTTAATTTTAACGATTATGTTAATGTTTGCTACTTAGAGACACGGAGCACGCTCGAATTTACTTAACTGCATACTGCTATTTACTTAACTGCATACGTACGTTCACATTCCTTCAATTACAAATGTCCATAAATGAATATATGTCAATACTATATTATAATCGTATTATTACCTTTTCGCATATTTCATGTGATGCTATATGCTTCTAAAGGCAGCAGACTTACTGGTTAGAATGAAATTGTGGGTGTTATAAAATGTATTTCGTATTTGGAACGTGAATACTGAGGAGCGGGAAACTTTAATGCTATATTTATACGTGAAGATAATTAATGTAAAATTATTGTTTTTTGTATATTTAATTTGAAAACTTTTCCAAATTTTATATGTAAAGAATTGGCTTCCTAAAAAGGTGGATAAAGGCTTTCTCGAGGAAAAGCGAGTGTTACGATTTATGCTTACAAGCTCAGCCTATTTCGCCTAGAAACGTGTGGAGGAAGGACGCAATTTTCACCGAAGGGGTATTTCTGGAAGCCAATTGATGATTCTTTCTTGCTTCCAAGGTGAAGATTGTTCGGTAGCCGACCCCGGGGTAGTATTTTTAAATTTATGCTGTAATTGTTAAACAAATGGAACTAGAGTATTTAGAATGAAAAAAATTAGGAGCTAAAAATTGGAAAATCTAACCAGGAACAATTTTCGTGGCAATATATGCAAGGGTTTTGGGGGCTTGTTCCTCCACTCCCGTTAGGGAAATTCAAATGTATTTGCCGGAGAAATACGAGCCGTTGCAAAACGGTTTGTAGAAAAACTTTAAAGTGGAACTGCCAAAAAATAGTTGTCATGACGCAAATTTTTTATAAACAATTACGATCTCGAAATCGAGGGGAGATAGCGCTAATCGGGTTGCGAAATTTTACATCCGTTTAAAGGCAATTTTAAAAAAAATAGTTTTTTGAAAATTTAAAATTTATAAACAATTTCCAAATTTTGCAATTTAAAGTGGGGAAAGGGGTTTTTTTATACTTGACTGCCAAATCGACTGAATTGGGGTTGAAACAAGTGAGGGTTGGCATCAGACCAAAAATACTATAAACAATTGCGTATCACGAAAACGAAAGGGATAGCTCCGGTTGGATTGCGGAATTTTGCATCTTTTAAAGGAATTGAGATGAGAGAATAAGAATTGCAAAATTTGTAAAATTATAAACAATTTCCAATTTTGCAATTTTAAAGTGGAAGAGTTTTCGATGTCCCAGAACCAAAACCGCGGATTAACAATTTTGCAACAATTAACAATTTTATAAACAATTGCGAAATGTGCGCTATTCCCGCCGGGAGGTCCCAAATTGTCCCTGATTTGGTGATAGCAAAATAACAATTTTGACATGAGATGCAAATTAATTGCTTAAATCTAGTTTAATTGTTACTTAATGTTAAATATACAGTTGGTCTTTGAATTTTACTTTCTTTATTAAAATGTTTCCCAGCAGTCCTAAGATTCGAAGAAAGACGGTATTTTGCATTTTGCTAATGTAATATACATTTGAACAATTGAAAATATGCAATTATAATCGTTTTTCTTATCGCAAAATTCTGTAGTAAACTGGTCATTTGATAAAGTAATTTCTTCAAAAAGAATTGTGTTAACAGTGGTTAAGTGCTATGTGATCAATACATTTCAATGAATTTACTTTCATGTTCATACAAGTGTTTTCTTCCATGTATTTTTTATTTGAAAATACTTCCACATCTGAACTAGCAGCGCCCGCCATTTTGTACGTCGTAATTTTGTTAGGGCACTCCCCCCTGCATCGAGATTGGCTACGATGGTTTGTGAGGCTCCGCCTGCGACGTTTCGTCATGACAAGGGCTGTCCAAGCCGTGCAAATGCTGAACTTAGCCGCAGACGACCGCGATCAATTTATGTTTCCAGTACTGTATTATAAGAATATACATTTTACTTGTTGACAATTGCTCCTGTGTTGGTCACTTCAACCTTTGTATGTGAGAGACTCGAAGAAACCCAGACGTTCGGTACAGATAATTTATCTGGCTGATATGTGGGGGTATCTATTGGAAGGTTTTACCGAAAGCGAAATGTAAGTTTATATGTCGTCGTTTACAGTTAAAATTATTTTTATACATAATATTTTAGATTTAAAATATTGGAAACCATTACATTTAGAGTAGGTAATGTGAATGTGCTTTGATAATTTCTGTTTTTAATGCAGGCATGATTTTTCATGTAAGGTGGCTCGAAGGAGCGCTCAACAAGCTCAAAAGTCGAGAACGAAGTGGACCTCAGGAACAAAATAGCTTGATTAACTACTGGAAGATGGGATATTACTGGCGGAATTGATGGTAAAATTGTTTTCTAATGACTTGATTGTATACATTTGCCAACTCCCAGAATTACTGGAACTGTCCATTACGATTCGATCATTATTTTTATAACTCGTTCAGGCAGTGTTTAATGCGAAACATGTTCGATGTTACAGCTCAGCTCAGATTCATTGAAAACTCTTAGGGTGGATGATGTTATGTCTGTATTTTCAACATGGCATTTGAACATTTCAGAATGTTGCAGTTATACCACCCAAAAACCTTAAATTCAGAGCTCAAGAAGACAGTTCAAAATTTCAAAGCTGTATGATTATTTACGGAGTAGAGAACATTATGAAGTTAGACTAAAAACTTCCAATTTCATTAGTAATGAATGTATTGCATACATACTTTATATACAGTACAGGTATATTTTGAGATTGTTTGTTGGTGCTTGAGGTATATGAAGACTAACATGAGGATCTCCATCCAAATGAAAAGAAAATTCAGAGCACCGGACGCTACAGCAAGATAATTTTTGATAAAACTCGAGGAGTGTAGTTTAGGTAAGGCCTTTGACTTCCAAGCTACAATTAAAAGACAGTTACATCATTAATATGTTTTGGATATTTTTTCAGGTCGGTTGCATTGAAAGAATAGGAAGCACAAGAACCAAAATGTATTGAAAACTTTAGCAGAAAAGCAACGTTGTGAACATTGCAAACAACCCCGCGATACATGGTTATGCATGAACAAGAAGTGTTCATGATACATGTGAACCCTCCCAAAGGGAACATTGTCATAACAAATACATTAGTTATTAGTGTTTCATAAATAGTGTTTATAAGGGTTTCAATTTTTTAGTCATCCTTGTCATAAGGGAGTTGGATGATGCAGCAATATACACAATAGCAAAAGTATTGTTGAAATAATTTTTGTAAATTTGTCAGATTCATTTTTTTTATATTACGTAGTATGAAGAAATATTCTTACACATAATACATAGCGAACCATGCTTGGAGAATTCTATGTTGAAAATTCGCTGGTATATTTGTTTTCAAACTAAGATGTGTTCGTTACGCATTTTGACTTCTCAAAAGTTGCTAATATATATGTTATTATACTTGGATTTTTCTAACCTGGTCGATGACACTTTATCAGCTATTACGATGTCATCCAATCGAGAGCTAAAACGTCATCACGGTGACGTCACTGGTGACATTTAAGCTCCCGATTGGACGAAACCATAACAGTTAATCAGCCAGGTTACGGAAACCCAAGTGTAGTGTATCGCAGATTGATTCCTCATGTATTTTGTAAATGTTTCATTTCCTTTCCTTGTTACGTAGGTGAAGGGGGCTGCAGATCTACCCTAATTCCTTCAAAAATCGCAGCGAAGTTGAAAGGGTTGTTTTTTACTATGAGAGCACTACATTACGCATTTGGACTCATTAAAAGGTAAGTGTTTTGCTAGAAACTAGTTTGGTACATTTTTCTAGTTAATTTTGGTTCTACCCATTTGAGATGTAAGTATAGGAAGCGTCTCGCCCAAAATTCATCAAAAACTCATATCATGACTAGTGGTGCTACAACAGCACGTAATTAAATACACGCTTACTTAATTACACAAGAAGATTTAACACTTCTGCATGAAATGCACAAACAACGCGACAAAAATTAAAAAATTGGTTCAATTATTTTTAATTCTTTGAATCGACATAGGGTCGAAAATTTCTTTTTTAATCAACTGTTTATTCACAATTTGTTCTTTACATGAACATTCGTGAATTATTTATGAATAAAAATTACTTGAGTAAAGAGTTGTCATTTGACAGCACTTCGCAGATAAAATATTAATCCAGCGATTACATATTTTCTATGACTATTGCAATTACATAGTCATCTTTGTTACTATTTTGCAATTTTACATCTATGGCTGAGATCTAGGGGGTGATATTTCAATCTTCTGATGTCTTCACTGTTGTCCAGGATGTTCACTGCAAGATAATTTGGGTGGTTTCGAGTGGTTTTTGTATCTTTTGCATTTTCTATTTGGGAAACTGATGGATAGTTGGAATCTGCAAATCAGAATGTAAAGTATTGTTGGATACATACTATGGTGCATTTATTATGAATCGTTAAAGTTTTGATTGAAATCATTGCAAAATTTCAATATTCGAAAGACTATCCGTTCCCCAGAGTTGTCTTCCATAAGTCCAGAATGGTTTTAATATCATCTTGTAGACTAGTAATTTATTACAGGGACGGGACGATTTTCTGCCGATCATCCAATAGAGTTTGTTTTAGGTCCATCCCCTTTCTGTTTTGAAGATGTGGGCTGTCCAGGTTAGTCTGCGATCGAGGTGAGACCCAAAATATTTTACTACTTCAGTTTGTAGTAATTGTCATTCATTTTAGGGGACAACTATTGTTCCTTAGAGTGAAGGTTATGTGAAGATTTCGTTTCATTTGGTTGAATTTGCCATTTTTAAAAAACTGGAAATTTCATTTAGATTATTTTCTAGGATGTTGGATGCTTCAACAGGATAGCTGTTGGTAACCAGTACTGCTGTGACGTCTGCGTAGGTTGCGGGTGTGATGCCATCGTGTTGTGGGAGGTCAGCAGTAAATAAGAAGTACAAAATCGGGACCAGCACACTTCCTGGGGCACTCCGGATTCTATTTGTCGAAATGAGGATAGTTGGTTATGAAACTTTACATGAAAGAGTCTGTTTGTCAGATAGGAGCTGAGAATTATGCACCATTGAGATCGACATCTTTTATTTCGTAAAGTAGTTCCATATTCCAAACATTATCGAAGTCTTGACTGATATCAATGAAAGCAGCTGAGCAGTATTGCTTTTGTTAGAAAGTTTTATTAAATACGTCTATTACTAGATGTATTTGTTCCGTGATTGAATGGATTTTCTATAACCGAATTAATGATGCGGAATCAACTTTTTTCGAGAATTGGGCGTAATCTCTTTTTAAAAGTAGTTTTGTTAGGGGCTGTAGGACCATAAGGAGTAGGGTAATGAATCTGTATTAATAGGATTCATGCATTGGTTTGCCTAGTTTATGAATCATTATAATTTGGAAATGTTTTCCATTGTGATGGAAAGTATCCAATCTGGAGATAGCATTAAAATAGAGGTTAGCGGTGCAATTGCCTGTTTTAGCAGGTTCTTCGCAAATAGCCGGTGATGAAAATATTGATAACCAAAACTTAATTCTCCTAAATATTGGCAAAAGCACACACACTTCTTTAGCTTCTAATACGTTTTCCTCCGTGGACCTAGCTCTCTCTGTAGTCCCTCTGTTTCTACAATCGTCTTTGGCGACCTGCAAGGCAGTGACCACTTCCCCATTCGGATCATCCTCGGTATTCCGAACCTGAACGTTGCCCGCCCTCCTCTCTGGCTAATCCACCGAGCTGAGTGGGAAACATTCAAGAAAGAATTGTGAAAATCGGAAAACTGCTCAAACGACATCGATGCTATGGTTGCCCATTTGAATAACGCCGTCCTTCATGCGGCCTCATAGGCAATCCCAAAGTCGTCGGGCCAGCCACGACATCTCCTGTGCCATTTTGGAACGCTGATTGTGCCGCCGTGGCCCGTAATCGAAAGAGGGCATTGGCAAAACTTAGTAGGTTCCCAACCATGAAAAACCTAATAAATTATAAAAGTTCCCGGGCCAGAGCTAGATTGACGATACGGGAAAGTAAGGCTGCGTCCTGGAGAGCTTACATCTCGTCACCCTCTTGTCGTACATCCCCTATAGTAGTGGGGAGAAAGGTTCGACAGGTCGGTGGAAGACTCCCTTCGCCGACTATTTCAGGGCTTCTGGTAAATGGTCATCTCCTAACATCTCCACAAGAAATTGCTGAAGAAATGGCTATCACTACGAACAGATCTCCAGCTCCGCACACTATCCTTCTGGCTTTCAAAAAACGAAACGATAAATGGAAAACTGTAAATTAGACTTTGAGTCGCGGAGGAAGATTACAATGCCTTTTTTTTCCCTGGAAAAACTCTCATGTGCCCTTGCTTAGTGAAAGATTCTGCTCAAGGACCAGACCAGATACATAACCAAATGTTGAAACATCTACCGAAAAACACTCGTTTCTTACTCCTCGGCGTTTTCAACAAGATTTGGGGAGAACATGCAGTACCAAGGATTTGGCGTGAGGCCATTGTTCTCCCAATCCCTAAAAAAGGAAAAGATAGAACAACCCCTGAAGTTACTGCCAATCTCGCCACAAGCTTGTGTGCGCTTTTTGAGCGAATGGTAAATACAGGTCTGGTCTGGCTTCTGGAACAAAAGAACCTTTTTCACCTCTTCAATGTGGTTCAGGAAGCACAGGTCAAACCACTTAGTCACCCTTTTCATGTAGATTTCCCCTTTTTTCGTGCTACGTCAGCACCTGGTAGCAATTTTCTTCGATATAGAGGAAGCGTATGACACCATCTGGAGGTACGGTTTTCTTCGCACCATGCATACTTCGGATAAGTCGGATGCGTCTTCTACTGAAGTCTGGCCACGCGAGATTTTCGATTAGACTCTTCGTGCAGCGTCTATACCGCAGATAAGCATGCGCTCTTGGAGTCACTAAATTTGCTGTATCGATGTCATTAAAGAAAGTAGTGATCTGCAGTGATTACAAAGCTCTTGAATCCATTTTCCTCCTTCCGTCTTGTGACCTATTTACAATGATCATCCAACACTAAATCCATCATCAATTGGTCCGCCACTATATTTTAGTTTTTTTGGGGGTCCCTGGACACGTGTGAATAAGAGGGAATGAAATAGCTGACCAGGCAGCAAAGTCAGCCACCTAGAAAAGTATGAGGCTTCTCCAGTCCCCGCGGAAGACACTAAGCTCTTTATCAAACGCTCTATCCTCAGTGAATGGCAAACACAGTGACAGAACTTAGATTTTAAGCTCAGAGAATGTGATTCCATAAACCTTGGGCTTCCTAATCTCGTGATGCTCGGCGCGAGGAGATCATTTTAACACGCCTCCGGATCTGTCACTGCCATTTCTCCCACGGTTATCTCCTCCGCGGAGACCCACCTCTATATGCAAATACTGCAAAATAGATCTTACCGTGGAGCATGTTCTCTTGAACTGTGTTAAGATAAGAGATAGCCATCGAAGGCATCATCTTGCTAGCTCCCTACCGGAGATTCTTAGAATTCATGAATCTTCTCTCTGCAAGTTTCTTTCGAGGGACTAACTTGTACAGCCTTATCTGGAAGATGATAATGCCAATTATTGGCTCTTAGCTCGAGGTTTTAAAGTAATTATCTGGCATTTTTCTGCCAAATCCTTTTATTAGGATACGTTCCTTTTGAGTTTTACTACCAGGCAAAGATAAATTCGCAATATAAACGGCCCCCTGAATTTGAAATACCTTTTTCCCAGTCTGTTCCTTTAGCCCCCATGATGAAGAAATGCAAACTTTTAAAAATACAAAATAAATTTCTAATTGAATATAGCCTAAATTAATTTTTTTGTTATATTCGATTGCGTAATGCCATCATTCAGAACACCCATTCTCTGGGACGTATTTTCAATTCATTTGGGCTGATGTATCTCCTTGGGAAGAGAATTCTTCGTACGAGGAAAATGCCTGAAAAACTCCAAGAACGTCACGGCACATCAGTTGTAATGGCAGAAACCTAATACGTCTGTGCTTGTGTATGTTCAGTAAATCACCCACCGAAGTTAATTTTTCTTGTCCACTATCAAGCAAATCACTTCCTCGAATGTATGGGTAGTCCTACCATCCAATTGAGAGTTTCCGAGAGGTACCGAAAAGCAATAGAGTCCGTTCGTTAACTATGCTAACACACAAACTGTTGCCTAACATCTATCTATGGTAGTAAATATAACTTTTTGCAAAATTGATATTCTGTATTCAATCATGCTGACAGATTCGAGTTTTTATTGGAACGCTGATTTTAAATTTTTTTCGGATTAGTAAGACTCTGAAAATGTTGTGGGATAAAAATTGGAAAATTACATAACGTTAATTTTACCAGTAATAAGAGAGATTGTAGTATCACTACTAGTTTAATGAAATCCTGTTTCTAATTTAGATCTCCAAATGTCATACAATTTTCTCAAAATATTAGTAGTGTTCCTGTAATTTTGTGAGCCGGGCAATTTAAACTAGTGGTGCTACAGAATGGCATAGATTTTCTCGTAGTAGTTTCTTTACGTCTTCAGCTTTTCTTCAGTGTCGTCACATCTGTCATCTATTAGCGTTGGCGCAGGTATGATAGAATACTTTTCGGATTCCCAACATAAATATGACGGAAGATATTGTAGAAGAGTAAAACCTAGACCTATGCAAGTTTTCGTTGAAAAAAAATTACAGCCGTTTTTAAGGAATATCGTTTGAAAATGGCCAATTTTCTGGTATTTTTCTAAAATCATTCGTGTAAACCAATTGTAATGATCCATCATTTCGAGACCAAAACCCCCAGATACGTTACAAAAAGGTGACAAAGAATAAACTTGTATATTGATTACAACGGCGCCGATAGAAAACATTTTTACACGTCCAAATTAAAATAAAGAATTATAGCGCGTGAAATTTGGGAAAATTGAACATAATCGTCCGGTAGAACAGAAATTATGAAATTAAATAAAACAAACGGCATCAAACTCTGTCAACGTATTCGGAAGATATAAATTGAAATAGAATTGGAATTTTTTAATAACATGAACAGAATATGGCCATTGTTGAGCTAGAAAAGAAAGATTGTAAACAGGGTTTTTTAAGAATTATGACAAAACGCACAAACCGATTTGGCTGAAACATTGGGAAACAATAGACTAAAACACGAGGAAGACGACCAAATTAGTGTCAACTTTTTCGCATGTTCGGAAGCAGAATAATAATATAATATTTGGAAGTTTACAATGAACTAAAAGTATAAACAAATGACGCCACGTTACGAAGAGAAGAAAGTCATTTGGAATCAACAGAGGATTAAAAGCAAGCGAGTGGCAACTATTTTGTTCCAGAAATCTTCTGTAACAATGTGTTGCAGAAAAATTTTGATGTGAAGACAGATGTCGTGGATACCGGACGAACGCCTGTGCGCGAAATTGGCGCGTTGTTAATTTTCTTTGAAAGTGTAGCAATTCAAATAGAAAGAACGTTGTGATGTTTGTTGGGAAATTTGAAGTATTAGTAAAAGGAACAAAATTCGGAGTAATTTTAATTTTTTTTCAAATAGGGGGTTTTTGTGATTACGGACAATCAGATGTTATTTTTATTGTAAGAAATTCAACGCTACGGGCATCTCGTTATAAAATATAAAAGAATAGATGCCGGATCAGCACAATTGACGCTTATTTTGAATGTAAATGGATGAGCGATAGAATTTTAAGAAGTGACGTGTTTGATGACACGCGAAAATAGTCGTTTTTCGTTCTGTTTGTTTTGCTGAACAGTACGCACGAATACGTACAATTTTACTAAGCGGTAACGGACTAGCAGCTGAGTGGTATCATTTATACGGACAATAGCGGTTCGCGAGAATGGTTTCGAAGGCGACCGCGAGCAGGAGTGGACGGCGACCACGCATCGAAGAGCATTGGACGGCGGCCACCAGACATCATTGCTACGAGGCTGAGCCGCAAAACAGGAAGTGACACGCGCGCGCGCTGTGGTTGTGTGTGTGTGTGTGTGTGTGTGTGTGTGTGTGTGTGTGTGTGGGGCGCGCGTTTGGGATTTCTTGCAGATGCTTCATCCTGAAGACGCGTTCCGTAAAGGAATTTATTGAAGACCAAGTTTTGTCAATAAAATTAAATTAGAAATGGTCAAAGGAAAATTAGGGAATGCGCATTCAATGTATGGGTGGATTTCATATTGTTTTGTATTATTGTGTGTGAATGAGTTTCGTTGTTTTGTTTCTTGGAATGTTTATGTTAAAGGTGTGTGTATTAGTGTAGAGGAAAGACGGTAAATTGTTGCCTGTACGATGAAAGAGGAAAAGCCGAAAATACTAATAAACGAACGAAAAAAAACGTAGTTCTTTTTTATCAATTGAGAACATGCGTTGTCATTTACTAGCACACCAATCCAGTCAGCTCACTTGGATTCCTGTATAGGACCACCAGCTTATCCACGGTATTATAATCATTACATTTTGGCTGCCCAGCGCGAGTTCCAGGGTAGCAGGGGGAAATATTAGATAGTCGAAAAGGAAAGGAGTCATTACATATGGCTGCCCAACGCGAGCAGGATAGCAGAGAGGGATAACTGAGAGAAGAGGAAGGGATACATTATACAATTAAAGTACTTCTACTCCCAAATATAATGTACCCAAATTTTGATAACGTCAATATTAACGATTTGAGAAGTTCGGATCGTGTATCATAAAATGTTGTTTCTGCAATTTCTGGAAAATCAAATATGCATGAATTACGTCTGTCGTGTAATTCAGGTATTATTTGACTATCCGATTAAAATGTTGGGAAAAATTTTGAAGAAACTGATTGCCTCTGAAATGAGAGTTTTAAGTTCATTGTCACAGAAATTTGATTTTTGCGAAACTTTATAGAATGTTATTTAAAACACTTGAACTCAAAATGTATTAATTTAAACAATTGATAAAAATGCAAATATTATCGTGAGATATAAAATAATTACATTAGGAAAGTTTGAAAAATTAAAGAAGGTTGCAAAATGGATTTGTAATCTCTTATGGGGGAAATTATCAATAACCTAAAAATCTGGAGACGTTTTTAAGAAAATATTGTTTTTAACATTTTTAATATTGCCTATTCTTTACACAAAATAGTCAAGTAGTTAATTCTTACTCATATTTGCCTCTATAAATTACAACGAATGAATCTTTTGCTATCTTAGCAAATGCGCTCCCAAAATGAAACTTATCAATATTAGGTAAGTATAAATAACAACGTAGAACTTGGTGTGTGCTCCAAGTAACTGATTTATTAAGATGTTGCGTAAAACTTTTGTTACTAACTTGAAATCCTTATAAATAACTACTTAAATTTTGAGTTAAAGTTTTGTTTCAGAAAGGTAATATTAATACGTTCCGGAAATACCACTGCCCTCACTAATTAACGAGTTTTTCTCCATTTAAGAAGAGTGACTCCAGTTTTGCATGCATGAAGTACAAGCTGATAATATATACTATGCATTGAAAACACAATTGATATCATATTCACCATTGCATGACTTTTATGAATGTTCAGGACCGTATTTAGGTACCCAAACACTGTTTGAATTATGCCATTGTAATACCGCTAACGGAAAGTATTTGTTTCGTATTTTTCAGATATCTTCTATCCCAGGCAGTGATCGATAGCGTGATGGAACGCACATTGCGGATGACTGTCTGGAATTCAGCGTTCCAAAATTCTTTTACAATATAAGGGGAGTATAGCACTTCAGTCATGTACAAGTCATATCGATATTGTTCGTATAACAAATTATTAATGAGTATTAGTTAGAAGTTGAACACGCAGTATGTAATCCTTGCAGCATGACGGAACGGGACATGTCATGTTGAGCTGCGAAATCGGAAAAACGGGGATTAGGGATTTTTTATATTCTTTGTCAATATGAAAAGAGTAGAACTTTTGACATATAAAAATGATTCATACACATAATAAGAAACTTTTTTTCCTTCAGACAGCTTAAATACATCTGTGAACCTGCACCCCGGACGCACTGAAGAGAGTAGAGTTGTGCCTTCGGCTACCCAGGATTCTTTTATAATAAAGGAAATGTTATTATACTTAATATTTTGCAAGAGTGTATTTAAATTTATCATCCAACTGAATTTCTAAAGGTTTTTAAACAATATCGAATTTCATGCAGCATTACGTGAAGGAACCATCCCAACACATCTGCATTGAACTCCAAGTTTACAACGGCTGTTTATATTGTCTAAGATCAGCGATGAAGAATTCTCAAATGAAACAAAAATATTTCTGCATTCTGCATTCTCAAAATTAAATAAAGATTTTTCTACATTAAATAACTAATGTATTTTAAGGTGTAGTTGAACTATCAGTGTTATATTTAGTGTATTATATGTAGTGTTATATTCGCTTAGATTAATTCCTTCAAAGACGAATTAACTACCCGATGTGTGGAAGAGAAGTATAATTTGCACACGTTTTTGATATCCAGATCCTTTATATTTTCGTACTACGTGCGATAAACCTCTTTGAGCGTGGTGAGTGTTCAAGTAATACGTTGAGAAACTATGTACGAGTGAGACGAGTGTTGAAATGTGTGTAATGCGGTTGATACGTATAAAGTGAGTGTGTTTACAATCAACTTTCTTATCACATATCTGTATTTTTTAATTCTACAGCTGTGTATTTTTCTAAATCAATATATGGTGTAGAAAATTTATTTGTATCAATTCGTTTAATACTAAAATTTGTACTATTAGATACCTATGTACCCAATCAATTGGCCAATTACATTCGGAAATATGATTCTTCCAGTGAAATAAATGAAATTATAATGGTGCGGTTACATAATGTTTCGTATGAGAACTTGTACACTTCTGTTCGTTTTCACCGGAAACAGACGATCCTGGCAAGCAAAAGTCTTGCAGTAGTTTCTCTTAAATATTAGTATTTGTGTTAGGTAAACTTAAGTATATTTTATTTCTCTATTGTGAAAACTACGACGTGAACATTGTTATTTCTTGAAATTACTAACCATCGATAACCAGTTGTGATAGTTGGCACTATTCAACTTATAATTTGTCTACTTCTACATAGTATTTTTTGTGTGTAGCGTAATATTTAACAATATTCTTAAGGTCTTAAATGACATTAAGTAACCCCCCTCTCCCTCATTTTGTGTCCGTGTGTTATTGTCTGCTATCAAGCGTTCCATATTGTGAAAATTTATATCTTCTCAAAATGCAGTGTTCTGTCCCTTATTCACATTTGCAAAATTTTGTAGTACATATAAGAAAGATACTACCTTGAAAATGAATTCAAATAAGTTGAGTTGTGTTTGCAGATGATTCATTTTGATGTTGCGTTAATTCTACACTTCTTGGCGGTTAGTATTTAAAAACATTTGTGTTGAACCGTTTCTTGACCATTGCATCATAGACGTTTGTTGGCATGATGGAATACAACATATCGACAGCTCAAATATTATAATGTACTTGTTGCAATGAGGCATAATGTTTTGTTTCGAGTACGTCAACGGTTTGATCATTGTGGACTTTTACATTCTACAACGTTGAAAGGTTTATTATTTGTGTGTCTTTTAGTGTTTCAAGAAACTTTAACTATACAGCCCTATAGAATTGCTTAAACGTGTCTATGATCCCCTAAATCCGCTGCTATATCTTATGGTGTACGATGTGAAAAAGCCCTCTACCATTTGTGTTTGAAAATAATACGGTTTCCTGTACGTCGTAGTCATGTTCATTATTGACCTGCGTGTTGAGCACACTTTATAACAGACTTGTGTACTTTTGTATTGATAAGATTTGTCAGACTTTTTAACCAAAAGTTAAATTGTGTGTTGAACTTTTCACATGTGCCATGTTTGTTGGTAAGTTCGTATTCCTATTATATAAATATGCAATCATGTAAATCATGACAAACTCTGTAATTAAAATTACTACGCCATTTTACGTTTCGTGTGTGTACATGCATGTAGAGCACATAATTACTCTGTGGTAGACACCTGGGCTCGTGGAGTGTTAACTCCACAACAAAGAAATTTGCTTTTCAACATCATTTGTTCAAAGTATTCGAATGAGTAAACGTTTATATTACCTATTGAAGATAAGTTTTTAAACATGTGTTTTGTTTCAGACTGCGGAGATTTCATTTTGAACAGCCGAAAGACACGTTGCAGCCAGTTGCACTAACACCACAAGACCTGAAGATTGGTTATTACTTTCTTAAATTTCTGAACACGGAAGAAATAATTATAATGCAAATTTGAACAGACTGTTTCCTTTGTATTATTGCGTATTGAACTACCAATATCAGGTGAAAGATTAAAATGGCAACCATTTTAGTGTAAGTTGTTTAAAAATTGCTGGAAACTATATTTTGTGAATATAATGTGTTAGAGAGCCTTGCTAATAATAAATGAATGAGGAAAAGTTAGTGCCTGGAGTGTGTGTAGCCTAATAACAAATGGAATTTTGTGTATTAATCACAATAAAATGTAATTTTTGTGATCACTTGCTCATTAAAATGTTGCCAAGAATAAAACTAATACGACCGTCCTGGATTGTCCAACATTTTTTTGTGTTGTCAGGTTTCGACACTTGTTTTACTTATTTCTTACTTTCTTCCCTTAAAAAATATTAGGTTGTATAATGGAAATAGGCAGTGTGAATTTGCTGCTTTTTAATGCATGGATAACCCATTGAATTTAATTGCTATTTCTCCCGCAGCAGTAAAATTATAATTTTCAGTAAAACTCACAGGCTCTGTGGGGGGGTATCGTTGCGAAGTACTGGTAAGTAATACTTAACATTTTCTATTAATTTTCACTTCAACGATCTCGCTCTATTCGTACATAATTTTTTTTTTTGTAAACATGAAAAATCAAAAACAAAAATTATGCTTAATAAACTACAAAGAATTGTTTTATTGAGTTTTATTTTCTTCAAACTTTAAATGCCATTCCTTTGTGCGTTATACACTTCCCTATCCTCGAATTAATCTTTACTTCCAGAGCGCATACAAATTCAATGACAATTTTAAAGTATAGGTTATATATCAATATAAATTGCAATATAAAAATTTAACAGTTCGGGAAAGAAACAAAAAAAATAAAAGAGATAAAAATCACTTTTAATTAATCCAGCGATGGTTCAAAGTACCAGTTTTTTTTCATTTTAATCTCCCAAACTTCTGACGTGGGCCATAGATTTGGGGAACTTTGATTATATTTTTACAATTTCTATTTCTTTTTGTTTCACTTCCGGACCGCATTTATTATTTACTACTTCGATATATTAGGCACACGCATTCCTGTATCTGCTTTTTAGCAACACGCCACAGACAAGTATATACCACGATACATACAATTCATACACCATGCACAATTTTGTTTATACACGCACAGAAAACCGACTGTATACATACACGATGCACCCTTTTATTTATACACGCACAGAAGAAATCGACAGTATTTATTTTTTCATTCACACACACACATACACATACACACATACATATACACTTCTACAAATACCTATACAAAATTTTTGTATTACCTTTGAATGACCATTGGTGGATTTGAACCAGTAGATCCTAAAGCTCAGTGTGCATTTGGTTCGTGCCTTAACATCACAGCTACCGGTTGGCTGGCCGAATTGCGAAAATCTCTTACAAAGTTTAAATCCTGGTCAAACAGCATCAAATCCATTTACAATTAATATACCACGAAATGAGAACGTGTGCCCAGCATTCGGATGGTCGAGTGGTTAAAAGTGCTGGTATTGCGAGTGCACAGGTTAGCAGGTTCGATTCCCGGCGGCAATGGTAATGCATTATTCTTTTTTTGAAACCTTGCCCCTTTACCTCAATTGACGGACAGACAACTTAATATACCTTGGCTGTGAACGCGGTTTCCCGGCGCTCTAATGGGTTAGTGGTTAAACTATGGTCCTGCCATGCTGAAGGTGTCGAGTTCGAATCCTGGGCATATTAATATTTTCAATGTATTGCATTAGCACGGAAAGAAACTGAACGGAATTAAAATATGTTCTGTATGTGGGAGCTGGTCGGATCGCTCTCGTGGTCTAGTGGTCATGGACCTAGTGTTGTAGTATAACTTACCGGTTCGAATCTCGAGACAAAAGCTTTATTTTTATATATACATGTATACATATATATATATATATAAAAAGCATATATGAATATATATACAATATTGTTAAAATAATTATAATATAATTTATTATTAAATAATATTAAATATATAAAATTTTTTATATTTATTTATATTATTTATTTATTATGTTAAAATAGTCATATTGTTTATAAACAATGTAAAAAATTAATTGTTTAATTTATTTATTTATATTAAATTTATTTATATATACGCGTGCACACACACGCATATATATATATATATATTTATATCTGTATATACTATATACATATGTATTAAAATAATAAATTATATTAATAATAATATAATTTATTATTAAATAATATATAAATTAATTTATATATATTTATTTATATTATTTATTTATTTATGTTAAAATAGTCATATTGTTTATAAACAATGCAAAAAAATTAATTGTTTAAATTACTTATTTATTTATATTAATTTTTTTTATATATATACGGACACTTGCACATATATATATATATATATGTTTATACTATATACATATATATGAATATATATATATGTATATATATAGTATATAATTATATATATATATTACGCGTGCAGGCACGCGCGCGTATATATACATATATGAATATATATATATATATATAAATATATATATATATTTATATATACTATATATATACATATATATATATATTCATTTATATGTATATAGTATAAACATATATATAAATATATATATATATATATATATATATATATATATATATAGCTGGTGTGCACGCGTATATATATATACAAAAATTAATATAAATAAATAATTTAAACAATTATTTTTTTGCATTGTTTATAAACAATATGATTATTTTAACATAAATAAATAAATAATATAAATAAATATATATAAATAATTTATATATTATTTAATAATAAATTATATTATTATTAATATAATTTATTATTTTAATATATTATATTAATAAAAACAAAATAAATAATTATTTTTTATATTTTTATGTAAAATGTGTAACTAAATAAATAAATTTAATAAATAAAGAAATGTAAATAAATTAATTATTTTAAACTGTTTATAAACAATATACTATTTACAAATAAATAATAAATAATATAATAATATATATAATATTTATATTTTAAAAAATTTAATAAAAAAAAATTTAAAATTTATTTAACTTTAAAAACTTATATTTTCATAAATAATAATATATAATATATATATAAATATATATATATAAAATAAAAATATATGTATTTAATAATGTATATTTTAAAAAAACTTTTTTTTAATTAATTATATATATATATGTTTTAATAGAGGATATGAACAACCTCATGGCAGAAACAAAAATAATTTCCGTTCAGTTTCTTTCTGCTGTAAACCATGAAATTATTGCCGTCGGAACTCGATTTACAGGCGAGACATATTTAACCCAAACCCCATTACGCCGAAGGCTTCGCCGGGTTTACGTTGTCTGTCCGGTATGAAAGGAAGGTTTCAAAAGAATAAGCCATACGCCCCGAAACCTATTACCCATCTCCTTTAACCCATACCACAATTTTACTCGCCATTCGAATTTTAATTGTAAATGAAGATGCTGTTTAAACCGAGATTTTGTTTAAAATTTTCGGCATTCGCCACCCAAACTGTGTGTAGGAAAAAATGCACACTAGCTTTTAGAGATCTACATTAAATCCACCAATTCATTCAAGAATTTAAATAAGCAAAGTATATGAGTATTTGAAAGTGTATATGTATGTGTGTGTGAAATGTTTGAATGAAAAAAAATACTGTCATTTCTTTCTTTTTAAAAAAGTGCATATTACAAATCAGTTCTTCTGTGCTTATAAAATTTCATGTTAATGTATGTATCATGTTTCTGTCTGTGTTTTTTAAAACGATACAGGAATGGAATGAATATATCATTGGTATAATAAATACTTCCAAAAGGGAAAAGGGAATAGAAATTGTAAAATGAATCAAAATTCCCAAATCTATACGTAGAATTTTGGGGGAAAATTAAGATGAAAAAAACTGGTACTTTGCCCCATCGCTGGATTAATTAAAAGTGCTTTATATCTTTTATTTTTTTTGTTTCTTTCCCGAACTGTTGCAATTTTTATATTGCAATGTAATATTTTAAGTTCTAAATTTTTACTTTGATTTCCAAAGTATTATGTTAAAGATAACCTTTTTATTTGTTCTCATAACGTCCACACATCAGAATTCCCACAAATATTTTCAAGCAAAGCCAATTTTCATTTTGTATCGTTTTAAAATATCATTTACACTAACATCGCTTACCTGAAATAAACTGGCTAACGTATTTTCTTCGGTGTAGAAACAGTACACTTGATATAACCAATACTTAAAATTGTCATTGAATTTGTATGCGCTCTGGAAGTAAAGATTAATTTGAGGATAGGGAAGTGTATAACGCACAAAGGAATGGCATTTAAAGTTTGAAGAAAATAAAACTCAGTAAAACAATTCTTTGCAGTTTATTAAGCAGAATTTTTGTTTTAATTTTCATGTTTACAAAAATATTAGGGCGAATGAGCGAGATCGTTAAGTGAAAATTAATAGAAAATGATAAAGTATCTTACCAGTACTTCGCAACATACCCCCATAGAGCATGTCATTTTTACTAAATTATAATTTACTGCTGCGGAGAAATAGAATTAAATTCAATTTATGCAAAAAAAGGTAGCTAACTCACACTGCCTATTTCCATTATACAACCTAATATTTTTTTTAAGGAAAGGAAGTAAGAATTAAGTAAAACAAGTGTCGATACATAACACAAACAAGAAATGTCAACACTGTTGGACTGTCGCATTAGTTTTATTCTTGGCAACATTTTAATGACAGTAACACAAAATAACATTTTGTGATTAACACAAAATTCCATTTTTATTAGGCTACACACACTCAGGCACTAACTTTCCTCATTCTTTTATTATTAGAAAGGCTCTCTAACACATATTCACAAATATAGTTTCAGCAATTTTAAACAACACACTAAAATGTTGCTTTAATCTTTCACCTGATATTGTTCAATGCAACAATACAAACAGTTTTCAAATTTGCAGTTAATTTTCTCATGTAAATAAAAAAGTAACAATCTTCAGTCTTGTGTTTAATGAACTCAGCTGTTTTCCCGCTGTTCAAAATAATCCCCCAGTCTGAAACAAACACATGTTTAAAACTTATCTTCAATAGTAATATAAACTTCACTCATTATTATTTTGAAAAAAATGATGTTGAAAAATTTCCGTTGAGGAAACCCTCCACGACCAGTGTCTACCACAAGAATTATTTTACTCTACATGCATGTACACACGCGAAAAATAAGTAATTTTAATTACAGATTTGTTGATTTACTGATTGTCAATGGAATATGAACTTACCAACAAACTGAACATGTAAAGTTCAACACCAATTCTTTGTTAAAAGTCGACAATTATCAATACAAAGTACAAAAGTCTGTTATAAATGTGCTCAACACCGGGTCAATAATGAACATGACTACGACGTGGAAACCGTATTATTTTCAACACAAATTAGAGGCTTTTCATGTACACCATAGATATAGGCGTTTAGGAGATCATAGACACGTTTACAGCAATTCTATAGACTGAAAATGTTTCTTGAAACACTAAAACACACAAATAATAAACCTTTCAACGTTGTAGAATAAAAGTCCACAATGATCAAACCCGTTGACGTACTCGAAACAAACATTATGCCTCATTCAACAATACATTATAATATTTGAGCTGTAATATTTGTTTCCATCATGCAACAAACTTATGTCAATCAAAAACAGTTCAACACAAATGTTTAAATACAACCGCCAAAATGTAAATTTAAACCCAACATCAAATAGTCATCTGCAAACACAACCAACATTAATTCATTTTAAAGGGAATATCTTTCTTATCATATGTACTACAAAATTTTGCAAATTGAATAAGGGACAAACACTCTTTTTGAAAGATATAATTTTCTAATATGGACAACTGTAAGACAATACACAGCAACACACACACACAAAAAAAGGGAGAGGGTTAATTAAGGTCATTTAAGACCTCGTTCTGTAGTTGCCTCATCATCAAACAAAATGGCTTAAACCTGTACGGAACCATTTTAAACAGGGGTCTTACCCATTTGCCATGAATTTAAGGCATCTCAATATGAAACATCATCATCATAATATGATAATATAAACCAGTTATCTGAAATATTAATAACAAATTTTCTTAAATTTTAAATATAAATTTATTTATTTATGTTATATACTTTGTCTAAGGAAATATACCTATTACATATCTGTAAATTTTTACTTATATTAGAATTTAAAGCTAGGTTTTTGATGTTGCATGTTCACAAAAACTTAGTTTTATAAACGTTAAGAAATAAGAATATTGTTAAAAGCACTACACAAAAAAATACTTGAAGTAGACATTATAAAGTTGAATAGTCCAGCCATACAACTGGTTGTCGATGGTTGTATTTCAAGAAATAACAATGTTCAAGTCGTAGTTTTCCTGAGAAATAAAATATCCCAAGTTTACTAACACAAATACTAATATTGAAGAGAACACTGCAAGTCTTTTGTTTGGGCGGATCGTCTTTTTCCCCTGTGAAAACAAAGAATTTACCAGTTCTACGAAACATGTAACCACCTTTATAATTTCTTTTTATTTCACTGGAAGAATCATATTTCCCAATGAAATTTGGGCATGTTTGGGGTACATGGTATCTAATAGTACAAATTTTAGTATTAAACAATTGATACAAATAAATTTTCTACACCATATATTATTGATTTAGAAAAATACACAGCTGTAGAATTAAAATATACAGATATGTGATAAGAAAGTTGATTGTAAACACACTCACTTTATACGTATCAACCGCATTACACACATTTCAACACTCGTCACACTCGTACATAATTGCTCAACATCCGTCATATACATCACCTAGAGTTTTTTACTGTTTTTGACTAAATGAATCTTTATTCATTTAGTGAAAAGTTTAACACTCACCACGGGCAGAGATCATTGTGGCACATAGTACTTAAATACAAAGGATCTGGATCTCAAGAAAATGTGCAAATTATAGTTCTCTTTCAAACGTCGGGGAGTTAATTGTCTTAGAAAACATTAATCTAATAAAATCAAACACATACATGGTTCTACAATAGACAAAAAAAGAACTTATATGAAGATGGTGAAATGAAAATGTTTTGTCACTTTTTTCCTTTAACAAACATATCATCAGGTATTTAGCGTGAGTGTGTTTTTTTTAAGTTACATGTTCAATACTGCCTTCTCAATTTGTTTTAAATTTTCATTTGCGATTCATATTTATTGTGAATTAACCAGTTATATAAAAATCAAACCGACGAGGGTGAAAATCATTTGTAGGCTCAAAGTTGATTATTCGTACCTCTGTGAGTGAATTTATTTGTGATTGTGTGCAACATTAGTATTCACATTCAAAATAAGAACATTATGATTCATAGAATTTTACAGCACTAACATAAGTATTTCAAGTTCAGAACCAATCAGTTTTGATAATGGATTCAAAAATCAACAGAGAACAATATCCTTCATTACTAGCTACAATTAAATCGTCCGACATGTATCTAAATTGTAACAACCTGAATCATCTTCGAGAACGTTATTTTAATACATTAAACCTCACTCTTGTAAAGTTAGGATATAATGTTATTTGAAATCAGAGTGTACACAGAATATAGTTTTTGTATATTTTTTACAAAAATCCGTTTTTCTTCGTGCACTTCACTTCTCGGTTTATTGTTGTGAAACATTTTCGATAGGTAATTCTTGGATCAGGGACCAAAGTGCGAGGACATTTTAACTCTTCACATAATACATTACAGACCAGGATTCAGAATATAATCTCTCAACATTAGAAGCCCTGTATCAGAGGGCAATATTTCTTTCACTTTTAAAAGAAAAATGATTGGTGTTCATGACAAGTAATACACTTTTGAACATTGTATTGCGTGACGTGGTATGTGAAAGTCTATGGCGAAATAAATCAAACGAGGGCTACTTTCCCACAAAAAATCGATGCAAAATTCAGATGCTATAACACTCCAGTATTTAACATGTGGATAGTTGTATAAAAAGCTTATGGACTAAACAAGACATCAACAAAACTCTTAAATGTGAAAAAACATTTCTCAACGTATTACAAGTGTTCTAGGAATGCAGCATGAAAATGCAGGTGCCACAAAGATAAATAGGTCTACTTACTTGATTTGATTTTTAAAGAAATATTTCTTCTTATCGCATGATTATATAATTTTGCAAATGTTAATAATGGATCAATACACTGTATTTCGAAACTAGGATTTACATGTTCACAGTATGAAACTCCGTACTCGAGTACGGACATACCTTCCCCACACACACACACACAAACGCAAATTTCATAATAATCTAACTTTCCAAAAAAAGCTTATTATCTTTCGCAGCAAATGGACAATAAAAATCACAATGCTTTGTAGTGGAACGTAAGGTAATTACAAGTTATTGCCAACAGGTGGAAGAATTGCAACACCGTCGATAGCCTTCCACACAAATATTTTGTTTTCCTTTTCAAGATATTGAAAAGGAAAAAACGTGCAAAATATTGCGCTGAATCAACGAGAGTCGTTGGCCTTTACCAACTTGAGTTCTTCGGCGATTCATTCGCGCCGACGATGTGATATCACAACAAGAGGTGAAAAAGCAAATAAAATTTTAAAAATTCTCTTAGTATCCTCTCGAGTGTTGATTTCAACCCAGTACATATATCTCATATTATGTGAAGAATTAGCAACTAAGCTAATGTGATGATATCTTTGACTCTGAATTCAGTTCCCCATGGCTATTGTGCTAATAGGGTTTTGATTCTTGTGTACGTTTTACAAAATACAACTGCTAAATAATTTAAGCATTTACTGAATCATTACTGATTTTTATGTATGCAAAGTGTATACATCCCAAACATTTATCAAAACTATGCTAAGAAGATTCTTTTCCTCCATGTGTTATATGACTTATACATAACATTTTCATAATCAAACCCTTTCATTTCTCACTCAAATGAAGATTTTGTCCATGTGTCAACATTAATACATGTGTACATCGTGTGTGCAACATCACTGGTTACGTCAATTTCAGACAACTATCAAAAAAAGGGATTTCCCACATTTATCGCTTTCTGTCATCAGTGCTGCGTTACAAGAATCAACAATGACCGCTCATCTATTCATTTTCATATTTAACGCAATTTAAAATGAAATAAGTATAATATAAATGTAATAATAATAATATGAAATAATATACAAATTCGAACATGCGTAGCATCCAGCAGCCTCCAAGACTTCTAAAATTACGATCACGAAGCGCTAAGATTTTAAAGAACGGGCGATTAATTTTTCATACAATTACTTAAAAAGCAACATGATTATTTGAAGAACTGTTTTTATGTACACATTTCATTAAGAAAACATGTATCTTCATAACTGTAGTTGTGGGAAGTCGCCGAAACAATTTTGAATTTTTTCAATTTTAGAAAAATCACTGTTTTCAACCACCATCCGCCATTCTCTTAAACGTCCTTCAGACTATCCAATATCAAAATTTAATCAAAATCGACGGCGCCATTTTGTTCAATTTTGAAATATCTACGACTTAATGTAGGTTTGCCCAAAATTTAAAAAATATCGATTTTAAATTCAAGGTCCGCGAATAAACCATATCAATTGGGAATATGTTTCGGAAAATCAATTGAACATTTTTATCAGCTAGTGTTCTTCCCAGGCGTTTTGCCGTCAATCGGGTTTTCAGTATCAAAAACCACAAAACGGAGTTCTGGTTACGCCACGTCGTAGAGATGTTTTTCTAAATTTAGCACTTATTTATCTAATTTTTCGTTCCCAGGCCCTCAAAAAGAGTTTTTCGCGAAACTCGTTTTTGCACTTTCTTTCTCTTTTTAACCCGAAAGTAAAATCAGCTTTATACCTTTAAGCAAACTGCATCGTTGAAGTCCGGTGTAGCCTCACAATGTTCTTTTTGAATTCTTCTAGGATCAGATGGGACTCTAACTCGCTGTAGTTACAGAACCGAACTATCTGAAAAAAAAAAAACATTAAAATAATAATTGATTTCTCTGAAGATAAAATATTGCAACAGTTTCTTAAGACCTATATTAATTCTCCACTAAAATTAAGTAAGCGTATGACGAAATCCCGTCTGATCTAGCAACCCCGGGTCTTGTAAGAAAACGTAAGATTGTTTTCTCAATAAATACCTATGAAACCGACTGTTGGTTGAACCTTTCAGGGCTGGAGGACGAAATGCTGAAATGTCCCGCTCGTGTTTTGGGCATGGAACACCCCAGTCAACGAAATGTCACTCTGCAAGCGGTTATTTTTGTTCTTGCCTGGATCAGATAAAAAAGGGGATGGGCTATAGAGTCCAAGATTTACTAATGAACATTCCGTAAATTGGCTCTACCTCCACTTTCGAGACGAAAAGACTGGTCAGACAAAAAAAGGTTGAGGTAAAAAAACTTAATAGTACCCTAGATTTGGAAGTAGTGTATTTATTGTGGGTTTTTCCACGTCTATGGTTAACGTATGGTAAATGTATGGCTGCGTGTACGAAAGTATGAAGTCCGAGCAATCTAAAAATCTTATAAAATGCTGGATTGCACGTAACTAACAATGATAATCAGCTTTCTTTCAACTTAACAAATTGGAATTTATTATAATTATAATCAAAATGAATTCATCTTTGGTTATGACCAGTTTTCTCTACATTACAATAGTTATAAAACCTTGTTATTCATTCGTGGGTCTTCGCGCCCCTCCACTTCGTTCGATGGCGCCCCGTTAACCTTCTCCGTCGACGCAGCAGAATCTTGCTTGGATAAAGTCCTCGCCTAATGCCCGTGTCTGGTTCCCAAATTCCCGGCATTCTTAAAATCCGTGTCTTCTCTCACTTGCGTCTCGGGTGGACGCCTGAACGTATTTACTTCCTAAAAGAACGTTCTATCCTAATACCGAAACAATAGTTAACTTTTACAACTGTCAATTAGTCTTTCCTCGATCTAGTAAAATATATCAGAACGACCCGCTCATCACCGCGTTTCTCAAGCGAATGAATGTTCTTCTAAAAATCGGAAGCACCCAAATTTTTATATCTTTTTTTTGTCTCTCAAAACAATGCTAATTCCGCCTATGATCTGTCATTTCAACCTAACGAAAATGATCCTTAACGCCGGTAGTTTATCACATAGTGACCCCTTGCGATCGTCTATTGACATCCGTATATTCTGTGTCATATAAAATGACATTTCCATAATAAAAATGGTTCATTTGTTTATTATGTACACGGGTCTTGACGGGTTCTAATGACAAAAAGCCCTCAGTCCAGCAGCACTCTGACTTTTTGTCGTCGCTCCATCGTTAGAGCCCTTATAACGTCCTTGGAGCATAAATATTAGATTTTCGTTGGCAAAGTACAGAAATCACAAGCTTAGTAAGCGATTTTTTATTTTTTTAAATTTATTTACGCCCCAAAAAAGTTAAAACTGCGTATGACGTGCTTTGGGGAATAGTGGATTGTGTGCACATTTTCAAAATTCTGTGGTCCCTACACTAAGTCATACACTACTTAAATTTCGGAAAAAAAAGCTCCCATGTAATAAAATCTATTCTCAAGCGAAAGGCAATACATTTTGGCTCTTATCCATGTTGTTCTTCGGAATAATACTTCCTGTCGCAACGACATGGAAACAATAATTTGAATAATAGTTTTTCCCCACTGAATTCTAGAAGACGTGGACAGAAAATGAAGTTACATTTATGTCTAGAAGCAAAACAAGGCCATCTCAGCATTTGCTCAATGGATCGAAAACTGGACGAAAACCTGATCGGATGGTCATTGACCGAGGCTGCAATACAATACTTATTACAGGTTGTTTATACACTTTTTATACAGTTCAAATGGTAAATAATGCATAGTATCATTTTAAAATTAATGTTACTTTTCTTGTAATGCTCAGTATAGCCTCTAATTGTATAGAAACATTTATGCAGTGATGGTTAAGGAGTAAGATTTACTGAAAAGTTTTGTAGGGTAACTGTGTATAATAATTATTATAAATATTTTAAAACAGGATTGCATCTCGCCTTGCAGATCGATGAATTCCGTTTTCGTCTTAGGAGCATTCCATACTTGTGTGTTCATATTCACTTACCCCTCCATTGAAGATTAAATGATGCGTTTAAAAAATTCAAGAAATGTTTGAGCAATAAACGGTCTCAAGAGATCCTGACCCCTTCAATTCTTATCCATCGTTGCGTATTTACACGCCGCCCCGAAATAGGTCTAGTACTGGAATCTTTCGATCTGGGTAATGGCCTTCCCGGACAAACATTTTCGGATTGGTCACGCTTGTCTAGTCATCAGGAATGTTGGAACTGGATATTTTTTTGTTCGGCTGAAATCCCCGTCGTCCCCCCACCACAGACCCCAACAAGGGACACTCCATTTGAATGCTAGGAATGTCACGGGGATAGAAAGGGGTAACATGGTACACCCCAGAGGGCCACCGTGATCCCTACTCACTCTGGCGTTCAATCGGGCGGGACATAGTCCGGTCCGATTGATCGGAATGATGAGAGCTCTGACTGCTCGCCTAGAGAGGAGGGGAAAAAACCCAGTGTGTTGGATCACGGCGGAAGTTAGCTATGGCGGTAACACCAAAAAAGAATATGAAGAAACCAGCTGACATCTAAACCAGAGCATTCCCTTCAAAAAGGTCCATGCACCAAACAGTATACATGGTGGGCGTTCAGCATGCGAAATAAAGATAGGGTGATAAAAGAGTGAATGTGAAGAAATGGAGAAAAATTTGATCGAAGATTGAGAAAGAACACGAACCTTTCCTGCTCCGTAAAAATGTGGACAAACCGAACTCGAGGAGAAGTTTTCAGACACTGGTTAATCTTTGCATATAATTCACGAAAGATATGTGCATTAAATAATACGACACAAACAATCCTTACCTGTATAATTTAGTGTAATAATTTAGAGGGTTCAAATATCCAGCACTCTCACTTGACATCAATTCAGAACTTTCCTAAGTAAGAGTTTTTGGTATGCTTGCCAACCTCGTTAACACACAGTTGACTTGGATTTTTCTGGTTACAAATTTACACCCTAGCTGAAAAATTAATCTAAATATATAATAAAAAAAAGAAAATCATATTATAAGGTAAATAAAGGGGCAATTTAGGACATTCTCATAAGAGCATATAAATGCATACCTCAGACTCTACAAAGTAGTATATTCTACCAGTTTGTTTATTAATTAATCTAACTAAACAATGAAGTATCTCGCATTGTAAATTTTCCTAACATAGTGGTCCATTGTAATAATGGAACGCACGTCTCTCTTGCACTTGCATGCAATTCAAGGGTTTTTGAAAAATATCGAACAAATCTTGCTCAATAAAATGTTGATATAAACATTTAATGAATAAAATCATACTGAAATGTCACAGTAAGTATTCAATGAAATTATTCAAAGATTAACAGTATCTTGCTCTTATCAGAAATGTGACGGGAAATTCGAACACATTAAGAGTTAAATTGCATACTGTAATTTGAGTTGCTCCTCAGCTCACTTCAAGTACATTGGATGACTTACATTTCTTAAAATTACGTAATACATTTATTTTTCTTTTTCTTCTTGCTATTATAGTGATGAACATACCTCCATAAAATGATCTGTCTAAAAAAGATAAATTCTTATTACCACAATATCAACGCCTTCATATCATTGTATTGAAGCAAGCTATCTTAAAGGAAATTTAACATCACTTTTGAAACATTATCATTGACTTTGGGAAGGAAATACAAATCCTAGAAAAAAAATTTCCCTAACACTAGAACAAGTATTTTAATACCTAAATTTAAATTAACTAAATAATTCATTCACACCTAACTTCTCTTGAAAAAAAATCTTTAAAATATACCAAACCATTTTGGCATTGTGATTTTCTCCAGGTACTGAAATTTCATGGGAAAGCTGCTACCTGACGACAGGGCGTAGAGGCGGTGGGAGCAAACCATGGGTCATGCTGCATTTGTCTTTCAACCAACCAATACCACTTTTATTCACAGAAAATCTTTTATTGGCTGCAGATTCTCGATTCACTACTGTTTTATCACATACCTTCCACGAAATACAAGAACCATGAAATAGAGGGAAATATTATTCCACAAAATTGTACTGTCTTGGGTACGTTGCATGAGAGGCAGCCATAAATTTTTACCGAAGAAAATGCAATTTTTTGGACATCATTTGTATTGGCATTACATACATGGAAATAAAAGATGCCTAAAAATTAGCAAAACTTTAACAGGAATTTGTAAGATGCACAATTTGAGCCATGTAAGTGCCTGAAAATAAATCAATGGTTGTTTTAGACAATGTGAAAAATTTCTCGATTACTACATTTTGTACCCTCAATAATAATGTACCACAACGTTTTCCCACGTAACCGCTCACTCGGTTTTTAATATCCCTTTTTTGAATGGGTTCTGCGCTCTAAGCAGTTTCGTTTAATACAGCTTACTAAAATAAACAAAATTCTCATTACTGATACAATGTAAAACGCATTCCTGGAATCGAAATTACGTGTGTACTATCATGGATATACGTACTACCAATGATGTTTCTGATAAAAGATGTATTCATTAATTTTATTGTATTATATATATATATATTAATTCCCTAATAAAAACTCCGAAAATACCATCTGTGAATTCCCAACATTGCCGCACACTCACATTAAATCTGGGTCGATACGTTACCTCCAACTTTCTCACGAAGCACCTTACCTAAACAATTCAAACAAATACTAGTTGAATTATGATTTCGGGCAAATTCACGTTAGCCTAATATTCTATTCACGAAGAAGCAAGGAAATTACGAAGCAGTCGTGCATGCTGTGAATAAAACGTTATCAATGCAAATGGAGTCGGAAGCTTCTTTTAATAATTTATTAACTCTAAACAATGTTGATTGAATTGTGGTGAAAATTCCATCACGTCTCTGTGTAAATGCTTCGTGTATATTAATCTCATTAATACATGATGCAACGATGAATTCTCGATGCGACCATCCTTATTGGGACTTTTCAGTGGATTTGGAATGGGATGGATCCTGCAGTTCATAAACATTTCATTAAATACCACTTCCTAGAAAGAGCAAAATATACCATTATTATCTAGACAACATAGGAGAATATGCAACGTTTTTCACGACCCAAAAATGGGTACTTACCATTATAGTTGTCATCATTATTAGCCTGTTTTTTGCTTAGACAAGTAAACGCATAAATATTTAATTCACTAAAAAAAATACCTAGAATACCTTTGATAAATTTCCCTAACACTCTCACACTCACTCTCGAGTTTACAATGAACTTGGGCGGATATGGCACCTCCACCTTTCATATGAAGTACATGCTATCTAAAAATATCAAACAAGTACTTATTACTCATTGACAATAAATAATGATTTAACGCAAATTATCCCTTTCTTCTTGAAAACCCAAGGAACTCTTGAGTACAACGTAGCTTCCTATCTGTGAATCAAATTGTCGATGCACATGAAGAGAGATCGTTCTGTCAACATTTAATAATAATTATTGAAGAAACACTGATGATTGATGGAATAATGGTAATTCCATCATATTAAGTAATAAAGCTGAATTCTTGATGCAACTATCCTTATCGAGACTTCTGAATGAGCCATGTACGAAGATGTTTCTCCATATTTCAACCGTTTAGAAATGGAATATGCTTGGATAAAATTGCTATCAACTACAGACACAGCAACACTGAAATTGAATAAAACGCAACGTCTCAAAAATAATGAGGAATTATTAATTGAATTATATCGAAATAATTCCAGTTCTTTTAATTTTATTTTGTAATTTTATACCTCCCCTAAGGTAGTTTCCACTGCAGATCTTCCACGAAAAAGTTACAGAAAATATCACGGAACACTTAAAATCATTATTTGCTTTGTTGTCACCGATATGAAACAAAATAAAATTTGTCTAAAAAATAATGAAACAATATATTCTATAAAATAAAAAAAATAAAAAAAAAATAAACAAACAAACAAACAAACAAATAAATAAACAAACAAACATGCTCCTCACCTGACGCACGCTCAACAGAAAATTCTTGAACGTTCTCCGCCAACCATTAAGACATTAATTGCAAAATGAATTGCAGAACGAGTCCCAGGTGCAAGCACAGATATTTCTGCCATCAGGCACGAGTGAACGGGAACTCATCCAAGCTCTTAACTTTAAAATGGTCTGTGGGGTTGTACTTGTATCCGCCCATAAAATCCGTCTACATCCATTCCTGTTTCATATTCCTGTCACTGTACGCCGGTCTGTGTCTTGTGTCCGTCCGTCCGTTCGTCGCCCGTCCGCCTTACGTTGCTCCGAATTGCATGTACGCCCGTGTCCGCACGACCGTTCGTGTGCGCCTGCACGTACGTCTGTCCGGAACTATACATTATTGCACTCTTCGCCTTACGTCTCTGGATTTATAGATATTTCTTCAAGTATATTTGATATTAGTGATATATCTCCAAGAAGCAGTTCTCGAGATCAATCTTGAGTTTGTTATATACATTCATATATATGATAAAACAAATTGGCACTCGTCAAGTGAAATTTTTTTAAAACCGTGATATAAACTTTTCTGTAAATTTAGAAAATATAATCTAAACCAAATTAAAATATGTTCCTCGTCTGATTTAAATGTACTACAATTTTATCAAATTGTTAGGGTACATTTCAATTTTTTTAAATTTTTATGAAAGGACGAAGTTTTTGAAAAAAAAGATGAAGAATTGTCAAAATCCGGCAGTATTATTGTAATTAAATTCAAAACGGCATACTTTTGAAACACTTACTTCTCTGAAGTGCAAATACATAAAACATTTCAGTGGAGTTGTATGACATCGCAGACAATCCGGAAAAACTTAATAATCTATTAGAACCATTTTGTAACTGCATTTTAAAACCCCGCGTAAATATATACTCCCAAAAAAGCCCTAAACAATTTACAACCAATTATAAAAACAATATCTGTTGCATGGTATATCCTGAAAAAGAAACCAAATTATTATAAACCAAACCTTAAAGTTGTAAAGCAAAACTTTGAATAATATAAAATGATTGGTATCCATATTATTTAAACTTTGAAAAAGTAAAAGCAATATATATTTTCTTTAAAAGTTTAGTTTAAAAATCGACATACGTACCAATAATGATTTGAAGTAACTCAGATTGTTCGAAATCTAAGGTATCTGAAAACAATTTATTGACTGTATTTAATAAAAAATTCAATCAGTGTCAAAAAAAATAAAAGTACCACACTAAGAATCACCTACACATTCTGGGTCAATGAGGTATCTACCACAATAGTATTACCACAATATTATTGTGGTAGATACCCCATTAAAATACTATCATGGAGTACCCCAAAATCTCACTGCCACCACAGAAACCCACACAATCATATAGCCAAGCGTTTCAATGCATCTGGGGTTGGTTAGTCTTCCAGCTCGCTACATACAATTTTTGAAAGAATCCTGTCAATTTAATGGTTTAATAGTAAATTTTTAATACAAAGTACCTGATCAACATAAAAGTATCGTCGTAAGTACCATCTGAGTTCTCGGCACGTCCGCTCTTTTAGATTTTCAATGCATTTCAGTTAATTTTTCCAGTAACGTGAGCCTTACATGTAAACTACCGTGAACAAATAAATTCTAATCTTGAATGAACTGTGGGAACAATATTTCAGGTAAGCTTTTGTGTAATCATCTTAATGATTATGAGTTTCGACGAATTCTCTAAGCGATCGGTCGCTCATGCTCGTCATCTTAGAGAATCCAACGTCAGTCCTGTCCCTGGACGCGGCGTCCCCGGATAGCCAAGTAAGTTCTAATTGCCGGAAACCACGCTCTCATTGGGGAATCACGATCTTAGAGACTCTCAGCTCACACCTTTCATTAAATGAATGTCTATGAAAACACTTCAATTTGGATTTTAGTGACAATTTTACACTTTTTGATGGATGGTCATTTCCCTTTCTGAAATCAAAGAAGCAGTAACATTAAATTTAATGAAGAAACATAAAATTACTTGTATTAATAGTATTACAACAATATTACTTGCAAAAACAAACATTTAAAACGCAAAATCAACATTTCTAAATTATCGGTGATGGCACAGAAGCTTGAAAGATTGCGTCCCAGCCCGCCTTTCACCAAGGCAACAGTCTACCGACTTTTGCCAAAAGCAGAGAGACTGACGATGTCGGCAAAGCCGTCGAAAGCCGGCTATCTTAATAAAACTAATATTTCGACGAGATGACCTCTTATTTTATCATAGACGTCTACAACAACACATCATTCCTCAAACCCGTTAAGCAGGGGCGCCCCACACGCCACAATGAGTCCGACGTGCAGGCCGACACAGACTGGCACCTGGTGAGGAGGATGAGATTGGCCAGTGCGAAGGTATTTAAGCTGTCTCTGCCGGAAGGGCGTCCGATGCCAGCAGAAGGTGGGAGGAAGAAAGTGAGAAATTCATCCAACATCAATTTAAAACCGAAAATCAACACATTTCAATCTTAGGTACGTTTCTCAGTATAATGGAGAATTAATCAAGTTAAATTAACAAAAATAAAAGCTTAAATGCATCATGGGTTTCCATGCTATTCACTGCAATATTTAACTGCACCATAATTACATATTAAAAAGTTGTATTGTTCAGATATATAAAACCAAACAAATCGAAAAGAACGAAATCAGTTGAATTGAAAGAAACTACGCTCTTTAGAAATAATGTCCCTAATCTTTGACAAAAATCAATTCAAAAGCGTAACGCATTATATCAGCTAGTTAGAGCTAATATTATCTGCATTAAAAGTTGCCACTACACGATTAGTTTTTAATAATCGGGTTTTTATCCTAAAACATTAACCCTCGGCAAACAGGCCCGGTTGGCAACTGAAGTACCCAACACTAAAACTAAACAGTACAGTGGCCTCAATACAATTTTCACTAATTCCCCAATACAATTTTCATATTCCCAATACAATTTTCACTTATTCCACAAAACAATTTCACTTATTCCCCAATTTCAATTTTTACTTATTCCCAAAAACAATTTCACTTATTCCATAATACAATTTTTCCTTATTCCCCAATACAATTTTTCCCTTTTTCCACATAATACAATTTTCACTTATTCCAAATACAATTTTCACTTATTCCACCATATTTCCATTCCGTACAATTTCACTTATTCCACAATACAATTTTCCTTATTCCAATACAATTATCCTTATTACACCAAAAAATTTTCACTTGCTTCAATCAACCTTTTTTTGAAATACAATTTTCACTTATTTCAGCTAAAACAGACTTAAATTTGTACGCCAAAAGGACAACTATTGATTCTGGGATGAGCAGATGCTGAAGTTACGTAACAAAGGATGATCCAAGATCCACCTTGGGAACCCATGTTCATTTAAAAGAAAGTAAAGGAAGGGAAATTGGAAGATAAGATATAATGTCCCTTCGTCCAGTACGTATTTGTACACTTTGAGATCTATGTTTGGTAGGAGGTTATTCAATCTTGGGCAATACACGAATTCCATAAAAAATAATTTTGAAGCAAGATGTTAGGGTTTAAAAACGTCAACGCTTCGAAAGTCTAAAAAAATCAATGGGGTTTTTCAGTTTGGTCTTTTAATGGGAAACAATATCTTTATTAAAAGAAAAAATGCAGTTTCCAATGATTTGTATTTTCTAAAACCGTGTTGTGAGTCTGAAAACGCTTCGTTTTTCCTAGAAAGGTTTTCATTCTGTATAAAAAAAACCCTCTCATATTTTTAAGAAAACACAAAGAGAAATTGCCCGGGAATTTTGAATTTCATTTTGTTCTCTTATTTAAAATGAGACGTGATTTTTGCTGGGTTTGAAAATATCTGAAATATTCCTGTACGGAAGCATTGAAAATTTGAGTTAATGAAGTATAACGGCAGCGATGAAGTGATCGAAACTTGAACTGCGCGCGCGCAGATGATCATAGTGCTTTAACTTTCGAGGTGCACAAATGGTTATTCCGCAATACAATATTCCTTATTCACGCAATACAATATTCACTTATTCACCATACAATATTCACTTATTCACACAACAAATATTCACTTATTTGCAGTACAATATTCACCACACTGTATTCACGCAAATATTCACCAAACAAAATATTCATGCAATTATAGTACAATAATACACCATACTATACCGGAAACAATACCGTTTATAAACTATTTATACCGAAACATTTTTCAATTCAAAATATATTATAAATCCAGCGGCAATTATTTACTCTATGATTTGATAAAATGATTTGTTGATGGCTTTAAATTTGTCCTTCCCCCTCGATGACATTGCACTGTGCCTTTTTGATAGGATTTAAAATAATATATTATTAAGAAAATGAAGTCTGAAATTTGGGAAATTTAAGAACTAGTACCACTAACAATTATTTTCAACAAAGGTGCGTTTATTACAAGACGTTCTAGAAAATGTCGGATAATTTGAAATTCACATGGACGGAAAATTATCTAAATTAATTTTTGCAGATGACATTTTTCTTAATTGACAATCCATCCCGAGAACTGCAAGCAATGCTCTCAACTTCCGGGTTTTTAGTAAGGAAGTAGTCTACAATAAATCTAGAAAATTAAAAGGGGATGAAAATAGCACAAAAGAAAATTTCTGTTGGGGCAGAAAAAAATTAATAGGTGAATAATACATTTATCTAGGATAATTTGCCTTTCAATATTAACACAGAACAAGAGTTAACCAGACGGATTTGTGCATCATTTGGGCACATTTTTGGGATTAAAAATTTTTTCTTTGAACAAATTCTACGCCTTGCGAATAAAGTGAGAAATCAAATACTTGTACTTCCGCGCACACCATATGGTTCCTAAACTGAGCATTAGCACTAGAAACAAATTTTTATCGATGTCTGCCTCGAAAAATTGAAAGAAAACTACACATTACCTAGCAAGTAGAATCAGAAAGAAGCATAAAAAAAGCAACAATAGGACCACTGTTAAGGACCACTGTTAAGGACCACTGTTAAGGACCACTGTTAAGGACCACTGTTAAGGACCACTGTTAAGGACCACTGTTAAGGACCACTGTTAAGGACCACTGTTAAGGACCACTGTTAAGGACCACTGTTAAGGACCACTGTTAAGGACCACTGTTACAGCAGTATTTTTACTTTCCCACATACGCATATTTCAATAAGTGTAAATCCTGAATATTTTTTGTATGATGTAACAAGAAATTAGTGGTTCTACTTTTTTATCACATTTGTGATATACCAAAATGAACTATTTTTAGTAGGGAAATGTTATTTTATATGACAATATAAGAATGGTTGGAAAGAATTGGTTGTAGTCATGAAATTTTTAATTCAACCCAATTAACTGAGCTAAAAAAAATTTGGAATGAGAGAGATTTAAATTACGTAGGAATCATTCGGTTTCAAATGTAACCTTTTCCTGGCGCTCAAATCCCATTTATCAGTAATGATTGTGTTTCAAAATGTCGCTCCAGGTAGGACTTCTACTTAAATAGAAATACGGAGCTTGTTTCAAATTAGCAGTCAACGTCGAACGTTTCACATTATTTCTAAATTTGCAATTTCCTAAAATTCAGGGTGTTCAACGAAAACGAGACAAACGTGATTATTTTAAGCGTCCTCTGGTTTCCCCAGTGGAAAAAATTTAAGAAAATATTTGGAGCGAATATTGGGAAAATTTTTTTATATATTGCCTGAATTTCAAAACCATTATAAATAAATGAACTCGGGTTTTTTGAAGAACTTCTAATAACCTTTTTAAAGGCCTCATTTTTAGAACAGACTAAGGCAAAATCTCATCTTCAACTTTTTAGTTTACCATGTCAATCTTTTGTCATTTTCGAAAATACAAAAGTTCGATGGAAATGAGACTAGCAATTTTTATCGTCCTTGATACATATGAGAGATAATTTAATAAAAAATAGAGCCTCTTTTCCCCTTACAATGTTTAAAACAATTAAAAGTTTCACAAAAATTTCCTTTTAAAACCCTGTATTTTCGAAAAACTACCTGACCTTTATTCGAAATTCCTTTTTAAAAAACAGATCATACGTAATAAATTTCTTATCACAATATTTGATCATATTTTGAAGATATTAAAAAATTGAGGTTTTACGTAAGTACCCAAAATCAAATATCTTTTCAAACACACAGGGCCCTAGGTCATTTTTAAATCGATGGGCCAATTTCAATTGGACCCAATCGGCTGAACAGTTTATCGTTTGCTTCGATCACGGACAGACGGACATTTTGCAGTCAATGGGTTTTCGGTACAAAAGCCACAAACCATGAATTCTCACTACATAATGTATTGAGGAAGTAATTTACTGTATATAGAAATAAGATTTATATTTTTTTATTGCCAGGGCCCGGGACTAAATTTTCTGGCAAAATTAATTCGCCATTTTCCGTTACACGATTACAATACTTCATCTTCTTTCATAAGAAGATAAGTAAAAAAGATATATCTGGGTCAGTTACAATTTACTAAATAAGTGCACAAAACTATGAAATTTGGAACCTTTAAATACTGACAATTTTGAATCCCGGGGACAGTATACATAATTTGGTTAAAAAGGGTATTAAATTTATTTGTCCAAGAAAGTTTTAATTTAAATTTATCAGTCATGTTTTCTCTGGAGTCCACTGAAATTTCGTAAAATTAAAATATCTTTGATTTGGGTTGTGGACAGGTCTCAAATTTTCAAAATCTTCTGTGTCTTTGGTAGATGTTTCATCTGATTCAGAACTCTTGCTTTGCAGCGCCTGGATGGTGATTATGAATTTTTATTTTACTACTTTGTAAATCAACAGTAACTGGTATACATGTAAATAATATAACACTACATACTAAGAATATAATACAAACTGGGCCCTTTCCCATATTTATCAAACAGAGTGAACCTTTCTGCTTTGCCCTTAATAACCACCCCACCTACCCCGAATATTCCACCTTACCCACATTCTTTTAAAAACAAGACATCTCTAGAGTATGTTTCCCAATCTTCCTTTTTCTAACTCGCAGATCCTGCTTTTCCCCTCACTAAGAATTTTACTCTCAGTTCCTCAGTAACCTGTATCTTCCATCCTATTCTTTTTTCCCTTACATTTAGTTTTTAAATAGGTGGAATTTCCATCCATCTGAATAATTTTAAACCATTTACTAAAATTTGAATTTCTACATGTTCGTAATCTTCTTTAAAACCGATCCTTTCTCTTTGAATCTATTGTTTACCAAGTCTTTCCTTACTTAACCTGACACTTCCGATGAATAACATTTATTATTAAACACTTACCCCTTTTTCCCAAACCATTTCTCCGTTCCACGTTTTCATCTATTCCCAAACAACTTGCTTTAATAACTCATTAACCCTTCCTCTTCTAATCGTTTTCTCAAACTTGTCCATTTGCCCATCTTTCTCATTTTTTCGTTCCCCTCTTATCATGTAACCCGATGGGCAATAGTCTATTCTTCATCCGTCTTAAAAATCTTTCATGTGTTGCTTCTTGTTCCTTTTCCTTCATCCCCCCAAATTTTGTCCCCACTCAAAAAAGAAAGCAACAATGCTGTCCCTCCTCATACCCTTTGCCAAAAATCCCAGTACATTCTCATAATTATACTCCCCTTCTTATAGTCACCATCTCTTTATTTTTTGTAGCCTCCTCCTTTATAGCAAAATTCTAAATATTTAGGTCTTTACCATTTCTAACGTACTTGCTTTTCCATATAATTTTCTCACATTTACTCTTCCCTTTTGCCCTTAAACTCATCTCTTTGGTCTCTCCGTATTTAATTCAAGTTCTCTATTCTCTAAACATGTTTCTAAACTCCTCATCATCTGATTCAAATCCTGGTATATCAGCTAATAATCATCAACATAAGATAAGACATTTTCATTTACTAATCAATAATCCACAACCTCCTTCCTTACTAACTCTAAACATGCCATAAATAAATTGAAAAAAGGGGCTCGATGGGCAGCCCTGTCTAATCTCTTATTGATACAAAATTCAGCTTTAATTTACCTCTATCACCAACTTTTTTGTATTAACTTAAACAATGAATGATTTCATCGATTCCTAATTTCAACATAACCCTCTACAACTATTTCTGTTCAGATGTTCGAAAGGTGCTTAGATCATAAATACAGTCCATTATCTGCTTTTCTTTTATCTCCCTCCATAATAAAAAATACAAAGTATAAATATTGTCCCTAATTCCCATACCACTTTGAAATGTGTTTGATATTTGGGAAATAGACCTTTTTCTTTTCCTCTCTCCAGTTTGAAATTTTAATTCTCATCCATATTTTATACAAGGATTCGAGCATTATTCCCATGTTATTTTACCTTATTTTTGTTTCATTGCTTTGTACCTCATTTCTTAGTTCCCGAATATCATATGATATACAAATCAACCATTAACAATAAGAGTTTATAAACGTGAAGATTGAAATATTTATTCGGATCATTAACATAATAATATTCAAGAAATAATATTAGATTATTTATTGAAATATGAAAGAAATTTCAAATGGATGCTTTACTCTTCAAAGTACATCTGGAACCCCTAGTATCGTTAGAAAAGTAAAAGTTATATTTATTCTTACAAACAATATAATATCATCCATTATTCTCTTAATTCATGGGCATCGGACTATTCTAAAACTTCGAAGAACAGACATCTTGTAGCAAAAATACTGCCACAGATATAAGATATTAAAATTCTTACAGAAGAGAAAAAAAGTTTAAATTAAATCAGGGATTAATGATATTCAAACGAAGGTGATATTCAAACGAAGGTAATATTCAAACAAAACTTTTTTTGTGTAGGTTTTGTAGGAATATCATTAATTTCTTATTTTTTAGCATTAGTTTAAAGTGGATTTTTGCTCCCCTGCAAAATTAAGTTTTTTGACTTATCAGCGATTAACCGGGTCAAAGAAATTGAAAATATGATAATCAGTCTTGAAATGTGATTCAGTGCATTGGAACGCTCAACACCGTGCTCAACTTGTCCGCGGGCAGCGAAGGGAAGGCTCCGCCCCGGCCTCTACAAGTTACGAAGCTGTTACACTATGTTTTTTGCGCCGCAGTGGCCGATGGACAAGGTCACTTGTCGCCCTTTGGCGACGCATTTGCCCGCCGTTGCAAAGGCTACAAGGAAGTTCCATACGCAAGTAATATCAGAACGTAAAAATATGTTTTGTTTTATACTTCAAAACTATCAAATATCATTACATTCTATTTTCTTTCTAGTATGAGAGATGCCATGTAAGAGTGGAAAAAAAACGGGGTGTGCAATGAAACCCACTATTCGGGATGCTAGAAAAAGATGCTATTCAGAATAAAAAGGGTACCTAATAGTTCAAAATAAATAGTCCCAAAATTTAAATTATTTTAACATTTCATTCAAATTGATAAGCGTTTTCTGAAAGATGGAAGACCTCTTACAGCATTTGGGTAAATTGAATCCACCCCCTGTTCCCGTGTCAGAAAAACTAAATTTTTTTTAAAAAAAAATATGAATTTTAAAAATTTCTTTATCTTTCCTATTCATAAGCCACGTTGACGTCGACATTATGGATGATTTCCATCAAAACGTAAATCATTAAAATTTGATTTTTTTAGTTACAACCTTTTAGATGAGTTAATTTTTAACTATTTTCAGGTGTAATTTGTACGAGTTCCTTTTGTTCCACTGAGTTCTGTGCACCATCCCGATAATTAGAAAATTAAAACTGAAGTAATGGAGGGTTTCTTGTATATCAAATAATTTCACATTTATACATTATCTGCTCCACAACCGTTGGTACGTGCTCATTAAAAATTTTTTGCGTTGCAGTATTCTTAGTTTTTTTAGATAAAAAATTTTTTCCACACATATCATTACAATTAATACAATCCACGGTATTACATTCTTCTCCATCCATTATCTCTGTATTCTAGAGCAATAGTGATATTTGGCCCGCAGAAACTGAAAGTGTGACTTTGAAGACGATCCGTCAAGTGAAAACATGGTAAGCGGAAGGTCCTCGGAGAAATGGACGTACTTTCAGTGAACTGCAAGGAAGTGAAAAAGTTGCAGAATCCGCCGCCCGCGCTTAATGACGCTGCTGCAGCACCCGACTTAGAGCCAATTGGGGTACGAAAAAACGGTTAATTAATTTATCAGCTTTGTTTCTCGATTACTTCATATGTTTCATTCTCAATTCTATTGTTAATAAAATGTTTAATTTCATTTGCAATTCATCTCTTTTAGTTACTCAACTGATGCAAGTCGATCCGTTCGACGTTGGGGAAACCTGGGGCATGATGGGAAAGGGCAATTTCAATGTATTACCTGATCTGATTGTTGGTTTTGTGATGTACATTTATGTTTGGCATTTGTTTGAATGGATTTATTTTCACGAGTTTTAATCCATTATTGTAACGCTACATTATATTGTTTTTACTGAATATATATGAAATGTCCATGTGCATATTTGGTTTATTGTATTTGGAAATTGAATTTTGTGCAAGAACTTAAGTTTTACAGTCAAATTCTAAATGGTTATAAATTAAAATTTAGTCAATAATTTGGTCTCTGAAATATTTGTCATAGTGCAAAAAATTGGTGATTATAATCCATATTGCAAACAGTATTGATTTTGAATCTGAAATAACTAAGTAAAAAGAAAAAGAATGTGATCAACAGTGAAAATTTTAACCCAAAATTTCAAAATAAACATTTTTTAAATGTACAATGTTTGTCCCGCAATTTTCCTGTTAAGGAAGGTGAAGCATTTAAAATAACACAATTATAATAAAAGCGATCAAACTATGAATGAAAAAAGTAGTTGAAAAAAAAAATGTGAATTCTAGTTAAGAAATTAAAACTTTGGGGTCTGAGGGAAATTTTTTACAAGGAGAGAAATATTTAGAGTTCATTCATAATTCATTAAACATTTTTAACCATAGAAATTGAGGATGAGTAATTACATTTAAATTGGTTTTCTAGTGTTTTTGAGAGTAGATCATGAACTAAATGAAACCACAAATATTTAAAGGGGATATGTAGCAATTTATTAACCATGCACTTTTGATACCAGAAGTATTTTCAATTTATTAGGTAATGTACAATGCAATAAATTTGTAAGATATTGTATTATTTATGCGTTTTATGATTAAAAATAATATTCTAAAGAAATATAAATATAAAAAGGTCTGTTCTAAAAATTGTATTTTTAACTGACTTTTACATAAACATAGGGAGACCAAGTAAAATATTCTAAAATTGAGACCCATATATACAGAATTATTTTTATCTTGATTCAGACATCTTAATCTCAAACAAAGGACAATCTAAATAATGAAACACATTTCTATAAATTTATATTTAAAAATATTTTGTATCTTTGTATGAAAAATAATAGTATTAATACATAAAATGAGTATCCATATATAGTAGTTGAGGGCAAATCAAAACATTATGTCTAGTTAATTATCTGTTAATAAACTAGCCCAAATATGAACTTTCTTCTCAAATTAATCAACAATAATTACTGTGATTAACAGTAGAAGTATCTCTTTCTCAGATAATTATAACATATTTCTTTGTTGCGTTTTTGCAGATTTGGTATAAAAACAAATAATTAAATTTAACTACAAAACTTTGAAGTAACTGAAAAAAAAATGTGGATATTGCTCTCCTATATGAAACATCTCGAATAATAAATACACATTAACTAATTACAGTGAACAATCAAATAAGTGTCTGAGGGCAAGTGCTAACATTGTGATGATTTTAATTGAAATATTCACGAAGGATAGGTTTCATCCCGTCATGATTGAAGGCGTTGTCATTGTCAACAATAGATTTATTTCACAAAGCAGCTTTCTCAGCCATCATCAGTTTTCTGCTGTCTGGAGCCATCATCAGTTTTCTGCTGTCTGGTAGTCGTTTTGTGGCTCTCAGACGGGATAAACTGATGATGATAACAACCATCGAAAACTGCTATTTTGAAATAAATACTATTGTAAAAATTTAACCTCAATCATTTCAATTATATAAAGTCAACTACAACTCACCACTGAATCAATATTCATCCAGTCATAACATTCTTAAACAGGAAGATTAACCAAGACAGACTCTTTCATGATCACTACCTTATTATTTTTAGACATAACTGCATAGATCGTTTCCCATGTTTAATACTATTTGAGATATTTTCAAACTTTTTACTCAATACATTCAAATTGTCCTCCCGAATAACGTCAGCTACAAAAAATTTTGGGCAATTCTACTTTTCATAAGTACTAATAAACTTTTATATGATATATCAAATATATATTATTAGTTTATTATTATTAGTATACCTATATCATATAATATATTATGTAATATAATTATTAATATAACTATTTTTATATTATAATATATTATAACTATTTATTATTAGTATGTAGATACGTATAGCTATCTAAAAATACGTATATATTCATATAATATTTAAAATATTACTTTTTGAAAGCTGGGAAACAGACCACATCCAAAATATTATTGGTTTAGAGCAAATCAGGATCTTCTGAATATACGATATTTTAAAATTTTATTTATATAGCAAAGTAAGATCAGTGAAGCCCCATTTTGAGAATAGACTGGATGCATGCTAAAAAAAAAATATTGTTTTATAATTTGAAAATCAACATAGTCTGCCAATATTGTAGTTTCATTGAATTAGTGAAAGCTTCCACAAGTACAATCAAACGATTACTACATCACATTTACGATGATGTCAGACTACAAAGAAAGCGTAAAAAATGTACATAAAATTCACCCAAAATTTAAAAAAAGGCAACAAGGCTGAATTACGTAAATAGAAATAATGAACAGTAATCACATTAGACTTTCATGTAAACCCTTACAACAAAAGCTCCCAAAATTCCCACCATTATTGACGTCCATACATTTCTGAGTAGTTGAACTACTGTTGGAGCAACTTTCGCGATAGTGTCTTTTCCTCACGGAGGGGGCTTGCAAGAGTTTAAATTATGGGGTTCGAACCTGGGTATTTTAAACTAACCCGTCCGCGGCAGATTTTTTGATTGCAGATTACAATTAGCGGGGTTTGGAACAAATTTTGGGGAAATATCAATTGGTAGGCTTATTCTTTGGGAGGTATCGTGCCCTTTCCTCGGGAAGGGCTTCCAAGATTTAAATTTGGGTTTCGAACCTGGGTTTTAAACTAACCGGTTCGACAATTTTTTATTACTGATTACAGTTTGCAACGGTAAAGGGTTTAAATTTTGGCGTAATATGAATCGTTCGGCTATTTGGGCTTGGACAGAAACGTTTTGTCTTTCTTGAGGTCGCTCACCATAGGAACGTGGGTCTTATTTTTGAATTTTTGTAAATATCTTTTGAAAAAATGGAGATATCAGTATGATTTCTTCACTAATCGTTTATAAATAAAAAGCTGGCAAATTTGGAGTACTGTTTTGTGTGATGCCCATTGTAGCGGATTTAGATGTGTGGGCCTGGTAACTTGGAAGTTGCAGGACCATCATTTTAGAAAATGACCCGCGGCAAATTTTTTGTTTTCACATCTTAAGAACGGCAAGAAAGTGGCAAATTATGAGCTATACAGTTTTGTGATTGGGTGAAATGGTCCTGCTAACTTCCAGGACGTACATATCGCACAATTTGCTGACGACACTGCCATATTCATGTCCCACCATTCATTAAATCGCACTTGCAAAAAATGTCAACTGCTTTGGAAAAACATAGAAGATTGGTTCTTAAAATGAAAAATCAAGCTCAACCCATCAAAATCAACAGCTAAAATATTCTCTCTCAGAACATTCACCACCTCCACCCCACTCCAAGTTAATAACAACATAATCCCCTGAACCCCATATAAGCAAACTGTTAAATATTTAGGGCTAAATTTCGATACAACATGAACCTGGAAATTTCACATAGCAACCAAAATTCAACATACCAAAATTAAATCAATACAGCTAAAACTACTACTAAATCACAAAACAGTCTCTCCTTCAACAATGCCGTAACCCTATACAAGACAATAATCAGACCTCTAATGATGTATGCTTGCCCCATTTGGACGAACTCTTCACAGACAAACATCAATCACATGCAAATAATGCAAAACACTTAAGATTAGCCACTCACGCCCCATGGTTCATTTCTAATGATCAATTCCATAGAGAATTACATTTGTCATTCATCAACCATCACATCACAACATTTCCTAATCAAATATACCATCGATATATCAAATAGCCTACTAAAACCTAGCTACTCTCAACGATTTTCGACCCGAATCCAAATATACATCCACTGCATGCTTTCCTACAAATATTTTCTGATGTAAACTAAGCGTAGGTGCTCAATGAGTATCTTAAACCAATGTTATAGTTAGATTAGAATTAGTTTTAGATTAGGTTAGCTATAATCCATTCCAAATACACGAGAAAAAGTAATAACTACTGAACCATATACCCTTCATTCCAACAATAAATATAATTATAAAAAACATAAATAAAACGCCATTGTCGGTTCGGCTGATTTTGCGAAACAAATATCGGGGTAAGGAAGAGTTCAAACCAATCGCTTGCACTCTGAGTTCCCTTCAACGAAAGGAAGAAGCCCCGATTATATGAGTAACATTTCAACGGGAGCGGTAGCTCAGTGCATCAACAGATGTCACTGCAGTGCCTCTGACCGGGAGGTCCTGGGTTCCTGATGGCGGCAGGATTTTCAACCCTATTTTCAGCTAGGTCGAATTCATTCGCTGTCTGGAGGAAATTCAGCGGCCGGCTGCTCCGATCTGATTTTCGCCGTCACACCAGGCGAATGCCGGGCAGTACCCTACCAACGCCACGGGCGCGCGATCTGGCCTTCCTCTTCCTTGTCTTATCCTCTCCTTACACACACCTTACACTAACATGCATCACTACCACATATTCCGGGACCGGTGGGAGCTTAGAGCTTGTTCCCGGGTGGGCGGCGCCCGCTGGTGGGGGAGACCTGGTTGAGAACCCCATTTGCCGACGGTAGGTCGGCGCCGGATCTCGCCATCCAGCGGGGGAAGCTCACCACCATTTCCCGAGAAAAAACATACACTACATTAACGGGACTAATGACCAAAGCAGTTGACGCGCCCGGAAACGCGAAACAATGAATCAGTAACATTTCCAACAACTTGAGTTGTTCATCTGAACTGGTTTTGATCACATTTCTTACGTCATTTTTCTTTGTTTTTAGAGCATTTTAAAGACATTTTAAGAGCATTTTAAATAATTTTATTTAAAATACTTTTTGACACTTTTAGGTCTAAATTCATTACCTATTGATAAGCACTCAGTAACAAACAGACCCTTCAAATTTATCATAATTTTTTTCTTCAATTTAATTTGACATATTTCGGGTTTCTGACTTTTCTGATCACCAAATGGTATGGGATGGGAGCACTCAAAATAACAATCTCAAAAAATGTAATATAATTGAAAAAGGTGTCATATTGTAAAAAGTGTTTAACAACTATAATTCCACTCTGTCTTTCCCCCATAATTCCCTATTCATTCTCCCTCCTGCTCCCTTAATAATCCCTCCAGTCCTCTTCATGTCCTCTCCAGCCCCTCTAAAACGCATGTTCCCACTGAACGCACCTGTCTGCACAAAACTTGTCTCTTTGAAAAAAGCTGATTTTAACGGTTTAGGGCGCATCGTCTCAGAGCTTTGCGCGACTATAATACATTGTAGTAATTTGTTTTAATTAAACATCCTACAAGCTTCAATTTGCTCGTCATATATTTGTTGGAACTGGGGAGAAGAACTTCAGAAGTCGAACATCTATAGGGGTTTTGTGTTGATTGCTTATAAATTGTTAAAAACCGTCATTGTCGTTAGCGTGTAATACAAAAAGAGAGCAAATTAAAAAAAATAGAAATAAATAAAATAAGAATTATTAGATTGATATATTTACCTATTAACTTCTGACAACTGACCAAAGAATTTATCCTACAGATGCGCAATATTCAATGACTTTGAGAAGGACAACACCACTCAAAATTACTACAGGTGTAACAGAGCGTTTAAAGTTGAAAATCAAACTACATAGATCTACAGAATTCTAGGACTGAGCGAGTTTGTGTCATCAGTGAAGCAGAAAAGAACATAATGCCAGAGTCCGATGTACATTTTTCGTCCGAATGCAAAACTACTTCTCTACTTCGTCTTCGAAAAAGAGATGGGAAGAACGCTCTTTACGATCTTATTTTATTCCAAAATCTTTCACAATGAAACTGAAAAATTGACTTAATAACATTAAAATTTAAATACACAGTTCAATATCCGACTGAAAGTACAAGTTGAGAGCAGCTTTACAAATAGTACTATTTGTGCATAACATTAAAATTTAAATACACAGTTCAATATCCGACTGAAAGTACAAGTTGAGAGCAGCTTTACAAATAGTACTATTTGTAAAGCAAGCATCAATCTCCAAAGATGTAATGCAAAATGTTTCCCATGAGATTCGAAACTCCACCCACTCTCTCAGACCAATTAACAACTCTCACCATGATTCATATCAAGCTCTTGCGATCTCACCAAGCGTTTAAGCAGTCACTCTAATTGCAGGGCTGGCGGCGTCGGTCTCGGATGCAAGGACCCGGCATAATACGCCCTCCGTGGGCCTAACCTTCGTTGCCTCCCCCGTCACGTCTTCGAATTACGCTCCCTGGGGCCATTACCCAATGAACGCCGCCCCGCGCCGCCCCGCGCCGCCCCGCGCCGCCCCGCGCCGCCCCGCGCCGCCCCGCGCCGCCCCACCGCTCGCTCTCCGGAGTCGTGAATTAGCGGGGGCGTGGACCCGGAAGCGAAGATCTGTTACCGCTCGCCCACTGACTGCGCTACGCGATCCTGCAATCCAGTCTCTCACCACCAGGGGCGCCCTCAAGAGGGTCGCTCTTTGTTCACTAGGGCAGCAATTCCCCGGGATTGATTAGCCAAGTGGCGGAACCGCGGAAGTCAAGATCAGACTATTGATGTGATCTCGGAATGGCCAGTGGGGTGCTTTGACGGATGTCGCATTCAGAATAAATGGAAGTATTGTATAGGAAATGGTTTTGCTCTCTTTTCTGCGTTCGGAAATTAGAGTTTCGCTCGCAATAGTTGAAATTGCCAATTTACGTATTTTACAATTTTATCCAATATGAAACGAAAACCTTGGTCATGACCATTTCAACCTTATATTGTCTTCGCGCGCTTTTGGACCATCTTTATTCATCTCCGACGTCGCCGTCCTCAGGTCCAGACACCATCTTCTGCCTTCCTTTCTCGGCAGCACACTTCAATCACCGTTCATCAAATCAATAAACTATTTGCTGCTGGCATTCCAGTCCAATTACTGACAACTTCGCCCAAGCCCTCAATGTCCCTCCAACTCGTTCACTTGAAATATTTTAAGTTTTACTGTGACACCTAGTATTCAAATTCAATATTCTATCAATATCTATTCCCTAGTAGATGCTTACAATTCCCCCCAAAAAAACTCCTAACATTAATTGGAGCACGATCCGTTCAAGACCACGGCATCAGTCAGAATGAATGCCTCTCGTATTCTTTCATCCCTGCAAAGCTCGGTCCATTTATTCGATTGTTTATTAGCAGATAACACTTGATGTGCTTTCGTACCTAGCCAATCCCTAAATTTCTTGCGAAACGAACTAGCCGTCTTCACGACTGTCACTGCTTTTTCGGCCAATCCCTGAATTCTATACAAAATAAACTAGCCGTCTCCGCGATTGTCACTGCATGAAGATGTTGACCTTGACGACGGTTCGCTTACTGTTTCTATGCTAGCATATTCACATATATTTATCCCCTTTAATTTCCGCCATTTATAATAAATATTGTACCATATTCAGTCACATATTGGTATGTCACAGTACACACCTATCATGATACACTTATGGAGTCTGGATTCTCTGAAAACTCTTCTCAGAAACCTCTCTCTATACGTACGTTTATTACAATTTACTACCAATGCCATACAATTTATACAATCGCCACTATAAGGGATTCATAATGAGTTTCAACTGCTTGGATTTTATTCAATTACAATAAATACTATGAAAAATTGTAAAATATTTTTAGAAATACTAACATACTTTACATTAGTTGAAAAACCGGAAACGATAGCTCAATGCATGAACAAATGTCATTGCAGCGCCTCTGACCGGCAAGTCCTGACGGCGGCAGGATTTTCGACACTTGCTTTTCAGCTAAGTCGAATTCAGTCGCTGTCCGGAGGAGAATTCTAGCGACTGGCACAAACATGCACTACACTACCACATATTCCGAGAGACGGGTCGGGAGCTTAGAGCTTGTCCCGGCTGGGCGGTGCCCCCCCTGGGGAGAGACCTGGTTAGGGTAAAAAAATCCCTGATAGCCGACAGTAGGTCGGCGCCGGATCTAGCGAGGGAAGATCACCGCCATCTCCTGAGGAAAAAGCATGCACTAAAATAACGGGACTAAGGACCTAAGCTGTTGCTGCGTTCGGAATCACTAACCAACCATGTAACCAACTACATTAGTTAAACGTCGCGGAGCAATAGCTTTATTTAAATCCTAGATGGACTCTTAGAGAAATTCCGAATGATTTCTGTAAATACTTTATAATAAATAGCTTTATTTAAATCCTAGATGGACTCTTAGAGAAATTCCGAATGATTTCTGTAAATACTTTATAATAAATAGCTTTATTTAAATCCTAGATGGACTCTTAGAGAAATTCCGAATGATTTCTGTAAATACTTTATAATAAATAGCTTTATTTAAATCCTAGACGAATGATTTCTGTAAATACTTTATAATAAATAGCTTTATTTAAATCCTAGATGGACTCTTAGAGAAATTCCGAATGATTTCTGAAATAGCTTTATTTAAATCCTAGATGGACTCTTTAGAGAAATTCCGAATGATTTCTGTAAATACTTTATAATAAATAGCTTTATTTAAATCCTAGATGGACTCTTAGAGAAATTCCGAATGATTTCTGTAAATACGCTCGCTATTCCCGCACATGCCGCGCCTCAGTTGACTCGCCTCACGCCCCGTGCCCCTCGGAGGGGCTGATTCAATACATTTAAAACGCGCCCTTGCGCCGCGCCGCGCAAGCAGCCCGGCCACTCCTTTATTTTTTGCGCGTCGGCCCTCCACGTCGTTCTCACAACGACCGCCCCGCCCTCCCTCGAGCCGTTCTTCCCTTCCGCCTCTTCTCGCGCCCCGGTGCATAAATTCTCGGCCAATTGGCGTGAGGCAAGGGGTGTTCCGCAGCCGAAGCAGTGGCAACAATGACGATCGCTCCAACGGAGGTAGAAACGGCGATCGCGGCAGGAATTCGATCCTTTGGCGCGACCATCAGGGTCGGAAGGAAGGGGAACTAAAATTGCCAATGGAATTACAAACGAAGGCGGAGTCTGGATATAAATGGTCGAGACTGTCCGTGCGTGAGTTAAAGTGAAGATCGGGAGAGTGTAGAGATGAAGTATCAAAGGTCTATGGTATGAGTACGCAGGTGAAAGAGATGGGATCTAAAACTACGCAAGAATGCGAAACGAGTAGGAATAACAGAAAATAGGGAGTATGCTGAAGTGTGTATCAGTAAAGTAGTGAGGGGCGGTAGAGAAAGCGAAATATTCTATACTTCGTTTTTTCTGTGGTGGCTGATGACATTACGCCATTGTTACATCTCCTGCTAAAATTAATCTTTTCTTCGCCGTTGAAAAGGACGTTCGCCAATTAATTAAAAAGATTCATTTTATAAGGCAGAAAGTGTAACAATGTTCTAATGCCACCGGCCACTATAGAAAAATCGGAAGAATACGAAGTCTTAGTTCGGGCAATGTAGCAGGGTGACTGCCTATCTCAGCATACGCATTAACGTGATATTTATAGATAGATAGATATTTATTATTCTGCAGGTAGGTATATGCAACTTTAAATTAACTTTAAATTACTTAACAATGTAATTTTAAATTATTTAAAGACAATAATAATAATAATAATAATAATAATAATAATAATAATATGCTAACAATATCATTAACTACATTTTATGGCTGACCTGCACAGTTATTTTAAACTATTAAATACAAGACTACACGACTTTTTAATTACACTTCACTTTCACTTCACTTTACTTTACTTCACTTCACAATATTTGAAATCCACTTCTCTTTCTACTTCTATACTGCACTTCACTACACAACACGTCACCACACTTCAGTACAATACTACTTTGAATATAATTATATATTTAGTACAGGAACGCATTTAATAGTAATTAACACAATAATAATAGCAATAAAAATAAGAATAATAATCAAATAATAACTGATATAATAATCCAACGGACGATAGGAATAATAGCAATAAAAATAACAATAACAATAACAATCAAATAACTGATATAATAATCCAACTTGATCATTTGGACGATAGGAATAATAGCAATAAAAATAACAATAATAATAAAAAATTATAATAATCCAACTTGATGATCATTTGGACGATAGGAATAATGACAATGAAAATAATAACAAATAATAACTGATATAATAATCCAACTTGATCATTTGGACGATAGGAATAATAGCAATAACAATAACAATAATAATCAAATAATATCTGATATAATAATCCAACTTGATGATCATTTGGACGACAGCGTGCGGAGGCGGTGGAGGGGGGAGCGCAGGCAGTTTGGGCTCGTCGGGGACGCGGTTTGAAGCGGGGGCGTCAGGGTGGACGCAGCGAGGGTGGAGGAAAACGAGCGGTGATTGTCCGGCGGTCGCTGACGGCGGGTGGTGCTTGAGGAGGGGAAGCGAACGGATGGGGGCCGTTCGATGCGGGGTGAGCGGTCGCGTCCCAGAGGCAAAGGAGAGGGCGGGGCGAGGGCCATCGGGCGCGAGGCATTGGACAGTTAGGAGGCGCGCTGGCGAGGCACTGCTCCTAAACCATGAAACAATTCTCCCGGCGCGGCGCGGCGCGGCGCGGCGCGGGCGCTGTGTGCGGTTTAATCGCGTCTGTAAGGCCGTCACGTAGCCTCGTTCCGGCGCCCGCCCCCGCCACCGCCACCGCCACCGCCCTCACGCCCGATGTGACGCTCGGGCCCCTTCCGATTTGCATTTTGCTGAGAAGCGCCGCCAGCCCTCGCACGCGCCCAACGATAGGTACTTGTTTTCTTTTACGCGCTCAGCTAGAGATGGAGGGGGGTTCGGAGACGACCTTGCATAGGTAGGAAGTTTTTTTTTTCCTTTGCTCTTAACCGTCGCGTCGTGAAAGAAAGCAATGTCACGAGCGTGACACTTGCACGTTCCTGTAGATTTATTTAACAAGATTGATTGATTGAATTTTTCGTGTATCCGGGAGCGTCAACTGCGTCGGTCACTAGTCCCGTTAGTGTAGTGCATGTTTTTTCTCGGGAGATGGCGGAGATCTTCCCCCGCTGGATGGCGAGATCCGGCACCAACCTACCGTCGGCTAGTGGGGTTTCCCCCTAAATAGGACTCTCCCACCAGCGGGGCACCGCCCCCGTCGGGGCAAGCTCTACGCTCCCGACCGGTCTGTGGTAGTGTGGTGCATGTTAGTGTAAGTGTGTGTGTAAGAGGAGAGGATAGGACAAGGAAGAGTAAGGACAGATCGCGCGCGGTCCGTGGCCCGTTTGGTAGGGTACTGCTCCGGCATTCGCCTGGTGTTGATCGGAGAAACCACGGAAAACTACGGATCAGAGCAGCCGGCTGCTAGAATTCTCCTCCAGACAGCGACTGAATTCGACCTAGCTGAAAAGCTAGTGTCGAAAATCCTCCCGCCGTCAGGACTCGAACCTAGGACCTCCCGATCAGAGGTGCTGCAGTGGCATCAGTTGATGCACTGAGCTACCTTTCCCGGTAAAACTTCGAAGACATAAGCATGCTCCAGCTAATAAATTATTTGCTCACCTCGACCTGCATGTGATTTTTAGCAATTTGGGAGACAAACACCCTCCCTTCGAACTTCAATTTTTAGCATCAAGGGTTCAGATAATACATTTCCTTTGGTGACGGCTAGACGCGGCTCTGACGTTTTTGAAACAATTTTCAGTGAGAGAGCACATCAAACTTCGTTCGGAGTCCAAATCTATCAATAAATGTCAGGAATAGTATGGAAGTTACTTCTCTATTCGCAATATAATCAAGCACTACTAAGAGTCTGACACGGAAAATAACCTCCTTCTACACCAATAGTATCGTTGTCATCTGCTTGTACGACCACATTGTGGAGTTGAAACCTTTCCCTGCAAACCTTTCCCTGCAAAATACTTTCTCATGGCAATTATCTTAGCGTGGTTTGTCAACTTTACGATACCACGCCCTCCCATTCGTCGCGGCAGTATCATTCTCTGAATAGCGCTTCTTGGGTGGTAGCACGTGTCCTTTGGACTAGCATCTGTCTTCCTATTTCCTCTAGATTTGCGGATCATTTAAGAATACCCATCGAAAATGTGATAATGAGAACAGCGTATGTATTGATGGCAACCGTGAGATTTCGAGAAATGAGGGAAGTTCTTAAAACTGCCTTGAGCCGGTTTGTGAGCTCAGGTTTGAGAGTTCCCTTCATCTTGTGATGTGTTATCATAAATTCCTTTTGTAAACCAATATATTTGTATAATTCATTGACTTCCACATGATTTCTCCACTTACTGTCTCGTATTTTGTTTCATTGGCGAGTTTGCCCTTCTGTATTTCTTGAATTTTACATTTATCAATCCTCTACTTCATATCAATGTCTCTGAAAAATTCTCAATGGATTCGTTGGAATTTGAGAATTCCAACGGATAGTGCTATTAGCACTGCTTAATATGACGTAAAGTTCATTGTGGTACATTTTTTGCTTTTTGAAAAATTACACAGATGTAATTACACAGATGTAATTTTACACAGATGTAATCTGTGGAATAAGATAATTTTACACAGATGTAATTACACAGATGTAATTTTTTGGAAATATCTCTCACTCCGTTAAAATACATATTTTCAGCATTTTGTAAACACTATTGCTTTTGTGAGTTAATGTGCTTCAAATTACTTCATATGAAATTTTTTGCAAACTCAGATTTCTGTGATAAATAATTAGAAATTTCGCTTTCACATCAACGCTTCACGCCATTCTTAAAAACGGCTCCAAACTTTTCAATGAAAATTGGAATATAGGACGTGATTTTACTTTATTAATATTCTTAAAGTAATATTTCGGTTCTATTGTTAGGAAACCGAAATATTGAGAAAACATTTGGACGACGATAAATGGCAGCCGACAAAAGTATGTGGCAAACCAGAATAATTAGCCCAGACCAAAGAAAATAGAAATCTAAGACCAGAAAGTCTGTGCCATTCTGTAGCACCACTAGTTTCTTTCATCTACTACTTCATCAAATATCGTTATTCTACTGAAGTTTCCGTCGTGGTGGGCCTACCACAGTGGTCCCAAGTGAACTCTGGGAACCACTGTTCTCAGGTCTGGCATACTGCTTCCATGGGCTGAAGTAATTTCGGGCATCTCGAGGTGGGCCCGCCTGTCCAGCATCATTCACTACCACTTTATACCACTTTCATCATACCACTAGCTGTTTGTATGCCGTCACAGACCGCGCTAGTTCTTTCCGTACCCTGGAGCTCCCGAGGCTGCTACCACTGGGTGTGATCTGATAAGGCTGCTATCTCATGACCTTTACATCTGTCATCATTTGTATTAACCCCACATGAAGGGTTACTTCTTTCGCCCAATTTTGACCGTTGAAGGCCGACAGATGCATGAAGGCCGACAGAATTTGAAAGAATTCTGAATGTGTCACATAATGAACTGGATTTAGTGTTGAATTATGTTATATGTACATTCAATCTGAGGTCTGTCTGAATTGAGAGACCTAGAAATGTTGTTACCTTAACATCAGCTAATTGCATATTATTCATTTTCAATGGAGTAATGGACAACTATTACAACTGCTTCCGATTCATTCTTCCCCTTTTAAGCCTCGTAAATGATTGATCTTCATTGATCTGCACCTTGCCCATTCTTTTTACATATTGTCTATGGAGTAGCTTCTCTCTCCACGATTCTTATAACATTTTTTTGAGTCACATTTTTCGAGTCACATGGCACCAGAAGTTCAATGTGTGTTATTCTGCGCGTCTAGCATAGTTTTCTTAACCCTCCTTCCTGCTTCACTTACAATGCTTAGGTTTCCCATTTTTCGGTCAAATTTCATGACGTCCCTCATTAGCGGGGCATGTTGATGACTGACTACATACTTTACCATCCCGACTATTGCATTGTGCAAAGTAACACATCAGTTGCTCTCTCCCAACAAGTCCCCAAGTCGTTCTCAGCGCGAGAACAAAGAGAACTGTGCGAGATCTGATGACCGTATAGTTGGCATACCCACTTATCAGAAAACAAAAAAATGAATATTCCAGAATTTTGTACTAATTTTGAACTAATTTATACCCAAATTTGGGTATAAATTAGTTCAAAATTAGTACAAAATAGTGGTATTTTTATTTTTTCTATTTCATGGGTTTTTCTTGCGTGGGTATGCTGACTTAACGTTCAGTTAGTGCACCCACTCTTATAAGTTGTTTATTTTGATGTTCTGCATCAGTTCAAAATTTTTAAATTTGTGCAGAAATGAGTACCAAATTTTGGATTATTGTTTTCTGATAAGTGGGTATGCCAACTATTTGGTCATGAAGATCTGTGAGATTTAGCCTAAAGTTAGTTTGAAACTGGGAGTTGATACACCTATTGTGACGCCGTAGTCTCCCTCAATAAGCCACGGAAAAGCACTGGGACACGCCAGCGAAGTGGGCCGTCCACTGGCCCACTGCCTCTGTGCCGGCGACGAGGTTTCGCCTTGACGCCCCCTCGTCTCATTCTTATTCTTTATCCAGAGCGGTCCGTAGCATTGTGGTTAGACTGCATGCCTTGCACAGCTTGTGCCCGAGTTAGAGCCCAGGTCTTTTCAAGGTTCATGGCTACCTCGGCGTGTTATCGATAGGTAAGGTCCTTGCCTGGAGAACTACAGAGAAGGGAAATTGTGCGAGTGAGGAACGCCTCCTCTCAAGACTAGATACGTTTGGTAGAGTGTGGCATGTAATGCCAGGCGGGCGACGTGTACAGTTTGAATCTGGCCTCTTGAAAAAACAAAACAGTGTAGTTTACCACGGAGTTATTGTTTATCCTATTTTCTTCATTCCAGATATTCCAAGGCAAAGTTATTTTTTTATCAAACTTATTGGGAATTAAAATATTTGTAAGAATGAAAAATATAATTGTTCTAACCTAAATTTTTAATTTATTGCGTATTTTTATTTCAAATACAATAAAGTGATTTACCGTATGGCGAATAAGGTGTCATGTGTTTCGTTCATTCTACTTAATTTCATGTCCTTGCTCTATAGGAAATCAGTACATCATTGCAAAATGTCTGAAAATAGGCTAAAATATTTTTTGACACGTTAAAGATATTTTTGACACAATAAGATTGAAATATTTAGTTAACCTAAAATGTTTAATGTGGAAATATATGGAACAAGTTCGTGCCTTTTAATGAAATTCTAATTTTACATTAATATGCTCTCGACAATTCCATGGGTAAACCCGAAAACAATACTGCAGAATATGCAAGATTCTTAACAAGACTCGTAATTATTTCTAATTGATAATTAGAAACCGCACCGGTAGAGGCCGTTAAAATATTTTGATAATTCCGAAAAAACACATTGACAGATTTCACGACGCGTGTTGCCACAAAAGAAAGATCAACGTTGATATTTAGTAGAACACTATTACCCCGTTTGTGGGAATTATAAGTGCTATGTCAAGGGCTTAACAGCGGTGCTGCAGAATTACTACTCTACTTAGAGTGTAACTGTTCAAACGTTTCCTCCATACTACATTTTATTACCTTTATCTCTAAAATTAGTGGATCTCTAGGAGGCGATACTATTTCAAGATGTAGTTGGGATTAAATAAAAAATCAACACTTAATTCTGATAAACATTGGTATTTATTTAGAATAACAAGTCATTTTTAATTAACAGGCCATCCCTTTAATATTCACTGTAAAAAACATGAACACAAAATGACTATAGTCGAACATGAATGCTCTCACTTTTTTGGTTTTACAATATTCCAATTCACCTTTTGCAGATTGTTACCGAAAATCAATTAAATTTAATCTATTTACAATGCTGATCCTTTCTAGAATAACACAAACATTTACTATCCTTACTACTCTTTACACGTAATGTAAAAACATTCTAATAAATGTAACATACAGTTCATGTTATGACCTAAAACATAACAGTTAAATTTCCAGTGCACAGTTACACTACTAAAAAAAATAAACATTAGTCTTAAATACTGTTGCATTCATTAAATAATTGTAGAAACGAAAGAATATTTGTTATAATTGTTCTAACTTGCTTTTATAAACAATAACCCTCTACGTGTGTCGTCCTTATAATCTCTGAACAACGAAGACCACCATCACACGGAGCCACTCGACAGCGCCAGGCCCCTTCACACAGCCACCAACCAGCGCCAATGAGCGAGGGAAAGGAACGATTCGCGAGTCACTGGCACTGTCAGCGCCAGCGGCCGCAAGGCAGTCCTCGTGTCAACAGCTAAGCTCAATGGCGCTTCCAAGTGACAATGTGAAGGGAAGGCTGCCATTCAGAACTCAGTTGGCGGTCGCGCCGAAGCGAGTGGGCGCGGCTGGTGGCGGGAGTGCGCTTCTAACTGCCATAATGTGAACTGCCATTTGTGAAGTGAAATGAAGTGAAGTGATTTTATTTGAAGTGATGTGAGGGTTCCTTCGTCTATGTATACATGCGTATATGTTTGTATGTATGTATATTTGTGTAATATGTAAGTTTATTCATTTATATGTTAGTGTATATGCATTTTAATATTTAGTATAGTAATATGTAGGTTTATTCAGTTATATGTTAGTGCATATGCATTTTAATGTTTAGTATAGGAATTTAAATGCCATCTGCATATATAGGAAATGATAAAGTCAATTTGTTTGTTTATACTTTTTATATATTATTATGTTATTTGTAATTGTTATTTTGCATTCTGCCACCGGGCATCATCTGCCCAATTGTAGAATAAATTTCTATCTATCTATAACAGTGGGGCCGTGCCACTTCTGTGGATACCTTCAAAGCTTTGCCATCAACAGCGCCACTCGAAAGTGCTAGTAGAAGCTCAGTGTGAAGGGACTCAAAGTTTAAGTGTTCATCTCTTCAGAAAATTAATAAAAGTAATTTCAATTACCTCTTTTTACCTATTGAACTGTTCACTGACGACCTTTAATGTAATTGCCCCAACCCTTCCAGCCCACGTAAATTCTAAGAATTTATTTATCTCTTCTTATAGCTCAGACAATGTGTCTTTCACATGTAGTCTAATTTATCACAGTGTAATATGGAACAATTTTATTTACAGTAAAAAATACAGAACATACACCAATTATAACTGATAAATAAATATTTATCAATTTGAAATTGAGGGTTTAAAGGGAAAGATGCACCTTAAAACATTTAAAAAATTCGACTTTTGAAAACCTTTTTTCCTACGCATTAATTATTCAGGAATATTTTGGTGAACCAAATATTTCGATATCTCCAATAGTTTTCGAGTTATGATTCAAAAGGTATGTCGCTGCATCATGCATCTATTAGTGTAGTAAGGTAAGCAAAACACGTGAACCTAACTTTGAATTTTTCAGAATTACAATTTTTAAGATCCGCTTCCTTTATAACTCAAAGCTAATCATTTTAAAACTATAATTTTTTATTTTTAAAAATTAAATTAATAATAATTTTAAAATATTAGAGATATAAATGAAATAGGACGGTTTTGTACTTGTATTCCCAACAAATTAAAATAGGAAATTTGAAAAATCTTAAAAGATTTTAGTTATCAGGAAAACACTAAATCAGTGCATGAAAAACTGGTTGAAATTTGATTTTTCAAATTAATATTCATAACAAAGTTAAAAGCAAGCAACATAAAGTTCAAAGCAAATTTTTCCTTGTAGAAGGAAGATATTCCTGCGTCAGTTCATTTTCACTGCTGTGGAGTATGATTTTAATGGACCAAAAAAGTGGAAAAATAATAAAAATTTAACTGCTGTAAGCTGTATCTTCCCCCTTAAAATATCCATATAATTTCATTAATGAACAAACCCATCACTGCAATGTTTTTCCATGTGCTTTTGGGTACAGAATACATTGCCATGCTGGTAAAAATTGACACAATATAATCAAATATTTTCTCAGGCCTACACGATATAAATCTATTCTCCATTCATGTCTTTCTGGTGAAATTTCCATGTAATAAATTCTGTTCTGTCGTTTTGATCACACAACGCTACCATTCAGTTGCACCGGTCCAACAGACCGTGCTCCCACTTCATACACTGAAGTGGCGATTGATGCTCAGATCTTTAAAATCTACGAGTTTGTTAACCCCCCCTTCTGGTCATAGCAATATGTGTATTTATGTATAGCAATCGCTGTTCCCCAATCATATATTTGGAGACTACTGAATACGTATGAATATCATTATGGTCTAAATCTATTGGTGTCTGATATATTGCAGTAAGAATCTACAATTATAAGTGCAAATGCTTGAAAATCTCCATGTAATAACAGCCTGCTCGACAGCCGTGAAGGTTTTGTCAATTTATAGTAGCCGGGAATAAGGTAATTATGCCCAGTGATCCTTCTGTTTCTAAATAGAAATATCGAAATGGCGCTCGCCTATTGTTAGAAAACTGCCTCATCTCCAGACTGGGACCTATTGAAAGGAACCACTCTTTGATAGGTTATATTAATTAACGGCGGATGTGCTACTTATAGCAAAGCTAAACACGGTTTTGGAAACGAATTGCCAGTACAGTAACTCTCTTTCACAATATTGAAGACGAATTATTTCGAAAAAACAGATTTAGAAAATTTAAATATCCGTTTTATTGCCGTTTTCTTATGTGTTTGGTCTGTGAATATTTGAAATATATTTTTACTTTTAATGATTATCAAATTTGAATGATGACCCCTTTATAAGATAGTTATTTTATTGGTCACTTGCCTCTTGACATCTGATTAGGTGTTCCTGAATTGATAGTGGTTGCTTAAGAGTCCACTTTTCATTACGTTTGGTAGGTTTTACTTATTGAAATGGTGATTTAGTTGAGACCATCAACGGAGAACGTGTCTTTGCGGCCATTTTGAGCGAACTAAAATCACGCAGAAGACTATATTATTGAGAAAATTCGTTAAATCCAAGGTGTGAACTACATTTATTTAATTAACAGTTAACTTTTCTACATTATACATACATTTTATAGAAAATATATGAAAAAATAATTAATAACGCAAAGAAAACGAGAGCATAGTAGCAAAACTGAGGGTCTGTTCTTAAGTTTTTGTAAAATTAGTGTTATATCAAATATGAATGAGCGTCTATGCAATAATTATGTTATATGTAGATAACGTGCGTGTGGTTAACTCACTAGAAACAAAGGGAGCCGTCCCCTAATGCCCCAACGGAGAGGGAATTCGGTTTATAAAGCCCCAAAATTCATCAGCTGGTACACTCAGTCCTAGAACGGTGTTAATATTGCATACAGTGAGTGTGAGGAATGAGAGGTTCGTCTGTACACACTGCTTGAAAGTCGGTCTGAAGAAGTACCTCTAAACAGCAGCGAATCATGAACCAGTGAAGCAACTCCGTCATAGCATGGAGACCACCACCCATATCGAACTTAAAAGGGAAAAACCACAAAGAGACAAGAGACGAGGACGGGTGAGGTGCGCTTCTTGTAAACAGATCAGAGGGTTGTAATGGGACTTTTAAATTGACCCGTTTCCATGAGACCCCATAAGTATTCCATTGCACGAGAACCATGGTGGAATCAAATGTCTTCTTTCCTTCGACGTTGAGAACGGAACGCGCAATCTTCTCCCTAACGGGTGTTTCCTCCAAGCTGAGACCTCCTGGGCATGGCCGAGGGAGGGGCTAGATGATCACTCAATGAGAGATTCCTAAGGCGTAACTAGTCCGGGCTTTGATAACGAACGTTTAGTTATAGGGTCTGAGGCAGAAGTCCGACAGACATCAACTTCAATTGAAAGACTCTTAGAAACCATTTGGTCGACTGCAACATTTTTTGTCAATTATCTTGAATTTGGTTGAAATGATCACGCTTCACTCTAGGGGTGAGGTATTCACAGGGATGTCCACTGGAAAACATGACACGAGTTCACTACTTGAGAGGCAGTTCGTTCCGTGTCGCAGCTCACTGCTACCTTCGGAGACAGATTTCAAGGCGCTGGAAAAAGATTGAGAAAGTTAAAAGATGTCATTATTACAGAAAAGAAACTTGAAAAGCAGTATATCTTCCATATTGATGTGAAATAGCAGCGCAGTGCTTTTCAAACTCCCAGATCGCCGGGGTCATTTAATTGAATGACTTTAGCATCTCGTTGGTGCGTGGAGGGCGTTCGAGCAATAGAAATAGAAACTAGGAACAATGAAAGAAAGGATGTTTCAATTCTATCATAATTTTGTCATTATTACAGAGAAGAAACGTAAAAAGACATCATCATTACTGATGCGAAATAAACCACAGTGCTCTTCTACAAACACCCTGATCGCCAGGGTCATTTAATCGTTTGACTTTAGCACTACGAGTATGCGTGGAGAGAGTGAAAGCAATAAATGATAAAAATTAACAACCATGATCGAAGGGACCCTTCAGTTCTACCATAATTGTGTCTTTATTACAGAGAAGAAACTAGGAAAGCTAGACATCATCCATACAGATGAGAAATAGGAGAGCAGTGCTCTTGAAACACCCTGACCGCCGATGTCATTTCTTTAATAGACTTTAGCAATTCGTGTAAGCGAAAACTGCGCTGTGGCGCAGGCGATGTAAATTTGCTACCATCAAAGAAGACACTCTCCAAATTTACCATAATATTGTAGTTATTACAGAGAAGAAACTAGAAAAGCTAGACATCATCCATACTGATGCGAAATAAACCACAATGCTCTTGTCTTACCCTGATCGCCGGGGTCATTTAATTGATTAACTTTAGCAATAAGGGTGTGGGTGGAGCGCGTTAGAGCAATGAATAATAGAAATTGGCAACCATGAAATAAAGGACTTTTCAATTAAATCATAATTTTGTCTTTATTACAGAGAAGGAAGTTGAAAAGCTAGTCATACCCCATACTGATGCAAAAAAGCACCGCAGAGCTCTTGAATTACATTGACAGCCGGGGGTCATTTAATTTATTAACTTTAGCAATTCGTGTGTGAGGAAAGATTGCCACGACAATAGGTGAAAGATTAGCACCCATGACTCTTCAATCCTACCATAATTTTGTCATTATTACAGAGAAGAAACTACAAAAGCTGAACATCAATACTCATGGAAATAGCTGCGCAGTGGACTTGAAACACCTTGTTCGCAAATATAATTTAATTCACAGAGTTTTGCAATTCGTGAAGGCGTGGAAAGCGTTAGAACAATGCGTGATAGAAATTTTGCAACAATGAAAGAATGGACTTTTTAATTCTACCACAATTTTGTGATTGTTATAGACAAAAAACTTTAAATCCTAGACATCAGCCACAGAGATATGAAATCGCAGAGCACTGCTCCTTAAATTACCTAACCGCAGGGCTCATTTAATTGATTGACTTTAGCAATACCAATATGCGTGGGGGCGTTAGAACAATCAATGATAGAAATTAACAATCATAAAAGAAAAGACTTCATTCTAACATCAATTTTTCATTATTACAGAGAAGGTTATTGATAAGTTTGACATCATCCATACAGAAGGGAACTAAACCGCTGTGGTCTGGAAACAGATCGCCGGAGTCATTTAATTTATTGACTTAGGATAATCGTGTGTGCACTGCGGTATTAGGGGAGAGAACTCAACAACCATAACATAAACACCTCAATACTACCATAATTTTGTCATTTTAACAGAGAAGAAACTGGAAAAGCTAGATATCATCCACACTGATGCAAAATAAACCGCAGTGCTCATGAAACATGCTAATCGCCGGGGTTATTTACTTGATTGACATCAGCAATTCATGTGTGCGAGAAGGACGCTATGACAATATATGGGAAAAATTTGCAACCTTGAAAGAAATGACTCTCCAATTCTACCGTAACTTTGTCATTATTACTGGGAAGAAACTAGAAAAGCTAGACATCATCCATACTGATGCGAAATAAACCGCAGTGCTCATGAAACTTGCTGATCGCCGGGGTTATATACTTTATTGACATCAATTCATGTGTGCGAGAAGGACGCTATGACAATATGAGAGAAATTAGCAACCTTGAAAGAAAGGACCCTCCAATTCTACCTTAATTTTGTCCTTATTACTGGGAAGAAACTAGAAAAGCTAGACATCATACTGATGTGAAATAAACCGCAGTGCTCATGAAACGTGCTGATCGCCGGGGTTATATACTTCAGCGGGATTGACTTCAGCGATTCATATGTGCGAGATGGACGCTATGACAATGTCAGAGAAATGAGCAACTTTGAAAGAAATGACTCTCCAATTCTACCTTAATTTTGCTAGACATCATCCATACTGATGCGAAATAGCAGCACAGTGCTCATGAACCCCCTGATTCCCGTGGTCTTGTAAGTTATTGACATTAGTTATGCGTGTGGGCGTGGAGGACGCTAGAGAAACGGACGAGAGAAATTAGTAATCATGGAAGAAAATACTCTGATTTCTCCCAAAATTTTATTATTACAGAGAAGAAACTTCAAACGTGAGAAGCTGGATATCATCCATACTGTTGCTAAATAACAGAACTGTGGTATCGACGCACCCTGATCACCGGAGGCACGTATGTTTAGCAGTTCATGTGTGCATCTTTAAAGATCGTACATCTCGACATAATTCATTAACTCAACACAGGATAAGCGAAGATCACAACATCGACTTTTGACAATGCAAAGATGCTGAATTTGGAACCATATTCTTTTGATAGGTTGTTAATGGAAACTCTGAATACTACGTATGCCACACTTCAATAGAATTCTATCAATTTACTAATATATAAAATTTAAAAAATAAACGACATAAAACCAGTGATATTTAACAACAAATTTATAATTACAAGAAAACTATCGGCTTAACAACTACAGAAATCAATGGATGCATGGGGCACTGTGGGTTTTGTTTGGGAAAAATAACAGCTATTTAAGACATTACTTGTCCCTCCTACTCGTCACGTGCCAATACTCCAGAGTTGAAATGTCAAACTTGAAACCCAGGAGATCCATACTGATGGGAAGCAGCAACGGTGAGCTCATGAGTTATGCTGATCACCGGAGGCACTTCATGCTGACTGACTTCAGGAAATGACTCGTGATGGCACTGTGGGTTTTGCATGAGAAAGAAAACAACCATGTAAGAAATTACAACCCTTCCCCTCCATCCAAATCCCGTCCTTATTATCAAATATTTAAACTTAAGAAATTAGACATCATTCATACTGATGGTAAACGACAATATTCATGAACAGCGCTGATCACTGATATCACGAGAAGCTGATCGGCAGAGCAACATACGCTGTACGTTCAGGGCACTCCGAACACTGGATTAGAGAGAAAAACAACTATTTAAGAAATCGTGTTACCCCTACTCCGAACCCGCAATCTTAGAGAGGGGACGTTTCGAACTTTATAAATTGGTTTATACCGAGAGAAAACAGCAACGTAGAGAGACTACGTAAAGGTTCTTGACTATTCAAGCACCATGTCTGTAGAAGGCTCAGAGTGATTATTACTAGAAAACAGCAATCGTAAGGAAACAGTTTACTTCCTGCCTCTAGTTTGGTTTTTCCGTGTTTCCGGGCGCGTCAACTGCTTTGGTCATTAGTCCCGTTAGTGTAGTGCATGTGTTTTTCTCGGAAGATGGCGGTGATCTTCCCCCGCTGGATGGCGAGATCCAGCGCCGATCTACCGTCGGCTAGTGGGGTTTTCCCCTAACCAGGACTCTCCCACCAGCGGGGTACCGCCCCAGCCGGGACAAGCTCTAAGCTCCCGACCGGTCTCCCGGAATATGTGGTAGTGTAGTGCATGTTAGTGTAAGTGTGTGTGTAAGGGGAGAGGAGAGGACAAAGAAGGACAGATCGCGCGCGGTACGTGGCCCGTTTGGTAGGGTACTGCTCCGGCATTCGCCTGGTGTTGATCGGAGAAACCACGGAAAGCTACCGATCAGAGCAGCCGGCCGCTATAATTCTCCTCCAGACAGCAGCTGAATTCGACCTAGCTGAAAAGCTAGTGTCGAAAATCCTGCCGCCGTCAAGACTCGAACCCAGGACCTCCCGGTTAGAGGCGCTGCAGTGACATCAGTTGATGCACTGAGCTACCGCTACCGGTCCTGCCTCTATTCCCCGTGTAAATTACAGAACATTACTTTTTAAATACTGGGTATCATTAAATCTGTCTGAAGGGTATGTACACCGTGGTCACGACATACCTTTGGCACTGGTGGCGATTTAATCTTCTTGGTTTCAGCACGAACCGTGAACTGGGAGAGCGTTGAAGGCGAAGTATAAGAAGATATCACAACAATATAGAAGTTAAGTGGGCTCAATTATTGAACTGAATGAGACTTTTCTATTTGAAAAATATTAGTAAATTTCCTATTTTGAAGTTGTTGCTGCAAAAATATGGCAAATTTGTATAGTTTTGCGTGTTGTAAATTTGAATTTGCATATTATAACCTGGAACTTTGGTAGCGTTAATGGTACTTTTTACAGTTTAATTGTATATCAGGAAATTATAATTCGTTTTGAGTTAAGGAAAGAAGGATTACTGATCTGATTACAATCATTCAACCTTCGATTTGTAACTCAAATTTTGTGATCTTTTCAAATTTCATATCGTTGATTAAATTAGAATATTTTATGAGACACCATATCCATGCATAGAAATTAAATTAGAAGTTGGTTTATGAAAATATTTCTGAGGTAGAACATTGAATACTGAGAATCAAGTTTAGGGTTAACCGTTCTACACTATTCCTAATGTGGCTCCTCGGTGAGTGGGAGGTTAGCTTACTGGCCTCTGAACCCCCAGTGTGCGGGTTCGATCCCGGCCGAGGAACCCGATTTTCGAAGGGCGGAAAATCCACAGTAGCCATGTCACTCTTGTGGCATGTAAAAGAACCCTGGAAGGATGCCCGGCAAAATTAAAATCCCTCATACAACATCCCGCCCTAACGAGATCCCACTTTCTACCAACCAGACATTTCGGTTATAGTTAACTAAGCCCGACATCTGGCGGAGAAAGTGAGAGTCAAATTCCAGGCGCAGACGGGGACTGCCCACGGGGCGCGCCTACTTAGATAAAGAGTCCCCAGACCCGCGTCGGGGGTAGGCTTCGAAGGAAGCCTTGGTCGAATACTGCCTAAGTGCCGTCTCCCCGCAAAAATAACCCGTACGAATGATACTATTCCTAATACGTTTTGTTACCAGAGAAGTTACCACTGACAAAAGCTTTTACTAGCAATAAAAGCATTTTGAGCGAGTGCTCGAAATTATTTTCTAATGACGTTTCTTGGCAATTCAAATTTGGACTTTAAAACGCGCATCTTCAGAAAGAAACGAATTGGTCGGTGCAGGTTTTTTACTTTAGACCATTCAATCTGCAATGCACGCTCTTGTCACACAATCCATCACAGGCCAGTACACAATTTATTTTAATTTACATATTTACATATTTAATAGTTTACGCTAGTAGCATAGTGCGATCTAGTTACGCCGCTTTTCAATATCAGCAACAATCGCGCCACATTTACGAGAAAATCATTATTTATTTGAGAGACTTAGTTTCAACATCTTTTCAAAACCTCTAAATTAAATAATTACTCTCACACCCTTTTTATCAAAAACAAACTTTACTTATAATAATTATAAATTCCAGCAGCAGACCTCCTTAATGGCTCCAAATTTTAAAATGAAAATGAGCATATTGGACCATATTTTACACTTCTATGTTATTTCTAAGTCACATCTCAATTCTACTTTCTGGTATTAGAAAAAAATTAAACGTGAGAAAAGGCATATAGGTGCCAATAAATGGTAGCTGAGAAGAGAGTGCAGCAAAACCGAATAGATATCACAGACTGAAGGGATTAGGAAACTCACTAGCACAATAAAGACTGTGCCATTCTAGGTACTATTTTTGTTCTACGTTCCATTACTGATCGCGTCTGAAAGGTAATTTAAAGCCCCTACCATGGTTATAAGGGGTGTCGGGGAATTAGGGTTCGATTTCGGAGAAGAAGTCTGAGAAATGTCTGATGCCTGATACCACATTCAAGGAAAGCAACAGGCGCGCAAATTACCCACTCACGGCACGAGGAGCTAGTGACAAAAAATTACGATACGGTGTGGTGAAGCCGGGCCGACTCGGTCATGCGGCGGTGCCTGGCGCAGGGTGTCACAATTCGACCCTTATACGGAGGTGACGCGCCGGCAATGCGCCCTCAGCGCGCACCGGACAAAGGGGCCTTCACCCATGACGACCGTCGGCCGCATGACGCAGCCCGCCCTGTCGCAAAGCTCGGCTCCGCAGCGCACCCACCCCTTCTCGGAGTGAGATACGGCGTACGTGACGTACCCCGAAACACAACCCTTGACCCGTCCGCCGCCCTTATAAGGACGGCGCATCCCTGGAGCCGGCGGTCAGTCTCCAGTGTCACACTCACAGGTTCGGTAAGCAGAACGTCTCCACCGCAGGACCCGGCTTAGGTACTCTCTAGGGAACTCAATTTCGCCGTCACCCTTAAGCAAATCCCTACTGACGACGTCATCGCTGCTGTGGAGACAGCTCTACGTGGGCTACCCGAAGACCTTGCCGAAGACATAAGACGGGATACGAGCGCAATTCTGACCCGCGCCACTCCGCCAACTTGCAATATCTCACGTGATGAGATATTGGCATTGAAACACCTTAAGCAGCGGGATGACATCGCCATTCTTCCCGATAAAGGCAATGCCGTTTATCATGGACAGCGCCAAGACGACCAGCATACTCAGTGACAACATCTATCGGAAACTGGACCACAACCCTCTGCGGAAGGTGAGACAACAAGTCATGTCCAGCATAAACGAAGCATCATCTATCCGAATCCGAAGAAAAGCGCAGGGCTTGGACACCAGGTGCGGAGCCTCGCGACGCTTTGCTAAATGGGAACAATGAAAATGCACCAGGTCTACTAGGGGGAGTAAAGCAGTCCGTAGGGATGCTCTCTAGCGGTTGAAAAGCTCCATGAGCAGGGACGGAGGGGAACATGCAAACACGGAGGCCGTAAGCGATTCCTCGTGCGGGAAGCCCAGCTTGTACAACTCGCCATGCACGAGGACGCGGTCGAAGGAAGAATGTTGCTGTTTTGAGGTGAAAAGAAAACCCCAGTAAAGGGGGGGCAAACGGAGGGCATGAGCGATTCTCGTGCGGGAAGCCCAGCTTGTACACACTCCCACGCACGAGGGATTCCGAACGGTAAGGGAGACTTTTGCCGCATTCAGACTTCGGGAAGGGAACCATGCGCCCCGGTGGTTAGTGGGATGGGTTAGTAGTGAAGGTAGACAGTAACGGCCAAGTGCCAATACTTCTGTGTAATCAAAGTAATTCTTATAAGATTTTTCGAAGGGATAGCTTTATTTCTGGTGAGTTATTAAATCGAGACACTGAAGTGAACCAAATTGAGTCCTGCGATGCAGAATTTTGGCCGGAATCACCAAACCACGAGCCTCTACTTGACACGTTCGACTTCAGCGGGATGCCAGACGGAGTCAAGGGCATGTTGACATCTCTAATCGCAGAGTTCGCTGACATATTCGCACACGGAACCACGAGGCTCTGTTGTACGCCGGTAGTCGATCACAAGCTAGATGTAAGAACTGCCAGGCCAGTGAAAACTGCGCCCTCCAGGGTTCCTCACGCCCAGCGAGAAGTGTTAGATAGTGCCATTTGCGAGATGGAGCAAGGCGTAATCAGTCCCTCCACTAGTCCTTGGTCGTCTCCTATAATCCTTGTGAAAAAGAAAACCCAGCAAGGAGAAGCAGCGCAATAGTCAGCGTATAGAAAATCGGGCTCTAAATGCGGTGACCAAAAAGGAAGTCTTTCCGCTACCGATCATAGACGAGACCTTTGATCAACTAGGTGGTGCACGATTTTTCTCCTCTCTCGAACTCTACCAAGGGTACTGGCAGGTCGAGATGGATGAAAATAGTAGGGAGCACACTGGATTTAGCACACCAACTAACTACTAATGCACACTACGAATGCAACCAAATGGGATTCGGCTTGGCTAACGCCCCCTATCTATTCATGAGGCTCGTGTCCCAGGTAATGCAAGGGAAATTTAATAACGACTGCATCGTATATATTGATGACATCTTGAGGTACGACAAAGAAGCGATAGAACACATTACGGGTCTTAGGGAAATCTTCACGCGGTTACGCAGGGCGAATCTCAGCGGCAACACCACAGGACCCAGTTTAGGCACCGTACAACCTCAGGCCTCTCCAGGGTCGCAAATTATTCGAATTATATGTTGTAGTGGATATAGACCGAAGTGAAGGACGCGAACGCCGAATGATCGCCTTATTTGGTAGTCCGCTCAAGGACCTGGGGGATGCGACCTGGCACCCGAATCTACAGCCGCAGGGCGGTATCTCTCTATGCTCCAGCTCAGACACGATCACTCCCGATGAATACGCATTCGAGGGAACAATAGAAGAACCTCAAAGAACCCCTGGACGCGACCTATCCCCAGAAGACCCGTCCAGAATCCGGTTCGGATTTCCCGCCTTGCAATCGTTACGATCCTGGACCACCAAGGAGGACGAAGAGGTACAGGCCTGGGAACATTTCCAGGAAATGTTCTTTCCGCCATCCTTTGCTATGGGGACACCTCCGCGGACACCTCCCCGCGACCCCTCCCCGGAGCCTCTGTGCAAATCATCTACTCTGGAATCTACACACTCCTGGACGACCTTAGAGGGCGAATTGGTACCGGCCGCAGTATATTCTCCTGCAATGGCCCTTCAACCTCCAGTTTCGTGTCATTCGACGCGAACTAGCAAAGCAACTAGACCACCAGGCAAGGTAGTCCGGAAACGCCACAACCAGGAACGCCGCCGCCGATACAAACTACGGGGACGGCGCGAACTAGCAAAACAACTAGACCACCAGGCAAGGTAGTCCGGACACGCCACAACCAGGAACGCCGCCGCCGATACAAACTACGGGGACGGCGCGAACTAGCAAAACAACTAGACCACCAGGCAAGGTAGTCCGGAACGCCACAACAGGAACGCCGCCGCCGATACAAACTACGGGGACGCGCGAACTAGCAAAACAATAGACCACCAGGCAAGGTGTCCGGAAACGCCACAATCAGGAACGCCGCAGCCGATACAAACTACGGGGACAGCGCGAACTAGCAAAACAAGTAGACCACCAGGCAAGGTTGTCCGGAAACGCCACAATAAGGAACGCCGCCGCCGATACAAACTACGGAGACGTCTTCTAGCCTCATTAGGCGAAGATGCCCCTGGTAGTGTGTTGGTGCGCGGTGGTAGGAAGAGCACTTTCGGCAACAGTGAAGTGTCAGTGTCGGTAAGTGTGCTCAGTAGAAGCGCAACCACCGTCGGGCCAAAAGGTTTGTGTAATGGTGATTCTGCCTTCGGGTCATATCAGTGCAAGTGTTCAATCCTAACGCGCGAGTAAGGGCAGATAGTGCAAAGTGCAAAGATGAATTATAGCATGTGTAGCACTAAAGAGAAACCGCCTGCTAAACGACAGTGCCCCAAAAAAACAAAGTTCAGTACTTTAACTTAGTTCTCTCCTAGGCTGCCCTGGTGGTCTTCACTGTTCCTCCAGGGCCTGCTGTTGCTCCTGAACGACCCGAATATTCGGGCACTGCTGCTCGTTCCGGAGGGAGATCCAGCAGTTGCTTCAGGAAAATGGCTACTACATATGGACTTACACCTGCCGGTCGTCAAGGAAGTGGTTGGTAGAGTGGAACAGCAGCTCGCAGAGTTCCGCACTCTGCGGGACAGGGTGATATAACGCAATCCGGGGCTCCACAACACCTTCTTTCAAATTGTTAACATTTCAATTGGGTACCAGGATGACCTGGAACACAGGCTTGCGGGGCTATTGGCGGGTATCTTGCTGGCCGGCCATCCACTCCCTCCTTACGTCGTCGGCGTCACGACAACGGGACTCATCTGAGGTTCTGTAATCGGAACGAGAACATTATAAACATCTTGACGATTACCTATGAGGGGACTAGTGAGGTGCCAGCTGCCTTGGGATAACTAGCTTCTTAGTGAAGTGTATTGTGTGACCATACACATAGCGCCTACGATCACGAAACCTCTACTTCGGACGTCGACAGTGCTATTGTCCCGTGAACTAGTTCATGCAGCTCGTGGCAGAACGCAACGGTTCGCGCACGGTATTTCTGTGTATAATAGTGTATACGCAGTATGCAATTTATATTAAAAACACTTCTCTATAGAGTGTATCCCCGCAGGGGGGCGTCGCGATGACCTAGGTTGTTGCGGCTTCTGGTGGAGAATCTTAGACTACCACTCGGACCTTGAGTCTCGTGGCGCCGCCCACGTCGTAGGCCTGAAAGTGCAAGCCTTGAGGTGATAAGCCCCTGGTGGCCGGGCAACCGGCCACCCACTAGTGGGGCCTATGGCGCTTTGACCTTGGAGCAGGATTGAGCGAAGGATGCTTTTCGGAGTACTCCGGATCCCACTTTAAAGTCCGGCGGGAAACTAGTTACCACCCGTCAGGTTGCTTCGGTACCGGCGTCAGCCACTTCGTGAGCTGGCGGTAAGCAATGGGAACACTGGAGGACGGCTGGGAGCTCCGAGCCGCCTGGGCTATAGTCCAATGGCCCAATACTCTGGGCACAGAGGAGGAACTTGTTCCCGGCGCATGTGAATGGCGCATTGTCGAGACTGGTACTAGCCTGGATAGCTAGAAGCTCTGAGCTAGCAGGGCGGCCCCCACCCAGGCACTGTATGGGGAGATTGCCCTGACAGTAAACTGGGTTCCGGCTGGATCCGGCCATCAGCATGTTGGTTAGGACACCGGGGGCGGGGATACGGATAAAAGCTCAAGAGGCATAGGCGCCCCCCCCCGGGGACCTGTCCTGATTTTGATTGATTGATTTTTTCGTGTTTCCGAGCGCGTCAACTGCTTTGGTCATTATTCCCGTTAGTGTAGTGCATGTTTTTCTCGGGAGATTGCTGTGATCTTCCCCCGCTGGAGGCGAGATTCGGCGCCGACCTATCGTCGGCTAGTGGGGTTTACCCCTAACCAGGACTCTCCCACCAGCGGGGCACCGCCCCACCCAGGAGAAGCTCTAAGCTCCCGACCGGTCTCCCGGAATATGTGGTAGTGTATTGCATGTTAGTGTGTGTGTGTGTGTGTGTGTGTGTGTGAAAGGGGAGAGGATAGGACAAGGAAGAGGAAGGACAGATCGCGCGTGCGGTCCGTGGCCCGTTTGTTAGGGTACTGCTCCGACATTCGCCTGGTGTTGATTGGAGAAACCACAGAACTACCGATCAGAGCAGCCGGCCGCTAGAATTTTTCCTGCAGACAGCTACTGGATTCGACCTAGCTGAAAACCTAATGTCTAAAATCCTGCCGCCGTCAGGACTCGACTCTAGGACCTCCCGGTCAGAGGCGCTGCAGTGACATCAGTTGATGCATTAAGCTACCGCTCCCGGTTGTCCTCCTAATGAAGTGTACGAGTGTGGAGTTGGTAGACCACACAAGGGTACGCCAGAAACCTGTGAACTGCGTTGAAGGTGCCCTAGAATGCCCCCTTCGTTCATAGTGCGAGCGGTGTCGCGATCTCACAATTTTCCCTAACACGACACGGTGTGTTTTCGGCCGGCCGTCTGTAATTTTTGCAGCTCTTATCTCAAGCCGGTCATGCTTATACATAGATCTTAATAAATTGTATTTACTGCACGATTCATGTAGTTAAACAGATCACGTTTAAACAGAAGTTCAAAATTATTTCACCTACATTTTGTAATTTAAACAAAAATTTTACCATTTGGGGTAATGAGAGCCATTAGGAAGGGGAAGTTTAAGCCCATCTCTGATATCCCCATGCTCCTTGTCACTGCACGTTCGTTATTTTAACTAAACAGGATTAAACAAACTCATTATAATGCGATTTATCTGGTTTCCAGTAAAAAGCTTTGAAAAATACCATGAGCCGCAGATAGAGTGAAGTGGTCTTCACATGAACGAGACAAATCTGAAGTGCATCTTTGAAGATTCAGTTGTTTATAAGGCTGCTAAATCTTTTGTAATTCCCTACTTTTCTTTGAAGATGCGGGACAGGATTATAAGTGATGGAAATGGCATTCTAAAACGTCCATGCCTAAGTAGGCCACCCAGAGTTTTCCGAAGTTCGCCGACCACCTACTAATATTTAGCAAGGTATTTTAAGGCCATAGTTCAGTTCACTTGCGTATGAATGAGTTGTAGCACTCAAGACAACGCATCGTCTGTTCGCTGATCTTTAAAAGCGGCCTACCACAATGAACGTGATTTTTTGTCAAAACGGGTGGTCTGCGAAGAATTACCACATACGAGATAGCCGAGATTAATTAAGCATTTTATAAGATCTCTTTCTTAGAAAACGGAAAATCTGTTTTCAATGAAAGAGGAATCTGATCTACATGTTGCAATCTTTAAAAAGGATGATGTTGCAGTTAAAACTACGAGTGAACTCCAAACTGTAGTTGAGACTATTTGCAGTGCATCCCAGATTATGTTCTCAGAGGCAGGCCTTCGAAGAGATGGACTAACGTCAGTACTGAAGAATCAATAGAGTTCATCTTCATCTACAACTCAAGAAAATGGTGCTCCTCTGCATAAAGAGGTGGCAACCAGAGCGAAAGTGAATTTCTTTACAAAGATTTTGTCCCCGATCTCCTCTACGCAAAAAATAGGCTACCAATCCCTCAAACATGCTCATAGGAAACGGCATTCGAGAGATTTAGACTGCTTTATCTTTCAAAAAACTACGAAGAAAAGAAACAACGAAAGAAGCCTGAAGGCTAGAGTCTGTCGAAGAAAAGATCCTAATTTTCTATTGAAAAAAAAGGAAAACGAACTGTGATAACAAAGAGGGATAGACAAGTTAAATGGAGCTCTACAAGCCGTTTGCCACAATCTTCTAAAGAGCTCAGAGTTGCATGTCGAGATTAAAATTCACTGAAAACAAATTATTCCCATCAATTTTATAGGGAACGATTTCGGTATTTTCCTTGAATTTAATTTTATCGTCATTGCGGCTTCTCTTTCCTGTACCCCCATACTATATAGGGGGCCCCAAAATAACTAAATACGCAAAATTTTAAAAAAGACGATCATAAAGACCGGAAGATGCTCCGGAAATCAGACACTGTGGTGTCCACGGAAGCCACTTTCTCCGTTGCCGAAGGGGTTAGACTCAAACCTGACCTGGTAATAAAAAGCCGGGAGGGGGTCCATGTGGTCGATGTGACTGTCCGCCACGAGGATGGGTCTAACCTTCTAAAAGCAGGGAGGAAAAAGTGATAAAGTACAAACCAGTCATTCCCTGGCAGCCCAACTTCATGGAGTGCCCAACGCCAGAATCCTGCCTGTGGTGGTTGGAACCTCTGGGGCTATGCCACGATCAAAAGTCAGTCCCTCAAGACGTTGGGGATCATGTCTCGAGGAGATTTACTGACTATCTCGTTAATTGCTCTCAGATGCTCTATTAAGATTTACACGCAATTTGTAAATTACGATGGAGCAATTTAGCATTGCTGGCAGTAAATACAGAAAATGAACTTCTTGCTCCCGTGGGGAAGTCTAGGGAACCCAGGGGATCCGACAATGCCTAGAATATACTTAGTTACCACGACTTTAAGTGGGAAGTGTATGCTTTTTAATGTAGCATATAGAAAATTGTGTTATGTAGAATACTGCCTAAAAACATAATTCGGGTTCAACCTATTCCCATTCATTTCCCCCCACTGTCGCTCATTTATCTTTCACCTGCACCTGAACTGTCCCTCATCATTTCTCTATTTGTTATTTACCCATCCCCAAAAACGCGTCACCTGTCAGAATTAACTAGCCCTGAAAAAAGTCGCAACCCCATGAGACACGCATACCTGCTTTAAAGGACCTAGGATAAGGTCTAGTGTCAGAGTTCTTCGCGAAAATAATGTGTGTTCCAATTTTTTTATGTTATCTGAAAATTTTGATAACAATGTATACAAATGTATAACATAAGGTTTTGTTTGGTTTTTATAAACTTTCCTTAGAGTATGATATACTTATACAAAGGATTAGAAAGCCTTAAAAATGATAATTTTTGAAAGAAAATATGTATTCCAAAGTCAAAATATTACTGGGTTCTACAACAAGTATACAAATGTAAACATACACTAAAAGAAATGAACATGAGTATTACAGTCATTTTCAAAGTATATTTCAAGTCAAGATGATTTAAAGGCGGGAAAATTTTTATTTTTCATCTCGGCCCAGCTATCGAAAAAATCTGAAAAAATTCATAAGAATATGTTTTAAGAGGAACGTTAGATATTTTTTCAAGGCTGTTCCAGGGTTCTAAGACAGAAACAAATATTTTTGTTACAATTTAAAAAATATTTGTGCTTGAATTAAGGCTCGAGATAATATTCAAAAATGTTTTTCTGATATTACAAATTGATTTATTACATATATTTTTCAGTCAGATAAACTAGTGTTATTTGAAGAAAAAAGTAAAATTAAAAAACACGTTTTGGGCTGTAGAGGGGTGTGAGTGGTGAGACAGACTAAGAAACCTTTCACAAATATTTTTTATGTTAGAATTATAGTGTAACTACTTATATATAATTTCGTTTAGACGAACGTTTTGCCATCTTATCCAGGGGTACCCTTGTATGTCCGTACATAACTCAAATTTATTTCGCGTTTCTGAGTCGAAAAGAAGAAAGGGTAAGAATTGCATTATTTTAATCTTATTCTGCAAAGGACACGTCACCAATATTTGCGAAAATGAGACAAACTGGCCAGTTCTTTCAGACAGTTTTTTATCTTTTTTCTGCTCGCGGAGTGAATGTTAGAGAAGTACATTTTTTGAATAACTTTCTCGCAGCTTTACTCCATTGGCTTTCAATTTGCAACAGCTGGACGGCTCGCGAACATGCAGTTTCTGCGACCGGGCAATGAAGTTCCTACACCCAACCTGCAGTATTTCCTGGAAGGTTCCTGGCACTATACTTGACTGAGGAATAACAAATTATCAATTGGAAGGACTCGAGATAAGAATTGACAGTTTCGCAGAAAACGTTCACCTCTTTCTGTAATATGAGATTACCCGTGGTATTGTGAAGGGTATATTAATATCAATTATTTTAAGATAAACTTACGATAAGTGTCCTACTACATTTGAAAATTAACAATTTTAGTAAACCATTGAAACAAATCCCTTTTGGGCATCAAGGAATCTTTCGAAATTACGTTTTCAGAGATGTTCCAGCTCTTTAAAAGAAGTATTACAGGAGAATTATTACAGAGGAGAATTATTACAGGAGAAGTATTACAGGAGGCTCCTCGGTGGGTGAGGGGTTAGCTTACTGGCCTCTGGCGCGGGTTCGATCCCGGCCGAGGAACCCGGATTTTCGAAGGGCGGAAAATCCACAGTAGCCATGTCACTCTTGTGGCATGTAAAAGAACCCTGGCAGGATGCCCGGCAAAATTAAATCCCTCCGACAACATCCCGCCCTAACGAGATCCCACTTTCTCCTAACCAGATAGTTCGGATATAGTTAACTGAGCCCGACATCTGGCGGAGAAAGTGAGAGTCAAATCTCAGGCGCAATTACGGGACTGCCCACGGGGTGCGCCTACTTAGATAAAAGTCCCCAGATCCGCGTCGGAGGTAGGCTTTGTAGGAAACCTGGGTTGTAACACGGGTGCGGAATAACTGCCTACGGGCAGTCTCCCCGCAAAATTACCCATACGATAAATAAAATAACAGGAGAATTTATTGGTACGCAAGTTTCATGAACTCCAGTGTGCAATGGAATGTACATGCATTGACCATATTCTCTTTTTTAAATACTTCCTCTCAAATGACTTAATATTTCATACATTTGACCAAGTAGATCTTGTACGTCCTGCTTTCTACAATTGCCAGAGTTTCATTATTAGAGCGAAACAACTTTTTCACCATTGAAAAAAAAAATAGGATGACTACTCTGAAACTTAATTATTCTTGTTTTTAAAGATTTGTAGCCGATAAAAAGTTTACTGGTGAATTGTTCTAAAGTTTATTGCGATTAGATTTCAAACTCCACTAAAACACAATCTTCACTGGCTATTAATTGCTGTATAAAAAACGAATACTTTCTTCCAAGCTCATTTAAATATCATGAAATCCAATGATTATTTTTGTAACACATATTGTAAAGTTTATCTTAGTAATTATATTTCTTGCACCTTATCCCTCCACCACCTGCTTTTTTACAATTTTATTAAAACCTCACTGCCCCTCCTAGTTGTAGAATGCTAGGTAAATGTGCTGTGAGCAGAACACCTGGCAGAGAGCGTCCGACGCCGCGAGCCATCGTGCGTGTAGTGATGATGCTAGGCAGGATGGCGGTGGGTACACTCGAGTTTTCGGCACGTGGTGGAAGCCATTAGATCATTTTTACACCACCCACCTTATAAAATGAATCTTTTTAATTAATTCGCGAACGTCCTCCTGAAGGGGGCTCAAGGACTCAAACATGTGCTTATCCCTGTTATAAAGATTCATTTTACAAGGCAGGAGGTGTTAAAATGACCTAATGTCATCCGCCACGTTACGGAAACCCAAGTGTAAGTCCTGGCCGAAGGGCACCGAACGTTCCGAGGTGGGTTGCCAGCGCGGCCCCGTCGCCTCGCAGCCTTGTAGTCGCGGCGGCTGGTGGGCATGTAGGGTCAGGCATCGCACAGGGTCTCAGATCCCACAGCGTCACCCTGCCTCCCGCTCTGCGACACAAAGCACGCAAGGCGGTTCATTAGACTCCCTGAAATTCACATATTGAAAGGGAACTTCAAATAGAACCCCTAATTGAACATATAAGAAAAAAACTGTAACAATTTTTTTTAATCTTCTTTCATCCTCTCCTTGCAGTACAAAATTCACAATGGGAGAAACATTAAACAATCCCAAAAGAATTCTCGATATCCCCAAAACATGTTAAAAGCCCCATAAAAATGTATTAAATATGTACATCTTCATCCCAATGTATGTATAGAGTGTATCTATATTTACGAATGTATAATGTATGTAAAATTTGTGTATTGTATGTCAAATTGTTTAGTTGTAAGTATTAGAAATATAAGTATTAAATCTTGTAAATTAGCTAGTAGTAAGATAAGAGTGAGAGGTTGTATGCTCAAACGTGAATGCCGAAACGTTATCTATTACAAATAAAAATGTACAAACCCCTGAAAAGCAAAACTGCCGAACAGGAAGAAAATAAATTAAAAAGAAAAAAATAGTCTGCCTGAACGCGCAAAGAAAGCGGGCGTCAAGAACCTAAATTATGAATGGGACCCCGTAGACAAGGCAGTATTTGATTTCCAGTTAAGGAGTGTGTCAAGAGAAAAATAAAAATTTCACTTCCTTTCACGAAATGAAAGGAATATTTTACATCCTCTCCCGCATATGATTACCAACATATTACAGCTATTAAATAAGCACTCTTACAATTTTATTCCTTATGATTTACAAATAATATTGATATACAAATCTAGGTCGCTGAACGGAGTGCGCACTTATTTGACACTTAGTAAGCTTTGGGAATGCACTAAGCTTTTCGTGATGCATTAAAGAAAAAAATCTTACTGTAATTTTTAACCAGACAGTGAGAATGCAAATAAAGACTATACGTATGGTCCTGGATTCTTGGTGAATCGTTCTCACCCAGCTCTCAAAATCCTTTACCGCGCGTAATTGTGTTTTCGGAATTAATCCATATTGTTCCGAAAAACTTCTTTCACATGTTTGATAACTTCGAACTTTTTCTTTATCTTTTGATAACTTCGATTTTTTTTATTTGCTGATAATTACACATTACTGGTCGATTGTTTAAGTTTTTGGCATCGCGCTCGTCGGAGTTTGTGTACCGCCAACGTGACCTTGTAATGTGCGACCAGGTAAACCCGCACTCTGAATGCACAAGTGCGCAACTTCATGATGAAGATAACTCCCGGCACCTCGGGAAGACCTTCGATTTTTCGCCAGCCGTTGAGGTGTTAAAGGATGTGCAATTTAACGAAATCTATAAAACCACTTACATCGCTGCGCTAAATATACGGACTGGTATAATTGATATACAGGTTAATCACGTAACTTTACTAGCACACCTGTAACTTTTGAACTGTTATTGCACTGCAGTTTTCACGAAAGTGCATGAGGGAATGGGGCTAATTGATTTGTGTATTCATTTATATTTATTCTTTTTGGCGTTCGTTTTTCAAATGGAGCTATATTATTTATATATATATATATATATATATATATATATATATATATATATATATATATATTCGGTCTCATGATTAGAGCAAAAAGACTATTTCAATGATATACATATTGCCATATGTTAAATGAGCATTTTTTGAAAACTTTTGATATTTTGCGACTAGTATTCAACAAAAATTTCGAATGTAACAGTCCGCCAGACAAGATCACACAGCGCTTTATCAACAAACGCGTGCTCAGGGAAGGGAAGCTGCTTTTAGTTTTTTGATGATACGAAATATTCCAAATATGCACCAAACTGTTGCAATTTTCTTTCCTGAACTCTGCTTTCCATTGAATTTTCAATTTTTTGTATCTCTTTGATTTAAGGAATTGAAAGATTGAAAATAAGATTTGCCATGAATATGTATTGTAATAAAATTGTTTATTACTTCAACTACAATTAATAGGGTTATATATCACAGGATATTAATGATATCTTGAAATAAAACGCAATAAGAATAAATATTCCAACTGTTCAATGAAAATTGCATTCTCATTAACAAAACTATTTGCTGAAAATTTGAAATTTTCTTTGTACAATCTTGATTTATTCTTACAGTGTATTTTTTAAGAAACCGTTAATATTCTGTGGTATGACGCTCGTTTAAATGAATTTGAAATAACAATCTTATTTCAATACATACCAAGACAAATCCATATTTTCAATCCTAGAATCCTGAAGTAATACAAAAAAATCATAAAATGCGGAAGGATGCTAAGCAGGGGTCCCGAACAAAGCTGCAAATTTTTGTGAATATTTGGAAAATATTTAGATTCTCAAGTACTAAAATCCCTTCCCTTCTACGAGCGTGGTGGAGCGCTGCGTGACCTTATGTGGCGGGTTGTTACATTCAAAATCTGTTGAACACGAGTTACAAAAAATCAAAATTACTTAAAAAATGCCTTTCTAATATATGACAATATGTATATCATTGAATTAGCCTTTTTACGCTCGCCATGATAAGACTGAAAGGTTACAAGAATATCTGGGGTCAGCAGAACGCGAGGCCCTCCGCGACAACACAGGTTCCCTTTACGTCCCGATGGGAGCATATTCGACCATACACTAGACCAACACACTTGCGGGCTCCTCTGATCTGGGGTCAGCAGAACGCGAGGCCCTCCGCGACAACACATACATACAAAGTCAAGGGACAAACAACCATGCCCAAGGCGGGACTCGAACCCGCGACCCTTCGGACCGAAGCGCTGAGTCGGTACTCGCTCTTAGCCACCTCGGCCATCCAGGTCGGCTCGTAAAATCTAAGCAATAAAATAAATGTATATACGTCTCAATTAGCCCTATTCGCTCGAGCGTTGCCGTAACTTCCACCGTTCAAAAGTTACAGGGAAGTGCTAACGTTACGTGACTGACTTTTATATTTCTGATATATGTACCATTTCTGTTCGTACACCTTACATTTTTTCAATAAATACTGATTTCGTACGCTTCCTAGATGTACAAGAAAGGTATTGCATGCCCTAAAATGTAATTTTGTTCGCCGAATCAGACATCGAAAATGTCTGAGTAAAAGGTACCTGAATTGATGCAATATTTCTGTTCGTGCAATTGAGTTACACAAGTACAAACTTTAGTATAAATGGAGAATTTTCACATGATCTTCCAGCTAATAAATGTTTGTGCAAAACTCAGACCCCAGAAACCTTGAGTGCTTCACGCTGGTTTCATCTCCTAGAATATGGACAAGCGGAAAGAACTCTGTACTTGTTTGAAAGAAGTAATCGTTACTCTCCCTCAAAGGTAATTCATTAAGAAATATGGGACAAATGGTAAATAAAGTACATTTTATGATGCAAAAAGCGTTTAACAAATTTAAATATAACGGTTCCACAAAGAATTTGCTTCGGAGAAGCAAGAAGAAAAGGTTGGACGCGAAGGAAGAGCGTAACGGAAATCAAGGCAAACCCTTAAGTGTACTGATATTGCGTATTTTGTTGAAATGTGCCACAGATACATTAGGGAGCCATTCCACTATCCACTGAATATTTGCGAATACTGCCTAGTCTTGGATACCACGGACGAATTCCCAGGAAGAGGCCATTTGTAAGTAAGAATAGTCATGCTCTGAGACACTTTGCAAAAGCGTATGTTAATAAAGATCTGGAATTCTGTTCTCAGGTCTGACGAAACTAACAATAGATTTCGTTTTTTCATAGTGCCCTTAGGGTATGAATAAAGGACAATACATATTAACGAGGCTAATACCCTGTCTACAGTTATATAAAATGATTTCTTTTCCTCCGATGAAATATTTTTTAAAACGTTTTCAGAGTTTTACGTTAAAGGTGTCTCACCTTTTTTCATCCAATTATATTAAATTTATTATTATCGTTAAGTTTTACGCAATTGAATTAGAATCTATTTTGATATCTCTAACTTTACAAGCAGTAAATCTTCAGATCTCTTCTACTGCAGAGAACTCCCAACTTTCGAAAAACCATATAATTACATTTTAGATAAGTTAGTTTAAACAATTCAAGGTCATTAAGACTTACCTTTTACAACACTGAAGTAAGTTCTTAACCTTCAAGCAGTCGCGTCTTTCCAAATCACGTTAGCAGACGCGTCACAGTGTTTTGAGTCCGTTTGTTCATTTCTTCGTTGAGAAACTTAAGACTTTCTTGAAATAAAAAGTAGATGGGGAGAGTGTCAGAGACACTACATAATGGTAAAAGTTGCTGGTTAGTAAGTTGTTCAGCAGTTCTCGCTGTCGTCTCCTGAAAGACAGTTGCTATAATTATTTTCCATAAAACCTGAACAAAACTACCAAGTTAAATTACTACAAGTTTTAGATACTTTACGGATAATGCTAATAGTACAATGTCAATACAATGCATGTCAGTCTGAATAGTTATATTTGAGCACATTACAATCCATTCTCGTCATGAATAAGGAATGTTCATGCATTTTCATTTTTTGATATCTTATGAATTTCACATACTACTTTTTTCTTTTTTTATGAGAAGAATACTTTTTTCAGAAGACTTTACCGATTATAGATAGATTCCTTGATTTAATAATTTTTTCATGTTTTTGGGCGTGTCGAAAGCTATGTATATTAGTCCCGTAAGTTTAGTGGACGTTTTCACAGGAGGTGGCTATGTTCTTCCTACGGTCGATGGAAAGATCCGGTACCGATATATGAAAACTTTAAACATTGTCCCATTACTAGCTAATGACCTGGTGAATTCCGAATTTCTTTCACTTTCTATGGAAAACATTTTGATTCACTACCTCTAACAAATTACTTTCATTAAATATGCAAGTAGTATACTCCTCACACTGAACCATTTCAAAAGTTTTTTTCAATATCAGCCTATACAACTGACTTTTGCAAAAGCATCTAAACAAAATTGTTGAATCCAATGAAACAATCCATTTCAATATCATTTTTGAGGTTCAATCTAATCAGAGGCCCACTTCTGAGCCTCTGATTGGATCCAGTTCGAATTCGATTTTGCGTAATCGCATTTGATGCTTCCAATCGATTAATAACAATGAAATTGTAATCCGGCGGTTGAGGCGGAAATTTCAAATACACTCATAGCGCAAATTAAATTGTATTATAGTGAAACTTGTATACGTAAATCTGGAATTTTTGTCAAACCGGGCGAGACAATGCCGGGATTTTCTGGGTAGTATGGCAATCCTCTTCAAAGATAAAGTTGTTCGCCTTACATGTTGCTCGAATGTGGTTCTTGCACGCAAAGATTGACACTATCACTCTAGGGATCATGATGATCCCTAGAGTGTGGTTTTGTGAGCTCCTGAAGTAAGACCAATATGCCATGCACCATATTTTGAATTCCAAAAGTACTCGTTTTGTGCAACTTGCATAAATGTTATGTCGGATTCAATTTTCGTTTTTTTAAATAACTACACATGGATTATCACGAAGTGCAAATATGCTAATAGATTGCATTTTCCTTGCAAGTAAATTGTACTGAATGCTGTGATTACATAGTTGAATTGGTAGAGATGTCTGGATAACGGAAGGCCTTGAGATCGGCTTCAAAAGGCATAAAATATTTGCACTATGGAAAATTTATTTTTAGTTAGATTATTTGGGGTGTTAGTAGTTTCACAGAAATTACAAATGTTTCTAAAGACCAAGTACATCTGATTTAACACGCAAAACATTTTATTACGTCGATATAAAATCATTTATGCCATTTGCACCTCATCAAAATAGATTTATCTTTTGTATTGTGACTTGAAATTTTGGAGATAAATTAATTAATCAATACTTTTTCAATAATGTAATATCTGCAAAATCAGATTCTTCTGTACCAGTGTTGTATTGCTCTGTTATTATGTAAAATTGTTTTCAGAATATATTTTGTGAGTACTATAAACAAACATGTTTTTTATAATTACCAAACGATTCAACTCAAATTATTTTATTTTTAAATAGAGCACAATTAGCTTAATACGTTATATTATGGAGGTTAATAGTTTTTTTTTGCAAATCGTCGATTTGAAAGACGTAACCCGACAATTCTGCGGAGAACTGAACTGCCTAGGCGCCGGTATCAAATGACGGGATTTCGATTGACGGGTCCCGACATTCGCCCTGTTTTGGCGTCACCGACAAATGTGTTCCTAACTTACACTTCACATAGTTTTCGCCGCCACCTCTAAACACGAATTCAACACTAAGACACAATAAGCATGAAAGTAATGAAAAATACAATATTCATATTATCAACATAATAAGGGAGGATTTAATGGCTAATTTTTTAAAGTTAATTCAAATATGTCAGAATTAAACTAACGTAATTCTTAAGTATTTGGAGGTTATGTATATATTGAGGCTCCTCTGATTTCATATAGGGGTCTCTCCTACGTTTTATTATTTTGTAATGCTTATAAAAGCAAAAATGGGCTCAGATACACACAAGTTCAATAAAAACTTTTAGATCCTGTCAGAGATATTCAGTTCCAATTAGTTCCTAGTTTTAACGTATATTTTCGATTGTACGACGTGCAAAAACTAGTTTTTCTGAAGATACGTTAATTTCTATTGATGATAATGATTACGTACTACAACAATGGATTTCCCATCTTGCAAAAGCTCTCTAATATCATTGGCTGTCCAACAAGTGGATTGAGCATCGTGTACCTGAGCCAGCTGCTTCAACGCTTAAAAAGTACTCATTCTGGCCACAGATGTGCAGTGTTTCGATTTAACATCTTTACTTCAGTGGTGACTCAAGTTTCACCTCCCCTTCTGTACTCGTCCACGTTCAAGGGTGAAAAACCTAGCTACAATGAAAAGTTCATGCAGAAAGAAGGTCGACTCTTCTCTCTCTTTGTAATGAACGTGAAGAAATCTGCTCACTTTTGCCAGAACTTCGCGAACGACAAACGACAAAACGAACCCCTGAGCAGAATAAAGTCGTATTTATAAACTGTCAAATTGTCGCTTCACTACTCGTGCAAATTTCGCGAGGCTCCAGCCATTGGCCTACACAATATCAAACATCCTTCAGTCTGTCTAACGCAATATACTCTATTTTTCTATTTTTTCATAGTATTTCACTCCTATTTTTACTCTATTTAAACACGCAATTATTTTAGCTACGAAACAAAGCCCTCACTCGTTCTTCACTTTCATTCACCGATCTCGCGACGGAGTCGACTCGTTACGATAAAATATAAAAACGATCTAACATTTGTGATTTCAATGAGAAGACGATCTCCATTTCCTGCAAGCAAATTACGTAGTTGCTCAGGAGTCGCCAACCATGGGGAACTCTCGTTCCGAAACAAAACTAGAAACAATGTTCTAAAGTATATGTATCTCTAAGACAAAACGTATTTTAAGACAAAAATTAAAAACGTATTTAAATAAAAATACATATTTAATTCTACAAACAATTTCTTACATTTTTGCACAAATAGTTTTATATTATAATATTGACTTTTCTAGTAAATTTGAAATATTTTATACTGTTGGGGGACATCACATTTTTTGCACTTACAACCCAGCTGTACCTAAAATCAGCCTTGACGAGAAAGAATTCTCGAGATGTGAAATGGAAAACAAAAGTTTTGCCTTCAATTGTTTTTCGCAAATCATTTCCATTTTGAAGAAGCAAAGGCTATGAAAATAGCTTCAACTCCAAGAACAAAGTTTTGAAAATATTTATTCCCTGTTTAATCTCCTGGCACAATAAACTGAGTCGGTGACGCATTTACTCCGTCGGTGCACAGACAAGATTTCTCAAAAATTGTGATACGAATCTAGAGGCGTTTTAATAAAAAAAACCTTCCTATAATACAATACAGATCTGAAAATTTTATTTTTTGTGAAAAAAAGTTGAAAGCATCATATTCAAAACTTTTTCTTTAAAATATTGCGTATATTCAATATCTGTAATGCTCTGTCTATTCTTCACACGAAAAAGCGGCTACAGTCCAAAACCCGAGATATTCTTGAAAGTGGCCAGCGCGTGGTGTCGCACCTTCATGCCGAGGACGCTATCCTCGTGGCTGCGAGGGGAGGGGCGCTTCTGGCCCTCGGGCGAACAACAAGGAACTCCCCAGGTTCCAACGCCTCTCCATTGCACCTGAGGACGAAATACATGGTGCAAGGCCAACGGCACCGGTTAGCCGTATGTGGTTCACAAAAGAAAACACGCAAGGGCTTTACTACGTCCGTGAACCAACTTAAACTAATATTTTCACGGAACTCCCGTAACTGCACATATGGTGTGGAACTGATAGGACAGTCAGAGTTTAGAAATGCACTAGAAAGCTCTGAAAAATATTTTAATTTTTTTGAGAATATTACTGTAACACTCTCAGAAACGTTGGAACGAAGATGTTTTTAGGTTTTCATACGAATATGGAACGTATGAATGCTCGTCAACTTCGCATGACACAAATTTGATGTATTTGTGGGGAATTCGCAACTTGCGGGAATTATTTCTTTGTAATATGTTCACCAATGAACCATTACTGCATAATCAAGAAAGAGAGCATCCTTGTAGTCTTTTGCACAGAGTGCACCGACTTTTGTTCCGCGAGCCTAAGCTTAGCCCCTCTGCAATCGCGAGGTTTGCAGCGGTTTTCGTTTTATTTTTAGATCCTGTAGAGAGTAAAAAGGAGGTAGAAAACGTAATTTCAAGTGCTTTCACTTCCTTGAATGAAAGTACACCTCCTGGCGGCTCATCAGTTGCAAGATATTTTCTCTAGGTCAGGCAAATGCTATACCGTGACCTTGTTTCATGGATGTACAATACATTGACACTATGTAGCTTAGCTTACGTGTTTATTTCATTCCATTTCCTAAACTTTAGTTGCTATTCGCAGTCAAATACGAACATTAATTAAAACGTGTAATTGGGAACAACTATTAAATAAGGCAAATTGTTTTTAATCTTTAGAACACAATTGAGAGTTAACCAAATAGATGAGAACCAACAGTTCAAAAAATGACATGACTAAATTATTTGGAGTTAACTGAAAAAATTAAAATGTTTAATTATAAATTTATTTTCACTGAAAGTTTTCCAAATGATAATTCACAGAAAGTTAGAATAATTGTGTACAATCTTCCATTTTAAATAAACTTTACGTTCATATTAAAACCATTTTTGGAAAATTACACATTTTTAGTGATACCTTTTCTCGTGGACTGACATTCTGTTACCAATTTTACACATTATCTGACTCAAACACTTATAACAGTTTTTTTCCTATACACAGTTTCTGTTAGAAATAACTATTTATAAGTAAAGACACACGAATGACTGTTCTTATGAGAAGATGCATTTTTGTAAGACACACAAAACATCACAACTTAATTGGACAAACGATTGATATTTTAAAAAGTACTGAAGGCGACGCAAAGCCGTTTGGAATTACAATTAGCATGGAAATTGCACATAATACTAACAGTTTCAATAAACGATAACTTCCACATTGAGACTGCACAAATTTTTGGTAGTTATAGACGTTATGATTTGTGCACAACTTTTAATTCTAAAATAAAGTAATAAAATAGTAATACCTGATGAATAGTGCCAGATATAACCACTCTGGGCAAATATTACTTCCGAAGTAATCTCCGGTGCCAAACTGTCTGAACGCGCCACTGCTACTGCAGCACTAGTTTCCAGGCCACTGATTCCACAATTGCCCGAACCCAAGGACCAGCGGTGCTACTGGCCCGCAAGAAGAACCGCTCCCCTCCCTTCTCTTTCCCCTCCCTTCTGTTTCCCCTCCCCCTCCCCACTCCACCACCTTTTTGATCGTTCTCTCGTTCACGGAACGAGACCGAAAACATTACCAACCAGTTCTCCACTTCATGGAGTGTCGAAGTTCAGTTACTAACTAAAAAGGCAAGAACTGTTATTTATTTCTTTACTTGATATAAACGTATCTTGAAAGAAACCAAACATATTTAACACCTGATACAAACACAATTACGTATTAAACAATCGTAAATTATTGTTGTTCTTTTTTAAGAGATTTTATTGTCAATTTACGAAGTGTTTCAAAAAAGTATCGATTCTTTGGTCGGTTTTGTTTACACTCGCTACCTCTTTCCTTTCACATCGACTTGCGTTGTATCTGGTCGCAACAAAATAACCGCGTGTTCGTTCTGTAAAGTTTTGTTTTGAAGTAAGGGTGGGGTTAGCTAAGCTTAACGTTAGCCTAGGTATGTGGCAAGGGGGACTCTACAGGGAGTCCTGCCATCCGTGGGACACCCCTGCAACTCCTAAACGGTTCACGATATCAAAGTGTAGTTTTCGCTCAACAATGCGGAATCACAGGGCAAGTGATAAGTCGTATAGATATTGTTTGAAATATTTTTAATTTTCGAAAAATTTAATCATTTTATTTCATTATCTTTAATCATCATCTTTGATTTGTTAAATAAAACCCTGTATTTTTCTCACTAGCAATATATAGGTCATAAACACAGGAATGCAATGATGTAATCCGAGTATTTTATGTCAAAAATTATACTTTCTGACATTTTATTTTAAACTAAAGGTGCAATATATCCTGAGGCAGCACTTGCATTTATCGCCTTTGTGGAACGTGGCCTTCGCGCTGTTGGTACTGTTGCGGGAAAAAAGTAGAGGTCCTACCTTTGCATGAAAAGATAATGTGATATGAAGTTCTTATTGAATTGTAAATTGAATGTTGAGATGTAACTAATCTTAGCAAACAATATAATCAAGTGAACCATACAAAAAGATATTGTGGAATGAAGCATTTAAACATAAGAATTAAATTGAATGTCTAACAATACGACTTGAGATTGGATATATTGAAATGTGAATTGAATCCTATTATGTGAGTGACGAAGCTGGACGTTCAAATTATAACTATTAACGTACCTAGTAGTGTTATGAGTGTTATTACTGCAGAGACCAAACGTTAAATAGATGTGCCACAGAATGGCACAGACTTTCTCGTAGTAAAGTTTTCTAATTTACTTTTTGTGGACTGGTACTGTACAGTCTAGCCCTTTCTTCTTGCCTGCTGCCATCTATCGCCGCTCAAATTATATTTTTTTGAACTTTTCTAATATTTTCGGCTTTCAAATACCAGAAACCAAATATTAATTTAAGAATATTAAAGAACGCTTAAACCTGGCCCTGAGTATCAGTTGCATTAAAAAAAATTGGAGCCGTTGTAAAGAAAATGGCGATTATGCATTACCGTAAATGCGAAATTTAAAGATATTTTTCACAGAAATCTATTGAGGGTTGGAAAATCTTCAATTGAAGACATCTAAAGCACTTCTACTCACAAATGCAATAATGTTCCACATTATTGAAATGTGCGTGTTCACGGTGTGAGAGATATTGAAAAAATACATTTGTGTAATTTTCCGCCGAAAAATTGCAATTTTTTTCGCACAGCATTACATAACTTTCTCTATACTACGTATATTATTCCGTATATACGTACGTATACGAGAAAGTAAAAATCGAGGCAAAGTGTAGCGGTGCCGAGATTTTCAATTTGGTCGACGCTGTAATAACACTATAACATTTCATGGTATGTTGAGCATTATATTAGTCACTAATAAAAGTCACGATTGAAGCGAAAATATGTCGTTTCTGCGATAGGAACGGAATGAATTATAAAGCTTCGGTATGTGTAAAATATTGCTTATATGTATATGCGATATATCTATTTAAACAATATTTGTTTACCTTAACTCATGAAAGATGGACGCGAATAATTCTTCAGTACCTAAAGAAATTTTTGATGCATCTACAGAAGCCACACGGGTTTTGATCCCAGAAAAAACAAAAGCTAGACATGAAAGGACCTATCGGAAATTTAAAGCATGGCAAATTCAAAATCACAAAGATGTGATTATAGAAGCTGTAACGCTTGCTGATTATAAGAAACCGATAAGCTTGTTTACACTCACTCCTTTTATAAAGATAAACCCTTTTCTTACGTTTTGTTTCACAAAGTCTCAGGCTCATAAGGCAACCTCAATATGGGTTTATTATTCAATGCTGAGATGCATATTCATACTATCAGTAAGTATAATTACCGGGAAACTGCTTGATTTGGTGAAATCCCAGGAAAGTTATGCCAATTTAGTTAATATTCATTTTTCTAATTGTACTATTAATTATATTATAATTAACAATAATAATTCTAAAATCTAATAAGAGTTACTTTTCTTATAATTTGTTTGAAACTGATTTGTTTTCACGTCGCTATGTTTTTTCTTAGTATACAGTTGACTTGTGATGAATGATGTTCAAGCCCGTTGTTAAGGAAGTTAAATCTCTTACACGTGCACTTAACAAACCAGTAAAAATGCATGTTAACTGGGGTTAACACGCATGTGACCGATAAAATAAAATTAAATTACTCCATTCAAATTGTAAATTGAATACAAACATATTGTGTGCCATAATAAACAGCAAAACTACTAGCAATTAAAGCATTACAATTAAGTTGGGAATCAATCAATATGACGTGAAATCAGAAGTACTAAAATGTAAAAGGCACACAATGCAGGCAGTGCTGAACATAAAATCTTGCCGAAACCACGGGGAAATGAGTACCTTGTGAATTTATACTTACAATTCCCAATCGCGATGAAAAATAATGTTTGTGCAAGACACATTTTAGGAAGTGTCCTTGCTGGAGATGCCGTGTAGAAAATAGTCTCAGGCCCTTACGACACTAAATTGTAAGAATGTGTTACAGCACTAGAACAATATCACGGTAACAATGGAATGCACTAGGCATGCATTTTCGAATGTGATACATTGCTGGAAAGAACTAGTATCAAAAATCGACACGAGCAAAGTTACTGAGCACCCGCTCAATGCACGCATTCTACATAATGATTGCCTGAGAAGTGTGTTACGGCGCGGTTGTAATGCAAAGGAATGTTGTTAAGGGAATCATTTAAAGATTTTAATGGCAATTACATGTGTTTAATTAATCAACAAATTCAACTTATTGGAGCCAGTTTTTATGGGGATATTCTGCCTGTCAGAAGCCGCGTCGATGAAGAAATGTGTCTGCTTAGCGTTGTCGCACGTTACCCTGGAGGTAGGGACGGCTTTGATTGAGTTTTTAATTGGTCATTCCGGGCGCGTCAACTTCTATAGTCATTCTTCCCGTAAGTGTAGTGCACGTTTTCCTCGGGAGATTGCAGTGATCTTCCCCCGCTGGATAGCGAGGTCCGGCGCCCATCTACCGTCGGCTAGTGGGGCTTCCCCCTAACCAGGACTCTCCTACCAGCGGGGCACCATCCCAGCCGGGACAAGCTCTAAGCTCCCGACCGGTCTCCCGGAATATGTGGTAGTGTAGTGCATGTTAGTGTAAGTGTGTGTGTAAGAGGAGAGGATAGGACAGGGAAGAGGAAGGACAGATCGCGCGCGGTCTGTGGCCCGTTTCGTAGGGTACTGCTCCGGCATTCGCCTGGTGTTGATCGGAGAAACCACGGAAAACTACCGATCAGAGCAGCCGGCCACTAGACTTCTCCACACAGAGACTGAATCCGACCTAGCTCTCTATGACCGGGAGGTCCTAGGTTCGAGTCCTGACGGCGGCAGGATTTTCGACACTAGCTTTTCAGCTAGGTCGAATTCACTCGCTGTCTGGAGGAGAATTCTAGCAACCGGCTGCTCTGATCGATAGTTTTCCGTGATTTCTCCGGTCAACACCAGGCGAATGCCGGAGCAGTACCCTATCAAACGAGCCACGGACCGCGCGCGATCTGTCCTTCCCATTCCTTGTCCAATCCTCTCCCCTTACACACACACTTACACTAACATGCACTACACTACCACATATCCCGGGAGACCGGTTGGGAGCTTAGAGCTTGTCCCGGGTGGGGCGGTGCCCCGCTGGTGGGGGAGTCCTGCTTCACTTCTCCACACAGAGACTGAATCCGACCTAGCTCTCTATGACCGGGAGGTCCTAGGTTCGAGTCCTGACGGCGGCAGGATTTTCGACACTAGCTTTTCAGCTAGGTCGAATTCACTCGCTATCTGGAGGAGAATTCTAGCGACCGGCTGCTCTGATCGATAGTTTTCCGTGGTTCCTCCGATCAACACCAGGCGAATGCCGGAGCAGTACCCTATCAAACGAGCCACGGACCGCGCGCGATCTGTCCTTCCCATTCCTTGTCCAATCCTCTCCCCTTACACACACACTTACACTAACATGCACTACACTACCACATATCCCGGGAGACCGGTTGGGAGCTTAGAGCTTGTCCCGGGTGGGGCGGTGCCCCGCTGGTGGGGGAGTCCTGCTTAGGGGGAAACCCCACTAGCCGACGGTAGGTCGACGCCGGATCTCGCCGTCCAGCGGGGGAAGATCACCGCCATCTCCCGAGAAAAAGCATGCACTACACTAACGGGACTAATGACCAGCGCAGTTGACGCGCCCGGAAACATGAAAAAGTCAATCAATCAACCTTACTATCTAGCTAGTGCGAATATCCTAGCGTCGTCGGGACTCGAACCGAGGACCTCCCGGTCAGAGGCCCTGGTGTGACATGAGTTGATGCTCTGAGCCGCGTAAGGCAATGCGGGGCGACCGCGGCGTCCCTAGCTCACTTGTCGGCGACATGAAACTCTCCGAGGCGTGTTTGACACCCACCGACATGACGCGTAGGGGCAGCGGTGCCGCCAGGCGTAGCGCCTAGGACTTCCCTTCGGCCGCACGGCATCATCGGGCTCGCAGCTGCATCTCAACAAAGTAGATGGTATCTCCCTCAGAGGACCACTTTCCCAGCCGGTTTGGTTGATTGATTGATTTTCTCGTGTTTGTTTCTCTATTTTGTCTCTCGATTGTTTAATCGTTTTCAAATTGTTCAAAACCAACTATTAGTAAGAGGTATTATTGTACGTTCATTGCATAACGACATTTTCTTTCTTTGCTGGCTTAATTGTATAATGTAATAATGAACGTGAAAGTGAAACAACGTCTTGTACATACATCATTCACTATTCAAGTGACAATTTCTTTGAAAGTGTATGCAAAAGGTATTATGGTATGTGATTCTTGTTCAGTATTTTGTGTGTATTATTGTCTTGTGTACAGGTATTTTATTGTGTTTTTTGTGAAGTAAAGTGTAATATAATTTTATGTAAAGTGTTTATGTAAAGTGTAAACGCTGCCTCTGCACGGAACCTATTGTTAGTGACAAAGAAGAATTAGAGAGCGTGTAAAAACTCAATATTTTGTGAGTAACGTTGCTTCAGAAATGCATACCAGAAAAAATTAACCATACATTTTTAATACGAAAATTTTACATTGATCTCTGACAAAAGTGCACAAGATCGTAATTATCACAATGCTTCTTGACGCTTTAATTGGTAATAACTTACATTAATATTTATAATTAGTTTGAAATATAACAGTATACAAAGCACCCCTATTGTCCGACTAATATTCCTGTCTACGTGGCAGCTGGGGATGGGGTAGAGCTACGTTGCCACTTACTCGGTTGGCAGGTAAATGATCGTATGCTCGTTTTATCATCACAACAGCAGCGGAAGTAACAAGAGACATATCACAATGAGAGCAGACAACAGTAGACGACACAGAACCAAACACAGCACTCAAAACAAAATAAGTAATGGCACTCTTAGTTTTCATGTTCTTCGCTGTGTAAGATTTGATTTTTTAATAAACATCGGCAGCTCTGCAGTGACATCATCAGAATTTGAAGCCTCTCTTTGGGTAACGGAACACTCTTTCCCCTGTCAGCTGGTAGCTGTCAAGCTGACAAATATTATTCCAACAAAAATAATTACTTTCCTTTCATCAGTTCTTCGCAAAGTACTATATTTTTCAGTGAAACGTATTTACATTCATGAAGAAGAAAAAGAACATTTTTTAAATTACCCTTATACAAATGACGGAAAATTAGTCGATCTTTTCGCGGTACTGAGATACCTACAGCATTCAGCTCTCCCCACCATCCCTTGCGATTTTCTTTCTCACTCTTCAAATTCCGTCAGAACGCCGCCGCCGGCTCAACAAACGACCAGCGAGCAAGTGGCTAAACACAGGGGGATTTCAGCCTCAATTTTATTTGAAGAATAATTTAATAAAGTTTCTCGTAATTCTGTGGGAAAGCTCGTCACGGTGTCTGGCCGGGTGCCAGCGGCAGCCGCGTCTGAGCGAGGGGTTTGCGAGAGGGGGGGAGGGGAAGTCGACGACACGTCCGGGCGTCGTATTCGCGCGCGCGCGGGCCGGACAGACGGACAGACGCGCAGACGGGGGGACGATGCCGCACGGCGGAGTATGGCGCCGCGCCCCGCGCTGTTGTCATGGGCGGCGCGTCGCCCGCGGGTAACCGCATTACGCCGCTCTCTTGTCACTCGCGACGCCGCCCCCGCCGGGCGGTCGGGAGGGGGAGGGAGGTGCCCCTCCCCCGTGCCCTCGCCCTCGCCCGCGCCGTCCTCCTCCCGATCCGACGTAATTCGTTTAGCGTGGCCGCGCGCGCGGCGCCCTGCATGCGATATCGCTTCGCCTTGGCGCGGGCGCTACCCCTTTGTTCGATGAGCGGCGGAGTAAAACGGCTCGGTCTGCGAGGCCTACTTTCCTCGTTAGTGAGTAATGTCATGAAACGCCTCCCTCACACCTATATCACTCTCTCTTCTGTCGATATTTGTAGATCTTGATCTAGTGTCACACAGTACGTTGTACCTTGTTAGGTAAGAAGAGCAGTTCTTGTTTACGGGGTAATTGAAGTGACTCTAACATGCACTACACAATCACATATTCCGGGAGACCGGTCGGGAGCTTAGAGGTTGTCCCGGCTGGGTGGTGCTCCGCTGGTGGGAGAGTCCTGGTTAGGGGGAAACCCCACTAGCCGACGGTAGGTCGGCGCCGGATCTCGCCATCCAGCGGGGGAAGATCACCGCCATCTCCCGAGGAAAAACATGCACTACACTAACGGGACTAACGACCAAAGCAGTTGACGCGCCCGGAAACACGTAAAAATCAATCAATCAATCAAATGAAGTGAGTATTCTGTTAGTCCATGTAAGAAAGCAATAAACTAATTGAGACTAAAAAGACAATGTAGCTGGTTGGTTTTAGTTGAGGGGAAGCATCGCCACTGTATATACAATTACTTGGTCTGAGAGTTCGTGAATTACAGCGGATGGTTATTCTGATACGTATTGTTCCGTGGTTTCTCAGATCAGTACAAAGTCAATGCTGAAGCAGTACCCTTGAAACCACCCACTGAGAGAACAAATATTATCATTAATAGAAAAATGAAAAAAATAGGTTTTTACAATTCTTTAAAGAAATTTGCTATCTGGCTTCCTTTTACGACTGCAATATTGTAAAAGATTACGTTTAAATGATTTTTAATATATTTACTGGACCATCTACGTCTGTAAGTGAGGTGAATTCTATCTCTGTAGAATAATTCTCGCTTATTTAAACAGTTCTTTTTTGAGAATTTCTAGTGATGTTTTCTGACGCACGACACGTCGTCATGAAGAAATATTTCTAGAGCTTGGAGCGGCGACGGCGACCCAGATCCTTTCAAGGTCGTGGCAACCTCTTGCTTCGGCGAACACGTGCTCTGGTGAATCGCTACCACAATCCTTCGAATTTTATACAATATGACTGCAATATCTCGGCGTAATGAATTTCTTACTTGGTAAGCCAAGATGAAAGACAAAAATAGTTGGAAATAGAAAGAAACATTTTCTATGGCACATGCTTTCTACTTCAGTATACGTTCTTGAACGTTAAAATATATTATTTCCTGTTTATAGAAAAATAGTATATTTCTATGTAATGCGTTCACGTGCATTTATCAGAATATTCATGATTTAAAATTCTCAATTCTCTCATACATGGTATCGCTATTTTAACATGATAAGACGAATTACCTTTTTCAAGTTTCTTATCGTCGAAATACAGCGAATTCTCATCTCCGTCCAATACGAATAATTGCGGTGCGTCCAGATCGGCGGTCGGCAGCACAAGGGAGCTTTTCGTAGCGGTGCTTTGCGCTATTGCTGATATTTTCAAGGGTGATTTTTGATTGGTTGTCGTTCCATTCTACGCGAGTACGTTTAGAAACTTTAATAAATTCTCGCAAGGGATACCATTTACTGTTGGCGAGATCTCTTGCAATTCGGTAACAATATAATTGCATCTTGTTGTGTCTTGACGTTCTCGGGTGCTTTTCGAAAATCATTGGAACCGACATATGGGCGGTTACAATTTAGCTGATAAGATAAAAATAGAAGTACTCACAGGCCAAGTTATTAACTGTTTTCTTAATAATTTCATTGGATCTGTGTAACTTTAATGTATTATTTCGTGGTTCTTGAAACTCCGGATGATTTTTTAGTTTTGACACTTCCAAACCTTTCAAATATACATTATTCTATTTTTGTTAGAAAATATTGAAAAATTTTATAAATGAATGAATAAATCATGTCGTCAAAAAAAAGAAGATTTTTCTCTTCAGTAATTATTTTATATTTATCTGTTTTCAACTAGCAATTTTGCATGGCATTTCCGTTCCTTTTGAATTTTCTTTTGGGAAGACGGAAGCAAAATGATTTTTCGGTGTCGTTTACACTATTTACGCGACTTTTACAACCTCCTCCAAGTTTCTTTCCATGTCGCTCTCAGTGCAGCCCGGTCGATCGCACTTTCTTCTCCCCGCCCCACCCCCTTGGGGGCCAGACGGCGCGACGCAACTCCCGAGCCCTGCGCCTCCCCCCCCCCTGAGTGCAGCCGTCCGCGCCATCTTGCGACGAGTTATGGCAACGCTCCGTCTCGCCGCGGAGCCCTGGGGCGCCCCTCGCGGCGAAACGCCTCACGCGATAAAGGGACTTCTGAAGAGGCGGGGTGGGGGAGGAAAGTGAGCGAAAGAAGGCCTCTTATACTTTGATTTATTTAACGTGGCGCCTCAAGGTAACGAGCTGCTGGAGGAGAGGTGCACACTGTCATGCAATTGGTAGCACCAAATCAAAAATTTAAATCGTAACGAAGCTCCCGATTGGATGACAGTATCCCCCTCTTCCTCCAGCACGTGGCCTTGAGGCGCCACGGTACATAAATCGGAGTATAAGACAGCTCCATACATTCATACATACATAGGATAATATAGGAAAGGGTATGGGTATTAGAATATAACTAGGTGTCGGGTAGGATTAAGTAGTACTGATAGGAAAACAAATAAATGTATAATTAAATTAAAAAAAAAGAAGAAGAAAAAAAGAAACGGGTAGCGTGAGCGAAACGGGAAATGACAAACAAGAACTTCAAACTTGGGAGCAGCTAAAAGCAGAGTGTGATAGTGAAAACCAGCAGAAGTGTGATAGTGAATGTGATAGTGACTAAATAGAGACAAAACTTAACAAACTACTGCGGGCGCCAAAAATGAGACAATCATACGGCGCCCGCAAACAACGAAATAAGAAAACTAATCAAACAAAAGCATCAAAACGGAAGTGCTCCACACCGGAGCAGGCCGTAAGCACTGTAAATATTCACGGTGTATCCATACATTCGGCATTCGCCGAGCAGCGAGCTAGTGCTCGCCCAATCCCGAGCAGCTGACGTGTTCGGCGAATGTTCGCTCCCTTTGATGTGTCCAAAATACCGACACGCGGTGGGTAGGGCGAACCCCGAATGTGTTCGTCACTCGTTAAATAGCAAGTAATCCACGCTACTCGTGATTCGGGCAGCGGTTGCTCGCTGTTCGCCGAATAACGAATGTGTGGAGCCGCCTTTAAGCAGACACGTTCGCGCCATTATTCAATGCTGTTCTTCGTGGTGTTAGTTGTAATAATGAAGCTCGTGAACCGGCGTTAATGAAGTTATAAAACCAGAGTAGCCATCACTAAAAATTAAACAAAAAATTAATTAAAAGCTAAAATATTTTAATTGTATATTGGAAAGTAATATACAGTCAAACTTCAGTTTTCTGAAAGTTCTTCTGAAACTATGAATTTTATACAGTTTAAGTGCCTAATAAATTTCCTCGCTTGCTCTTTTACTGTAAAAAAACGAAATAGGATCGTTTAAAATAAATGTTCAGTTTAAGACTTCATGAAAGTAATTTCATTACCACAATACATCGATAATCGACGTAAACTGTGGGGTTAAAATTATTAAATCATCGAGGTTTAACTGACTGAGCGAACAGTCACGGGTCATTTGTCACTTCCATCAACATTCGTACAAAATACAGGCATTATTTTGACCTTTGCTTTCTTGCAGTTCTTTACGGGAGCATTTGAGATCATTTTATCGGGCTACATGTGATACAACAGCTGTTTCGGCCATGAACGCTTTATCGTGCATTTGTTACGTCGTAATTTTTTATAATCGCTGACTTTTTTCGCTACATTCTTCCACAAGTGCATCATGCATCAAGTTTTCCAATTTCTTCATGTTTTGTATGCTGCGTCAGTCCATAACGTTTTTTTAAACGAAGCGGCCAACCATTACTGTATGCCCAGTCATTCACACCTAATTTATCAATAGGAAAGGGAATTTATTGTAATAAAAAGTGCAAAATATACATATGTACATACATATGTACTTATATTTTTCAAAATATGTAAGAAAAAAGAGAAAATACGTAAAATAAAAATTCATTACTGTGTTTAAAATTGTTCTCTACAAGCATGTTCCAATCATAGAACGTCACCAATCAGTTCTTAACAAGCATTCGGTGTGGCTGAAAGAAGGTTCTCCCTCTACAGAAGTATTTCTACACTAGATGTCAGCACTCATAAGAATTTTATTCTAAATACAAAATACGTCCATAGTATATACTACAATGTTTCCAAAAACACAGTGTTCCAATTAATAGTAGTACCATGTTCCAGTGATGGATCGCGGGGCGAGGGTTAAAGGAAATACCACGCCAATCGAGCAACGCGTAAGACAATTTTCTGTAAAAAACATTTGTTAGTTTTCGATCGAGTAACGAATGACGTCTTTGAAACATGAGCAAACACGTAGTTGAAATTACTTTTGTTCACATAAATCCGCTCGTTTTTGACTCTGAATACGCAGTTAGCGGGGGCTGTAACAATTATGGCGAAGATATGGTGGTCATAGAAGCTTTACATTTGATTTTTAAGAGAGATGATTCCGTAACATACAATGCAAACGCGCATCTGACATGTTCTTTTTCGACGTATAAATATATTAAGATATAACGAAATATGTAGTAGTAGGAAAATATGTAAAAATATGCAATTATTTCAAAATATGTAAAAATATGTAAAATAAAAATTGTTCCAATTCATTCAGAATGTCTTGTAAACTCTAAAAAATTAATGAATGCAGGTATCTTGTTCCTGTAAAAATATGTATTTACATAAAAATCCGTTTCCTATTTGTCACCAATATTTTTGGCTATTTCTTGTCTTCAAGTTACTTACTGTGATACTCATGTTGACAGAAACTATTTTCTTTCTTTCATTCCTCAATGTACACACACACACACACACACACACACACAGTAGTTTACACCGATAAAGCAAATTACATGTTTTTGTATATTTTTAATTTGCATTTTCACCAATATTCAAAACTAAAGCCTACAGTAAACTGTCTTTACTATTATTTTTGATAAATAATAATTTATTGATTATGACAATCAAAAGAGATAATTGTTGGTGGAAAATGTATTGTTTGTGATACTTTTGTGGTGTTTTGATCCTTATTGTTTTGGTATTCCATTTGCCACCTTTTTTACGGAAACGGTGGTGTTGGTGAGAACCTGTTCAATAATACTTCCTCTTCTTCTGCCCCCAGGGTTAGACCATTATTGGGCCTCACCCCTTGCCTACAGGACAGGGGACCTAATATCACGGAATTAAATTCCTTGCGAAGCGTACATGCAGGAGGCATCTCGTTTTTCGTGTAATCTCTACCCTTGGAAATGCGTTATGCATAAAGGCATACATCGCCTCAAATAGTAAATAAACCGTAAAAAATTGGCAAGAAAGCATTTTACATGATATATCGCTGAATTTACACCTGCTGATTGTGTGTTTCAGAAAATTGAAGACAAAATAAGTAAAAATCCTCCGGTGCAAATGTCCCCCTACAAAACAGCTACGTCAGAAGGAACTGAAAAATTACAATAATTGTTTACATAAACACTATATATTGCATTTTGATATATTTCAGTCTGACAGACTACAAATAATCATGACCACCAGATACACGCACCAAAATATACAGCCAAGGTGAAAGGTTCTCCAATGTGCCGTTAAAACGAGAAGACAAATGCTGTTATGGGCAGCCGCATTCGATCGTATCGCATTCCACAACGATGGTAAAAAACATCCCATTCAACTGCGAAATTAATGATTCCCGAAGCGGCGGGCGAGCACGGCGCCGGAACACGCCCGCTGAACGACGCGGCGGGACGCGACGCGTCGCGTCGCCGAAAACGCTTTTTGCGTTCCGCGCGGGAGGCGGCGCCCGCCCGCCCACCCGAACGCCCGCCCGCCCGCCCGCCCGAACGCCCGCCCGCCCGCCCGAACGCCCGCCCGCCCGCCCGAACGCCCGCCCGCCCGCCCGCCCGCCCGCCCGCCAGCCCCCCGCACCGCCGCTCGCCTGCTCGCCCGCCCGTCCGTCCGTCCGTCGCGTCGCGCGGTGAGGACAGGGCAGCCCAGGAACGCCCTTCGCTTGTCCAATACTGTTTGACAGAACGTGATGTGTAACAAGCCGTGCTCCGCTCGTTAATGCACCACAGCAACTCCCTTGATACCGGCGGCTGCGGAGGTGGTGGCGACCGTGGCTGCAGTCAGAGTGGTAACGGCGACGGAGGTGGTGGCGGCGATGGTTCAACCCTGGCGACGGCAGCAGTTGTGGTGGCGGATGTGGCAGTGGAATTAGCTGTGTCTGTGACACAGATGGTGGTGGTGGTAGTGATGGTGGTAGTGGCGGCGGTGGCAGTATTGGTGGCCGACGCGTGCTACCGGGAGCGACAGTTCTGTGCATGAACTGATGTAACTGCAGCACCTCTGACCGGGAGGTTCTAGGTTCGAGTTCAGACGGCGACAGGATTTTCGACACTAGCTTTTCAGCTAGGTCGAATTCAGTCGCTGTCTGGAGGAGAATTCTAGCGGCCGGCTGCTCTGATCGGTACTTTTCCGTGGTTTCTTTGATCAACACCAGGCGAATGCTGGATCAGTATTCTAACAAAAGGGGCCACGGACTGCGCGCGATCTTTCCTACCTTTTCCTTGTCCTATCCTCACCCCTCACATATTTACACTAACATGCACTACACTACCACATATTCCGGGAGAGCCGTCGAGAACTTAGAACTATTCCCGGCTGGGGCGGTGCCCCGCTGGTGGGCGAGTCCTGGTTAGGGGGAACCCCACTAGCTGGCGGTAGGTCGGCGCCGGATCTCGCCATCCAGCGGGGACAGATCACCACCATCTCCCGAGAAAAAATACATGCACTACACTAACGAGACCAATGACCAAAGCAGATGACGCGCCCGGAAACACGAAAAAATCAATCAATCAAAATCCGTCGGTGCTAGTAATAGAGGCAGAGTTGACCGTTATAGCACGACTCTCCCATCAGAGGGGTATCGCCACAGCCGGGACGAGTTCTAAGTTCCCGACCAGTCTCCCGGAATATGTGGTAGTGAAGTGCATGTTAGAGTAAGTGTGTGTGTAAGGGGAGAGGATAGGATAGGGAAGAGGAAGGACAGATAGCGCGCGGTTCGTGTCCCGTTCCGTATGGTACTGCTCCGGCATTCGCCTGGTGTTGATCGGAGAAACCATGGAAAACTACCGATCAGAGCCGCCTGCCGCTAGAATTCTCCTCGGACAGCGACTGAATTCGACCTAGCTGTAAAGCTAGTGTTGAAAATCCTGCCGCCGTGGGTAGTGTAACCTAGGACCTCCTGGTCAGAGGCGCTGCAGTGACATCAGTTGATGCACTGAGCTACCGCTACCGCGGTGAGATCCGCGGAGGTAACGTTGGCGATGGGGGACACGAGGCGCTTGTGGATTGTGGAAGCGAGCGCTGTTTCGCGGAATGAACGATGGAGAGGGACGCGATGAGGTATGAACCGCGAATGAGCTGGCAGAAATTAATTGGCTCGGACAAATGTTCTCGTGTCAACTCAGCAGCTGCTAGCCTAATTGAAAAACCAGTTAGGTAAAGATGAATTTCTGTTTTGGAGCTGGGTTGTTTTTTCTCTGTCTGAACGAGTGCCCGTTCATTTGCCATTTCTTTACTTCTTTCAAGGTTTTTAATTTGTTTTTCATGAATTGTTCACGTTTTTCCTGTTGGATGATCTTTGGGCTTCAGTTTTCTTTTACGTTAGATAACTTAATTTTCTTCTCTTCGTTTCAATGAGATGGACTCACACATACCGGTATTACAAATTACGTTTAGATTACAAAAGAAAAAGAAAATTTGAGGAAGGTTTAATAATTTTTCGGCGAGTCACATGAAGTAATACATAAAAAACGACTGTTTTTCGTTACAGATACGGAACACTAGGTCAAATGGTTAATTTTAACAATTTGTCCCCTATTTTATCGCCAATTCTAGATTTAATGAGAATATGCTCCAGAGATATTAATACGAATTTAGTCAGCAGTCAGAACACTATAATGTACCCTTGCATACAGAGGATCAAAGCCTCTGAACTGTTCTTCTGTCAAATGATGTAAATTAGCCATAGTGTCTATCACCTCCGAGGTATATAGTTAAAACGCTTCATTTCAATAGCAAGGGAAATATTAAAACCAAGGAAGATCTAAAAAATTTAAAAAAACTTAATTTTGATAGATGCTACTCAATTTAAATGCTCGGCATTTAAAAATATTTTCATCAACTCACAATTTCAGACTTTTGTCCAAGCAAAGCACAACAATATTTTGAGACACATGGTGATGCCTGGTGCTATCTCAGCTGGTGTAAACAATTGTGTATAAATTTTATAACATCTGTTATGGATATTCTCTCCTAATTTTGTTTCAAGACATTGACTCCCGTGAACCTGTATCGCCAGGCTGGAAACTTTCTCGATGCAGGAGAAGAAAAGCAGTTTAAACTTTTGCTCTTTTATGGTACTTCCAATTCACTGCCTCTGCGTCGAATATCATTAACGTCCAATGCAGGAAGATGGGGCAATAAAAGCGATGAAAAAGTCGCATCTGCGTCGTGAGACCTACGAGAGCAGACATTCGGACGCAATCGCGCGTCCACGAAGTAGCGTGGAAGTCGTTCCCTTCCATTAACACGGAATTGAAGCCGCTCCGAAATGCTTTCTTCTGCGTCCCGGCCAAATCTATACAAATCACTTCATTAAAGAGTTCTTTCCTGAAGAGAGGAACGGGGCAGCTTCACAAAAGTGTTTGGATATGTCGCAATTGTCAAAAAATGAACTGAAAATGAACTTTTTAAATGTGTCATGAAAACGATATTTCATCCATTTAAAATGTGGTTTACAAGGTTGATCACTACATATAATATGCGGTTGATTTTGAATTCTACCAAAGAGAGAACTTGTAGTAAAGAAGTAGAAGAACATTTCAAAAATGAAATTTTTGTCGTGGGGCCATTTTTTAGTGAAACAGTAATCCGCAAACTGTTTTCTAGCAGACTCCATACTGTAAGTTACATTAAAAATTAAAATTTTCGAGTGAGAGTGAACCAAGATTAATCAAATATGATGCAAAAATATACTAATTCTGTTTTCTTCAATTAAGCAAAATTTAGTTTTGACAAATGCTTAATTGAAAACATCTAACAGTCAAGCTCGAATATCTCGACGAAGCATGAAATGAGTTCACGTTTTAATTAACACGAATTTGAGCTGTATAAATATAGAAATAAACAATAATGAACCTTGTCCTTTGTCTTAAAACAATTAATGGTTCGTCAAGACAAAATATTGGAACATAGAAACATATAAAAGTGGGAAATGAGTTCCCGTTTAGAAAATGTATTAAGCCTTCTTTCAACCCCTCCCGAAAGACAAGCACATACTTCCTTCATGAGAAACTATGAGGATGTTCTCTTCCTTTAATTGTATTAACTTTTAATAAACGACCGAACATCTACCAATCACATACATTCATATTATACAATTTTTATTTCCAATTCTCCACTTTTAACAAAGAAATTAATCTGATAAGGAATTCTAATGTTTTCCAATGTACGATACGCATACAAATCAGGCTTTTGAAGTTATTCCGAGCAGTGAGAATGTATGTGCGACTGGGTTAGGAATAGAGGTCGTCTGGAGAGTGGATAGAACCAGGATTGATGTTCGAGAGCAGAAGATAGAAACCGAGAATTGAGGAAGATTACAAAGGTCATTAGGTCGAATATTTAAATGCTTTACGGCTCCGTCGGCGAGGGCGGCGAGGGCGGCGAGGGCGGCGAGGGCGGCGAGGGCGGCGAGGGCGGCGAGGGCGGCGAGGGCGGCGAGGGCGGCGAGGGCGGCGAGGCGGCGAGGGCGGGGGCGGCGAGGGCGGCGAGGGCGGCGAGGGCGGCGAGGGCGGCGAGGGCGGCGAGGGCGGCGAGGGCGGCGAGGGCGGCGAGGGCGGCGAGGGCGGCGAGGGCGGCGAGGGCGGCGAGGGCGGCGAGGGCGGCGAGGGCGGCGAGGGGCGAGGGCGGCGAGGGCGGCGAGGGCGGCGAGGGCGGCGAGGGCGGCGAGGCGGCGAGGGCGGCGAGGGCGGCGAGGGGGCGAGGGGCGGCGAGGGCGGCGGGGCGGCGAGGGCGGCGAGGGCGGCGAGGGCGGCGAGGGCGGCGAGGGCGGCGAGGGCGGCGAGGGCGGCGAGGGCGGCGGGGCGGCGAGGGCGGCGGGGCGGCGAGGGCAGGGGGGGCGGCGGGGCGGCGAGGGCGGCGAGGGCGGCGGGGCGGCAGGGGCGGCGGGCGGCGGGGCGGCAGGGGCGGCGGGGGCGGCGGGGCGGCGGGGCGGCGGGGCGGCAGGGGCGGCGGGGCGGCGGGGCGGCGGGGGCGCTGTGTCCTGCGCAAGACGGCGCCGCGGGGCCGTCGCGGAGAACGCCGCCGCTCCGTTCATTAGCGGCCGTAATGAGAGTCCCGCCCTGGGAGACGGCAGCAGGTGGCGCGCCGCGTGCCGGCGACAATGGCGCCTGCGACAGGAGCAATTACGCGGCGACTGGCGCGGACAGTCGGTTAGCGCCAGGCGGCAGCCGACGCGACGGGCGCTGCAAGTTGGCGCGCGGGGTGCTCTCGGGCGACGAGGAGCCAAGTTGGGCGCAGTCCTTCCCCCCCCCTCCCGAAGGGGAGGGGATCGGTGGAGGTTGGGAGGCGGGGATAATCGGGATCTCCACGACGCACCAGACACTCCAGAGAGCGTCTGCGGGAAGACCTGCTAAATGTGGTGCGAATGTGAATCGCGGATAGGGTGAACATTTTTCGAGAACTTAAGGCCTCTTGTACACGTGTGTGGTGGAGGAGGAAATGAAGATGTACCATCTGCAAAATGGATATTATGAACACTTGATATTCGAATAAGGCATTGTTTTAATATTAATATTAAAATTAATAATTATTAATAAATATATTAAAATTAATATTTGCCTCTTGCAGTCACAAAATGTGTTTGCAGTCTCAACAAACAAGAGTTTATTAATTCACATGAATAATTAGTAATCATATATAAACGTGTCTTCTGAGTGGGAATGAATTATGAATATGAATGAACTGTAATTGTATTATCTCACGCTGCTTAATGAAAATATTTCTGTGGCAAATACCAACCTCAAAGGTACTCCCGAGTTCAGAAATGGAAAGCCGTGAATGCTGCTGATTAGTAAGTAATGCCAATTTGGCAGCAAAAAATATTTTTCAATTCAAAATTCACTTCAAACATTTTTTACTAACAGCATTAGAATATTAAGAGAAACGAATATATAAAAAATCATTGTGACATAGGTCACTACGTAAATAAGTGTAATGATAGTCTATTAAATTTTAATGACAAATGTAAATTATTAATGGACATTTGTGCATTATAAGAAAATAAAAATACGAGTGTCCAGAGCTCCCGTTACAAAAATATACCCCAACTTCTATATTGATTTTTATAAAAAATGGCGCAAGTCCAATTTTTGAAAAAGGGAAAAAAATTTCTACGAGAAAATTGGCTTCAAACGTCACATGAGGGCGCGAAATTTAAACCGACCGCTGCGACAGCCAACACGTCTGCTGCGGGGGCATTCCTTATTTTTTCGATGTAAACGCTGAACTGTTGAGTAATAGTCTGTGAGGAAAACACTGCGCGTCTCACACGAAAAGTTTAATAAAATCAAGTTTTTGCGTGTTCTATTCAATAAATCAATTAATTGCATGTACTACATAAAATCCTGTTTTGTTCAAAATGATTGGCACGGTATACGGCGGTGTAAACATGTGATGAACGCAGTTGAACATTTATGACAATAAATAAACTCCTGGAATGCTCAAATTATCATTTTTAGAAGGTATTCATATGAACTGGTAGCGTGTTCTTAGTATTGCCACGTATATGATTGTCTCCTATAGATTATTCTAAATATCATGATACACTAAAAAGCATTTTGAAGATATGTTCATTCATGAAAATACTGAGTTTGTGGATTATCTCTGGACGCGGATTTTAAATTGACTCTCGCTGCAGTCATTTTCTGAAGCTCCAGGCTAACATTATCCAGCTTTATCGATAAATTACTGCACGATTTAACTCAGATATAATTGATAGCAATATTTTCGCTCTCAAACATATTGCTGAATAAAACTATCAGACGGTACACTAAGAAAAAACATGTGCTTCCTTAATACCACACTTCAAATTATTCTCGCTTAAGTAAAATATCTGGTAAGACCTTTATTTATTTTATCTACTTTTAAAATAATAACCAAATGAACATCTGTTCTGAGAAATTTAATGAATTTGCAACGCTGTATCTCCGGACGTAAGATCTATGGCGAGACTTCGATCGAGCTTCTGTCGATGACTGCGAAGACCGTGGGAATGCCCCTCCGTCTGATAGCCTTGGCTACGAGATTATCGAGTCGCCTCGGGCACGAGAACACATTCTCGTTGCATGAGAATCTCGTGGGCCGCATTCCCGTTCAGTCTTTCTCGCTTACGAAAACGAGAGAGAATATGCGGCATAACCCCCTTTAACTCCAACACTATTGCATTTATTATATATTTTTCAAAAACAACAACAAAGTAATAACACATAACATTTTTTTATTGAAAAATTAATTTAAGGTGTTAAATAAAAATAAATGTTAATATAAATAAGTAGGAAAAGAAACAGAAAGGAATAAATTCATAGTCTTACAAAAAATTATCAAAATGCCTCCACGCATACGGTGACATGTCACGGCACGGACTGCGATGGAGCGTTGCACATTTTGCAATAATCCTCTGGCGTTCATATGGGCCACAACTGCATGCATTCGAGGGATTGCCTCGTGTGCAACGGAAGGCGCCGTCGCGTACACTTCACTCTTCACACTACCTCAACGGAAACCAGCGGTGATACAACAGCACATACTTTCTCGCATTATTTCTAAATTTGCTATTTTCGAGAATTCAGGGAGTACAATGCAAATGTGACCCACGTCATTCTTTTAAGCATTTTTCTACTATCCATGAAAAAATATTAAAGAAAAAATTTGGATGGGTTTTTGAGAAAGAGATGTTATTTTTTAATTGCCTCTATTTCGCACCAAATAACGCGAAAACTACTCATATTTTCGAAAAATTGAACATGAACTTATTTAAAGATCCGGCTTTCAGAAACATTTCATGAAGAAAAAATCTCCATATTCAATATTATTGTTGTAGGACGACTATTACATAACTTTCTCTTGTTAGAAGTACCTTCTTAAAGGCGGGAAAGGGAAAATGCAATGATGCCAGGTCGGCTGGCCTTGGCGGCCAGGAGATGAGGCCTCCATGGCCTATTGAACAGCCTGGGAAACAGGCATCGGGGGAGCTCGAATTTCTTGAGTATAGTGCGATGGTGCACCATCGTGCTGAAACCACATGCTATTGCAAAGGGCCCGGAACACGTCCCCTAGGAGGTCGGGCAGTATCAGAACAGTTCGGACCGGTAGCGGTAGCTCAGTGCATCAACTGATGTCACTGCAGCGCATCTAACCGGGAGCAGTACCCTACCAAACGGGCCACGTACCGCACACGATCTATCCTTCCTCTTTCTTGTCCTATCGTCTTCCCTTACACACACACTTACACTAACATGCACTACACTACCCGGGAGACCGGTCGGGAGTTTAGAGCTTGTCCCGCCTGGGGCGGTGCCCCGCTGGTGGGAGAGTCCTAGTTAGGGGGAAACCCCACTAGCCGATGGTGGGTCGGCGCCGGATCTCGCCATCCAGCGGGGGAAAATCACCGCCAGCTCCCGAAAAAACATGCACTACACTAACGGGACGTTAACGTAGAACGAAGCAGTTGACGCGCCCGGAAACACGAAAAAATCAATCAATCGATGAGAACAGTTCGGAGGAACGTTAGATGTCTTCTGCCTATTCAGACGTCAAGGAAGAAGGTACGGACCGATTATTCTGTCCTCCAGAACACCGGAACAGATGTTTTCTATCGCTCGACAATAGCAATTTGATTATCGCGTGATAATTACGTCGCTAGCAATGACGGTCTCAGTATGAGAATTCAGGGGGTACGCGCAGTATGATAATAGTTGGGATTACACAATCATATATTTCCAGTTTTCAATAGAAATTTCCACTGTTTCATTGTTTTCGGATATTTCCCCAGTTTCTCAGCATCTTACAAAACCATAGACACCTCTCACAAGGCAGTAAGTTTCATAGTTTTTCTTTCAATTTCTGCGTGGATGAAAGTTCGTAATTTAGATTCAGTGTACGGGGCTCTTTCTTTACAAACTTTTCAAGAAAAAGATGAGATGTGGTGTATGAGGAAAATATATCTGTGTAATTGTGTAAAATTGTCATGAAGACACTCAAAATTACGCACAAACTACAAATATTTACAATCAACGCTAGAGAAATAATTTAAAGATTTAATGTTGTGTAATTAATTGCTTTAAAAGATATATATGACTTGAATGATGAAGGTGTAATACAGGTAGAAACAAAATTGATCTTGTGCAATGTTCAAAAGTCTAGAAGTGTAATAGTACTAGAAAATATACTAATTTCGTTCTAGAATGAAAATAGCGTCTATTTCGTAGTAGTTCGACAACCGTTATAACAGTAAAAAAAAAAACAAAAAACAAATGAGTTGTAGCTTAAAGTAGCGTTGAGTCCTTAGGGGGTTATTGCAAGAAATGTTTTTTAATAAGAATTTTTGTTATAGGAAGATGGTATTACTAAAAGAATTGAACGACATACGGACGCCAACAAAAATAATAGACTCGCTTGGTTATGTGCCTTTTATCGATCTAAAGACGCATGCCAATACAGGCATAAATTCATCTATTTAAAATAGCATTTTATTATGTGTAGCATCAATTGAATCGTTTATTTCAGAAACCTGTCAAACGCAAAAATTTAAAATGCGCTTTAGCAGTGGAATATTGTTCCATAAGGATAGACACATCGCTTATTCCATATTTACTTGAAAAATATTCATGTATTAATTGCTTTAATATTAAAAAAAAATATTTTGAAATAGGAAAAACGGGATACTTTTTCTCAACTTTCTCGACGTGACAAATTTGGTGTTTGACGTGTTTCTGAAATAAACGATTCAATTCATATAAATGATATTTATTTCTTGCACCGCAAAACAACGGCATCAAACCTGTCACTGCCGTGCCGAGGAGTGTGTTTTGCGAATTAAGAGCGGCGCAATAAAACACGTCCCCATCGCTTGCGGCCGCCGCTGCCGGCGCCCTCGAGCCGCGTGCCCGGGAGGAATGCGCGACGCCGCCCGCGCGGCATTCTTCACCCGAGGCGTTATTGCGGCGGCGGCGGCGGCGGCGGCGGGGCGGCGGCGGGGGCGGCGGCGGGGCGGCGGCGGGGCGGGGCGGCGGCGGGGCGGCGGCGGGGCGGCGGCGGGGCGGCGGCGGCGGCGGCGGCGGCGGCGGCGGCGGGGCGGCTGCCGGAGCAGCGCTCCGCCCCCCGCCGCCCCGCCCCCCTGTCCCCCCTTCCCCCCCTTCGTCTCCCCCCACCCCCCCCCTCATTCCCTCCATATCTATCTCCTGCCCTAGCCCATCTTCCGCGTCCCCGTCCTCAGCGCTCGCCCCCCACCCTTTTGCCCTTGCGGCGCGCCCGTCCGCGCGGCGGCGGAGGCTGGATTAACAAATGGCCTTCCGCGAGCGAGCAATTACGCCTGCGTTAGCGGCGCTCCCCTCCGCCCCCACACCTCGCCGCCTTCGCCGGCTAATCTGATGCGCCGCGCGGCGCCGCGCCGCTGGAGCGCTCGCGAACATGTGTAGTGCGCTCGAGCGCTGTGAATTGAAACGATCAGCGCTGCTCTGGTGTGGCATGCGAGCGTGTTGCATACGGGGAATTGGGAGGTTACTCCAAACAATGGACGCACCTGCATTACTCCGAATCGAATTTGAATACTTAGGACAGACCACTGATGTAATGTTTTTTTGTTTTAACTTTTATCTCTTCGATGAAAAGGAAATATCTAGTTTGAAGAACACATATGCTCATGAACAGTCGCATACCAATCAGGAGATATGGAGTACGATGAACCTCAGAATCCTTCTTTCTTCTATCTCAGTTTAGACAAGGAGTTTCTGTTTCACCATTTAGGATTTTTGTTAGTAGAAGCTTTGGAACGATTAATGACAGTTTCGTCTTTCAACGCTTGTCAGATGTTTACAAAACAATTTGAAACTGTCGCCATGCGTCATCGTTTCGTGGTATATCAAGATTAATCCCCCCCGGCGGGAGAGGAAGGCGACCGTTGCGGGCCGGCCTGGGCTGGCCGCGCGCGGCCGTCACGCCCGAGCAAGCGGGTAGGGACTCGCCACCGCCCCTACTCCGCAGCTAGTCGGCGGGCCGCTAGCCCTCGCGCTATAAGAGAGCTCCGATCCGACACCAGGATAGATAGCGAGCGACGGTGTTAGCGACTGGGTCTTGACGAGTGACTTGAAGTGTGTAGAGTGGTGATCAGCTACGACGACGACCTGTGCAACGAAAGTGGAACTCTCTAGTAGATATTTGACGACTGGGCTGATTTTGGGACTTCTTCTGGACAACGATAACACGGCTTCGCTTTTGGTACACTATACTAGTAATACGGAACTTCGGCAATTGTACATGGTCTTGAATAAAAATCGTTTTATGAATTCTTGCCTTTTGATTGGATACTACAATTTATTACTATTCTTTTTTCATCTTTCAATTATTAATAGTTAAATTGTTGGGAAGGGATTCTGAAACTCAAGAAAGCGTGCGCAGATGATTTTATCCCCCATACGTCACATACAGTTTTTGACTAAATAAATAAGTAAGTAAATAAATAAATGATCCAGCTCCATGTTAAATGCCCTATGACGACGTGTTGATCAGCGACTCTAGCGATGCGCGTGGTGATCACGGGATAATACGCCGCCTTACAATTCGTAATACAGCATCGTTCTGCTAACTATAATCAAAAAGTGAGAATATCTAGAAAGAAGAAAATATATACAAATGTAAGTAATCTAAGTAGTAAGTAAACGTATCTAGGAGGTAATAACATTTCTGTTGTTTTGAGCAATTTTCTGTCTATCCTTTTAGGTCTTTTGGGCAAGTAAAAAAAAACATTACTCAGTCAATATTTTCATTTATTTTAAATGTATTTCTCCATTTAATTGCACAACAGTGCGTCCCCTTTCTACACATTCATCGTTATTAACGGTAAACTAGAAAAGTATATAAATTCAGTTGGTGAATATAAAATATGTTCCGATACAAATCAATGTAAGGTTAAAACTTTCGTTCTACGTTATTTTATGCGTAATTTAATAACTTGCGATTGAAATCTGATGAAAATACTACCAGGTTGTCAAGAAATAGCACGAGTTATTTTTTAAGTTTTTTACCAGCTCTTAGTAAACGCCATTTCACAAATATATCTCCATGCTTCAGTAGCTGCTATATTAATATGATCTATAAATAATAATATAATATATAATATAAATACAATAATAATATTAACTATAAATCAAAAAATAAAATATATTTTATAATCGGCATACAAGAAAAATTGTTTATAAGAAAACATAAAGCCGGTCTATATTTAAAAGAAATCATATCGTGTGTATTATACATCTCATAGCAAACCATTTTAGTTTTCTTACCTATAATGAAAAGTTACGTTTACTTGCACGATAGTATCATTGCAACATTGGAAACATTAACAAACTGTTTCACGTTTTCAAGAAAGTTGGCCTGGAGATAGGGATGAGCTGATTAGATTGAACATTTCTGCAGGCAATACTTTCAGGAAGAGTTTTCTTTCGGCACTGTACTGGCGTAATAACGGATGCTGACATTAAAGAATAATGGATATATCAATGATGTAGCACAACAAATACAATATCATCTATTTATCATCTATGTTAATCTCTCGCTTTTTTAAATTTATTATTATTGTTATAATAATAGTTATTATTAATATTATTGTTACTATTATTATTGTTACTGTTATTATTTCATCTTTCAACTATTAATAGTGAAATTGTTGGGAAGGGATTCTGAAACTCAAGAAAGCGTGCGCAGATGATTTTCTTCCCCATACGTCACATACAGTTTTTTACTGTTTTTGACTAAATATCTAAATATGTATTTGTTTGTTTCTTGCATGAAAAATAGCACATTTTTTGGTCCTTTGTTCTTATTCTTCCCAACGTCATCTGATTTATTTTGTGATTTTGGTACAGAAGATCGAGCATTTGTTTTTAGTTTTTTAAATTTTCTTTAGATTTTTTAGATTTATGTTGTGGTATGTGTCAAAAATGTTCGTGCATATGCAAAAAATTTAATTTCTTCTCCAAGTCTTGGTCATCTACAATAGTGTTATGATGCATCTAATTCAAAAGTATCACTGATATAAATTAGCATGTATCAATGATTAAATTTTATACATTTATGTACATATATAGGCGAAACTGCTTTTGAAGTAAGTGAAAAGGAAAGAGACGATAGAAAGTCAAATTTTTCACACAAACTTACATCGCATACAGAAGACACATAAATGTAAGGAAGAACAGAATGCCACATTTCACGTCTTCTTAGAAACTTTATAAAAACAAAAAATACACATAGCGAAAATTAAATAAGGTCTTATGTTATGGAAATATGTTGTGCGAATGAGAACACTGAAATAAAAATTAATCGATTAGAGTATAATTTTCTGTAAATTATCGTGCACAATTATTGTGCACCTCCCCAATTTGAGAATTTGTATCAAAAAAATTAACCTATTAACACTGTAAATGAACAAAGAATTTACGTTTTATTAGCCAGGGAGTTCATCGTATTGCAGGGCTACAACTCCCTGGACTTTAGAATTCATTCTCTCAATACTCTCTCCCCCGAAGAAAAATCGTTGGCTTCCGAAGACGTGAATTGGCGCCCAACCACACATGACAGGCAGGCTTTCCATTTCACATCCCACGTGGTCGAGCTCTGCCCTCGTGCGTGCAAACTCCCCTTCCGGCACGGAACACGCGCGGGGGCAGCGTTGTTAATTTTGGCGGCGGCGGCGGCGGGGCCCTCGTTGGTAGGGCGATCTGCCGTTGACGGCTGTCACGGTCAAGCGTCGTCGCCCCCTCTTCCCCCCGGGCATGGCCCCGCCGCCCCCGCCCCACCCCCCGGGCCATCGCCGCGGCCGCGTGCCCTTTCAGGCGCGTTGTCTGAGGGCTGCGCGCGACGCGTCGCCTGGGTCCAAAGGCATCGGCCCGGCCGGAGTGGCCCCGCCCCGCCCACCTCGGAATTGCTCCACGGAGACTCCCAAGGAGCTCTGTTAGGCTCCAGGAACGGCATAACGGTTCAAGGGTGCACAATGAACTATTCCGGATGGGGTCTGACGAGTTATCAATGAAATTAATTCAGGTCCAGAGTAAATGCATGGTGTTTTAAGTTCATTGAAAGCTGTGCGTTTATGTAGTTGGCATGACATTTACGAACAACAATTTTCTTATATTATATGTTAATTAGAGTAATTAGAAATGCGTGAAATGAATTCGTTGATATAATAACTCTGCTTCGTTAAGATTTTTTTTTCATTTTTCAGAAAATAGGACAATATTAATACTTGAACGTTTTGGCTAATTTAAGATTCTAAACCATAAAATAATAATGAACTACCATATGTCCCCAAGCGAACGACCAGCCCCTGAACTATGCGTTAAACATTATAGGCTTTATACTGTGCGTGAATGGACATTCTAGTATTGTTTAAGTTTATTAACGCACAGAAAGACGTAGGCACACGATGCGATTAAACAGTATATCAAATAGTCAATTTCCTTTATCCAGATTTTGAGTATCAACACATTTCATAATCATTCGTGCTGTGGGGTATGGGTACTCGAAACAAATCAAAGTAAAAAAATGTAGAGGGAGAGCTCCTAATTTATCATTTCTTCCAAAAAATTCTAGAAATCACCAAAACATTACATCTTTTAAATCATTGTTTTGAAAGTGGAAATATCTTCAAACATGACAACTTCCAACGTCTCAGAAAACTCGAGCTACAATTTGAGGGCTCTTCCAATATTGTAAAAGGACATCCCAGAAGTATCATTTCGTAGGTTACGGCATAAGAAATGTGATTCTTGTTCCGGAGACTCGAAAACCTTGTATGAAGCGCCAAGCGTCATCGTTTTTGAGTTATGCACCATACTAACGTGTGTTGCTAAGTGATGTGTGTTTCTTTTTTTATTGAATATTTACATGAGGCTTTTAGCAGAAGGTTAAGAAAAGATACAATTAATTTTCGATTATAAGAGTTGAAGGAGAAACAAAATGTAGCTAATGCATCATTCGAAAAATAATTCAAAATAATTTCCTATAGGTTGGCTTTACTGTTGATGAGAAATGCTAAGGAGGATGGAAGAAATGTTTCGAAAGTCGTAGGCTTCCGCGTCCAGAATCATGAAGATTCTGCAATTCAGCCTTCAACGCGGCATCACCCGAACAGCCAAGATAATCTTAATGTTTCGGAAGTTTACGTTTTATTCTGTTTTGGTGAGAGTTATGTTTACCTAGCTGAAAATGGAGTGTGGAAAATGGAGCTGAAAATGGAGTATAACCAGGATTTCACAATCTAAGGGTCGGTTGCATAATGCTTTCCATATACATTCAATAGCAATGGGTTCAATAAATTTTATAGGTTCCATAGGCCGTGCACCGTTGCAGAAAGCAAATATGTGACATATATAACTAGAGATTCTATAAGAACTTCGAGATGCAACCAATAGATGGTGACCCATTCAATAATTGAATGTTGCTTACTCTGTGTTCCGTTTTGCACGTTTTACGCGTGTGCTGTGCCCAATAAGGTTATAATATATGGAGGTGGCATGGCCAACCTTTCCCAATGAAGCCACTCCCAACCCATCCCCAAAATGAAGCCAATACCTTGCAGGCTCGGTTAGGCTACCCACTAAACAGTTTGACCAAAAAGTCTAAAGTCTACCTTCCACCCTTATATTTTATTTATTCATATTTTGATATTTCCGTAAGAAAGATGTTTTATATATAATTATTTGTAATTAACAGACAGAAATAGAGAATAAAGCAAGTAAGTTGTAAGTTGATTTTTTCTCTGAGTTAATCGATTTACAAAATGGATATCTTGAAGGTAATAGAGAATGTATTCGCATATGTTTGCAACATTGTTTCGAACGAAATGTATTCAGAGTGACAATAATTTTAATAACATGATTGTGATAAATTTCATCTGGTTCTGTGTATCGCAATACAGGTACTTTTAGTAGATTAAATTTTGAGTAGACTTTTTTAAAAAAAAAAATGCGTGATCCCAGTTATTGAAGAATTATCTACTTCCGGCTTTCCTAGGCAACCTGGGTTAATGGGGAATTAGCTTGGGGAATGGGTTCAACTATGCGTTACTTCCAGGCTGTGAGTTTGAATCCGTTGAGGGCAGGGGTGTTGTGTATGTAGAGCATTCCGAACACACCATGTATCACAAATCAACCTCAAATCCTATCATTGATTCCTTCGTCTTCCCCGTGATTCATATGAGCGGGGATATGACCGTGTTCATGACACGGAATTACGGGCCGCACATCTACGTGAGGTTTGGCAGCCTTCCTCTAACACCGGAGTAAGTGCGATGAGCTCAAGAGCTACGCTTATCCAATAGTATTTACAACGATCGATATGGGTTCATTGGGCACATTGCCGGGATTGATGAGGGATCTGCTACCGGGAGCGGTAGCTCAGTGCATCAACTGATGCCACTGCAGCGCCTCTGACCGGGAGGTCCTAGGTTCCCACTCCCCACGGCGGCAGGATTTTTGACACTAGCTTTTCAGCTAGGTAGAATTCAGTCGCTGCCTTAACGAGAATTCTAGCGGCCGGCTGCTCTGATCGGTAGTTTTCCGTGGTTTCTCTGATCAACACCAGGCGAATGCCGGAGCAGTACCCTACAAAACGGGCCATGGTCCGCGCGCGATCTGTCCTTCCCACTCCTTGTCCTATCCCCTTACTCACACACACTTACACTAACATGCACTACACTACCATTTATTCCAGGAGACCGGTCGGGGGCTTAGAGCTTGTCCCGGCTGGGGCAGTGCCCCGCTGGTGGGAGAGTCCTGGTTATGGGGAAACCCCACTAGCCGACGGTAGGTCGGCGCCGGATCTCGCCATCCAGCGGGGGAAGATCACCGCCATATCTCGAGAAAAACATGCACTACACTAATGGGACTAATGACCAAAGCAGTTGACGCGCCCAGGAAACACGAAAAAACCAAATCACCCAAACCAAACCATGAGGGGTCTGCTAAGTACCCATAGGGGAGGAGAAATGGAATGAAACTATTTTGCAATACTATGATTTAGTCTATGCGTTAGTGGTGCCAAAGCGAAACAATTTTCTTAAGATGTTATATAAAATGTAGCATTCTAATAGTTTATCTACAATTTCAAATCCGTGTTTTATTTAATTTGATATTTAGTTCTCTTACAATTTTGCACGAACATCTTAGTTCATATATAGTGACGTTACTCTTTTGTTTGAAACACGCAGAGATCTTGGGAAAAGCCATGGAATGCCTATGCGTACCTTCTTTGCCCACCACAAATTTCGCTTAGACCCACTAGGATTTGATAGCAGGTATTCTATGGTAGAATATGGGCGATTTTACTTCCTAGCTCTGTAAATGTGTTAGAGCACTTGTGCTATAATGAAGCGTCTTGTAACTCCTATCTCATTATAGGTCTATCCTCATTAGTAGGCTAATCTAACGTTGTCGCAGATACGGAATCGTAAACATATCGCATTATTGTGGATAAATAAGTCTTGACATTTTGAAATATATTTAGTTTTAATAAATGTAAGAGCACATTTAAACATTGTAGCATCATCTTGTAATGATATTCATAGAATGTCATATTATATTGATAATAAGAATGCGGTTTTAACAATATAATCACAACATAATCGGGGATTCACTCCTTCCTTGAATATTAAGCAAACTTTCTTATCAGTTATCAGAAGTAGAAATCCTCAACTCCAAAATTCTATTTTCCCATTCGTATCCTCGACTTTCTTAAAATTCATTTTTGAAGCTCTTTTGTTTTGGTTTCGTGACTAAGATATTTTAAGAAAACATTGGTACTATTGTTTCCCAGGTATTGCCATAATAAATCTCTCAGCTCACCTGCCGCTTATACTTCCACGCAAAATTCTGGAAGGCAATTTGTAATAGCAGTCGTCACGGAAATACCTTTGTTTGCTTTCCGCCCCTCCCGTGATCTTGAGAACAAGCGAAGGCCGCCGCGCGTCGTCCCGGCGCGAGGGCGACGTGGAAATCCGGAAGAGGCGGCCGCGCGGCACTAAAAGGCTTGATGAGGGCGAGCGGATATCGCGTTTCGCGCCCTGCCTTGTCTGGCGCAGCCTTCTGATTCAATTAAGTCCTTCTGAGCTTTAAATATTCCAACCACGCGGAGGGGGTGGGGCGCACGAGGGTGGAGCTGTCAGTCGGGTGCCGCAAAGGCTGCCGGGAAAAGCGGCCAGTCATCCTGGTGATCGAAGGACGGCATATGTCTTCCGTCCGCCTGCATGAGCTATCACGTGCAAATGGTAGCGGATATTAATGTAAAATTTAATGAAATGTAAAATTTAATAAAATGTAAAATTTAATAAAATTAAAATAAAATGTAAAATTTAATAAAATGTAAAATTTAATAAAATGTAAAATTTAATAAAATGTAAACTGTATACAACCAGCAATGGAAAACGCAAATACGGAATGTTTATACGGAAATAACTTATTTTATGAAACGTAAAAATAGCAAGATAAAGTTTACCAAATGGACGATACTTCTGCAGAGAGACATGGTTTGTTGTTTTAGAATCCTTGAAGGATGTATGAACCCGAACAAGACTATTAGTATCCTAGTACTATCACCATTAGTAGTACTTTACAGTATTAGAAAAAATATTAGTATATAAGTTATCATTGTCTTAAAAAATATGGAAGTATTTGTGGCCTCTCGGCTAGAGCAAATCTTTTCGATTATGATTTAATTATGCATTGGCTAGTTTACCGTTGCCCTCCATACCACAAACGAGGTGTAAAATATTGTCCTGATACGATATTAAATCAATATTCTTCGTTCACGTGCAACATTTGCCTACCGGTGTAGCCGTCTGCTGGTGATCATGCTGTTTCCATCTATAAATATTCACATAGTTTGGAGCTGGTTTAGATAGTAGTTTGGATTAATTCCACATTTTCACATAGTCTGGAGCTGGAAGTTTTCCATTGCCGTTATTTACCAGGTGAATGAATTGACACGTGGAATCACTGTGCATTATTTTATCTATTAGAAATATAATTATGAAATTGCAAATAATTCAATTTGTACTCGTTGTTCACTTATAATGTTTACATATTACCCTAATCATACTTACCATAATACTATAACTTACTTATATATTCGTAGTCATGCAACTCACTTATCAAGGAAATTGACAAATTTATTTAATGCTGTTCCATTTTAACTTAAAATTAATGATTCTTCTGATTTCGAATTAAAAAAAATTAAAAAAAAAAAAACAAGACTAATCTAGAATAGGTAATTTTCATTTCCGAATAAACTCGCAGAAAAAATGCAAACAAAATTACGTATAGTTTTGAGTAATTAATTATTCGACTGTAAAAATACAATATATCCTTCAGAATGAAACCTTATTTATTTCAAATTGTGTTTATAATTCTTCAGGGTAAGGGTTGCGTCACTACGTGCTTCCTTAAGAAGATGCTGATTTATTAGACAGAAGCAAAATAACTTTCTATGCAAAACGGACGAATGAGAGGGAAACACGTAGCCGGATATGAATAATTTGTTCAGAGCAATTTGGAATTTATATGTAACAATGAATTTCGTTTAAATATTTCACATAATGTCTTCATAAATTTCTTTCTGCTAAACCATCAGAATGCTCATTCATCCCAGAGATGATAAATAACCAGTTACTTAAACAGATGGTTTTGAATTCCGATATAAATCAGTCAAGAAATATGAGTAATAGAGGCTGTACGTTTTTCAGTTCCGCCTTACGCAGTTTCCCCATTTTCTTACTGCTCCATCAGCGTCTCGCGTTTCCTGAGGGAGCGTACTCAAGTTAAACAGATGAAGCGCTAAGTATTCTCGTAATAACTCAAAATTTCAGCAGCGTATCTCATCAGATACGCGAGTAATAAATAACAAAATATTTTTACAAGTGTCTTCATTCCCGCTTCCACCCCGCCCGCAGTTCCAGGCCCGTCCGCGAGGGGCGTTGCCGGGTCTATCTCCCCCGCCTGCTGCCTCCGGGCTGGTTTGACTTGTAAATCAGCAGCGTCGGGCGGGCGCGGCGTTGGCGATCGCAGCGCGCGGGGCGGAGGAGCGGAGAATTTTCATTATCGTTGACGCATTCAATTAGAGCGGCCCTGAAGCGCTCGACCTCTGCGGCGAGGCGGGCCCTGTCAGGGGGGCGTGGGCGTGCGAGCGTGTCGCCTACTTACCGCTGATGGGAACGGCCGGCGCGGGAATTGACAATCCGGGGAAACGACACGCCGCGCAAATACACCTCCAATGTTTAGCGCGAATTTGGAATTTTTCGAAATTAAGTTAATAAAAGTTGGCGGAGTGCGTTGATATGGAAATTGCAATGAGCCCAACGGCATCACACCATGGACGGTTCTAGTGTTTGTTTTTGTTTTCATTCTATTTCCGTGCAAGGTGATTGGAGAGATTTTAGCATTCTGTTTTGGGTCCACAGCTCTAGTCAAAACTGCTTTTTTTTTACTGTTACTTTTTTCACTTTTTTATTACCTTTGATTTAGAAATATTTTGGAAGGAAGAAAATGCCAACGGTCTGAAAGTTATGAAATTAATTGTAGTCTTTGAAATAGGAATAACGAGCATGGAGTTTGATGTTTTTTGCAAATAAATATTAAAATCGTCACTTCTTCAATTACAGTGTTTCAGAGGTAAATGACAGTATACATAAATGGAATTGAAGATGAATATATTGCAGATTAATTTTCTTGCATAAAAACGTGTGAAACTTTTTTTAACATGAAAGTTTTTAAAACTAATTTCATGATCTATAGTAATCTTCTAATTTTTTTTTTTTTTTCTCCACTAATGTGGTAAGCATGAAAAATTTCAATAATGAAAAACTTAACTTTCAATTGTTTTGACTTCCTACATGAATATGAGATAAATGACAAAAAACAACAATACAAACGTTCTTTAAATTCAACACAATGAAATATCCTAATACAGAGATAGTCCATGAACTCCTATTATATTGGAACATTGAAATTCTAAAAATATATTCAATATACGTTTCAATATGATGTTATTGAGATGTCTACACAACAGAATCAATGGAATATTTAGAAGCAGTTTCGAGTGTGTAGTTGGAGTAATTTTCCGCCTTGTGATAGGCCTTGTTGTTCCGTGGCGTGACTCCTTGCAGATAGCACTCGGAGTTTCGCGTAATTGACTTCAAACATTGTGATTTTAGTGGACTTCTTTGAACGAAAAACATTCTGATCTATCGCTTTAAGATTCGCTTTAATAAAGTGAATGAATGTTGAGGATAAAAGAGAACGATTGTATCCCCGCATTTATCATTTACTTTTGCAAGATTTGTTAATGTAATGCCTCACCTACAGAAATTAGTAATAATAGTCCTTCTAAAAGATATGCGTTAATGAACTTTATGTTAATTTTTAAAAATTCAAGAATTTCTATTTTTGATTTGGAACATATATTTCTTAAAAAGTTCAACAAGTTTCATAACTCAAAATTCATAGAAATTAACTGGTTCATTCTTGTTCCGAAATCAACAGAATTAAATATCAAAAAGGCGGAATCAATGAAGATTAATGTCAGGAATGCTGTCATCGAAAGTAATATCTCACCCTTTAATGGCATTATGTGTAACAGCTTAACACTTCAATGAAGAGTAAACAAGTTTGATTTTCTGTACCCTTTAATTTTCCGTTTGATGGATAATAGGGTTGTTCTGAAGACCTTTGTTATTTCTACACAAATTGGTGATGTAATTTACATAAAATAAAAGACAAACGACTAATCAGCATACAACACAACAGAAAACTTTCTGATAATAAAAAATTACGACCGGATGCCATGAGTTGTGGTTTTAAAGTCTTGAGAATTGATTTCCCCTCTTTCAGTTTTATTTCTTTCCGTTGCCCGAAGGAGATGTGCAAATACACAGAGAAAATTGTATTCATGACAAATTTAAAAAAGAATTCTGTATAATTGTTAAATAAAATACATTTATTTCATTATACTACCCACTTAAAATTGTATTTACTTCCCCTCAGAAAAGTCAAGAAATTGCAAGCCCCCAATAGCAGTGCCATCGATTTCAACAGGAAAAAACACAAACAGACGAAACGACCCCGCCAAGCGAACATGCCTGCAACTTGTGTTTGCCTTCTTCCCTTAGAGAGGAATAAGAGTAATAAAGAGAAGCCAGCTTTTTTCTTCCGCCGGGTCGATGACTCCGCAACGGCTGGCCGCGCCCGTGCCTGTGGCAATCTTTGGCTCCTTACTTTGCATGAATAGCGCGGGGCGCGCTGCGAGCGCGTGGGCAAGGGCGGGGCTGCCGCTCGCCCCCTCGCTGATGAGGCAGATCATCGGCTCCTTCAGCGAGGGTTCCCTTTGAAGCGCGACTTCTTTCGGGGGCAGCCCTGACCGCTTCGGCCGACGAGATGCGTGGAAACTCTGCTGGGAGTTACCCAAGAAAAGCGCAGTGCAGAGAGGTCCGTTATCGCAAAGCACGGCCCCCTATCATGAATACATCAAGGTCCACTACTCCTATGGTGAGAGGCGAGCACTAGCGTAACAAATTGAACATTGCGCTCTCCGCCATATTGTAGGCAAATGTGGGAGCGGTCATTTAAAACTGTGTCTTAACGCTCTTTTCACGGGATATTACGGATTCAAAACTTCGAAAATCACATTGTTTTTGTTCCTACGATAAATAAATTACGAAAAATTTAAATGTGTTTTAAAAATAACGTAATTGGAAATAGCTCGAATGTTTGACTTTCAATTCAGCGAAGATAATTTCATCATTCTTACATCGTTTTGTTGCCCTCCGTAGCTAATGCAGAGTTTATTTTTCTGAAGGAGAGATTCAAATTATTTTTTAAAGTGAAAATGATTTAAGTAAAGATTGGCACACAAAAATCTTCATTATCAAGAATGCTATGAAATGACCAAAACTCATGTAATTTGTCTTTTAATATTTATTTTCTCGTATACGTACGTATATACGAGTATGGAGTAATATACGTAATATAGAGAAAGTTATAAAATGATGCGGTAAAAAACACGGTGATTTTTGGACAGAAAGACTCGTACTGTGGAGCTGGCAGGAAAGGTGCATAAATTCTGTTCTAAACTGTAGTAAATTACTCCTTTTAGCACGATATGTAGTCAGATTTTTAATAATACGAACAACTTTTCAAATTAATAAAATATTTCGGGCATATATAACGAATATATTTCCTTACTCCGTGTGCAGGTATGCTAGGACCAAATTAAAGTATATGTGTCAATTAGATAAAAAGTGCTCATGTTACTAAACGAATCATATTTTGGTTGTATCATTTGGGTTATTTAATGTTGCATCTTTTAACTCTAATGCTTCTTTATATTAGCCTTGAGGTCACAGAACCATGAAGCTCTCATTAAGCACGCATTTTTTATTGATGCGTAAATAATAATCTTTGTATAGCAAGATAAAATCACTTCAAAATACTAATTTACATGGGAAATACCCACAACTCTCGTCGCGTACGGACACAACACGCCTGTCAGCACCTGCCAAGGAAGTAGTTGCCTACAATATGGCAGCCTTCAATTGGTAACGCTACACTAGCGCTACATGTTGATCTAGGTAATACTATCCAATATCCTTGGAATACACCACGCGCGTTTCTATATTTGCAACGTTGGCAAAGCTAATTAAGATTCAATGGTGACCATCATGCGATATTTTTAAATATTTATGTATATATCACGGCATTGAAGCGAAATATGGTTGAAGTGCCCCATTAAATCGTTCATCAGCCAAAATGATTGATAAAACTGTAAATAACACTGAAAAGATAATTTTTCACTTCATATGGCGAATGTCGAATGTAGTTACAGGATGCTGGTTAAAGTGAGGTTGGAAATTCTGCATTGTACATGTTAAGGTTGTTTTATGTAAATAGCGAAGGTCGAAGATTGTAGTTACGTTGCCGCAACTCAGGGATGCGTAGCAGAGCGACAACAAAGGTATAGTTTGGTTGGATTTCGTGAAATCCCGAATAGAGGAATTTACGATTAACATAGTAGAAATCGGAACTTAACACCTTGTATCTCTCGATAACTTCAGAAACTTCCCACAATTAGTCTTTTCTCTGCTCATCACATATCTGCCGTTGCTCGTCATCGTTGTGATGAATATTATCACACTTGTGATGGCTCTCGTCTATTTTATTCGGCTGAACTCCCAAGAATATTGCAAGCTGTTCCTACGTATTCCTTTATCCTCCCATTTTTGACAATGTAAACATTATCTTGTTAACTCGGAAATTAGCCGGAATCGTCCTTTATCCATAACAAACGAACGTAAATGAGGCAGCGGAATATCGCATAAGAGGATCGAGATCTATTTTATAACAAAGTTGAGAATATTTTCATTTTAATAATCACAAGTACTGTAAGGAAACGTTTCACATTTATGCAAAAATTATTTTTGAAGTGTCATACAATTCTAAACCATCTACGTGCAGATAGCTTCATAAAATTTTAGAATATCTCTTAGCTACGATTAAAACTTGTCATCAAAAAAGTATCAACGTAATCACCTTAAAATTAATTTACAAAAAATGAATAACACCATTCGGATTAATTTTTGCCTTAAAGAATATTAAACAACCATTCTTATGAATATGTTACTCCTGGTTTTCAGTATATCACGGATATTATTATAGATAGTTCTTTAGAACCTCTCAAATAATTTTTATCAAAACAAAAGCAAAAAATTAACTCTCATACTTTCACGTCAACTGGCTTGAAGAATGGTCCCTCCATTTAAATTGATTAAAGTTCGTACGGCCTAAATTATGATATGAGATTATTGATATGGTTTGAGGGCACTTTTCAACCTCTAATTCGGCTTTTCCTACAGTACGTTTGAAATATGCGAAAAAGTAAAAATATATTTACACAGGAAAGCTTTTTTTCTGGAAAAATGGAACGAAATATTTATTTAACTTCTGCTGAATTACGAAAAGCTATATTTCTTGAGACGAATTCAGTTAAAAATCTATATCATTATAATTTATACTTTTTTTAGATTTTTAAAGAATGTTGACGATAGTGCAAAAAATAAAACCATTTTTATCAGTTCAAAAATTTGAAATACGCTCCAAAACGTGATTGGGAAAAACGCTTTTACTAAAGTTTAAACATAGGTTCAATCACGACTTATGAACTCGAAATCTTGAATGTGTTACATCATTTATGAACCAACTCAATCGGACTGTCCATGGTGGAAAGTGATGGGTGGGATCTCGCACATTCCACCTCAGCCAATGAGCTTCAAGCACCAGTTTGCGTCATAATATTAGCGTGAATTTTAAATACCAACATTATCACAGTTACGAATCATCGAAACAGAAAGACAATAGCACTTTTTTTTTAAATATTTTGTCTTATATTTCAGTTATACCTTCATCCAGTAATTTTCGATTGGTCACACTCGAAAATTGTCACTTTTCGCCACTTTCAAAATGTTTCTCAACACTTCTTCCTCTCCATGTAACATGGCAGCCATCGTCTAGTCTCGCTTTTCAACGGAAGTGCGTCACGCTTTTTAAGCGTGTTGTCACGTGGACGCAAACTGACGCTGCGCAGAAGGAGCAAAAACCGGTGCACTACACGAGCCCACCTATCTCTTTCCACCATAGGATTATCGGTGAAACGATATCATTGTGAACGTGCGAATGGAAGTCGAAGCCTGAGATGTTGCTCCTACATAGCTGCCATCCTGTATTATTTGGCACACGCTTGTTACTGGGCACAAATTGTTAAACTGTCAGAAATTTTGAGAAGACTGTTTATACATAAAGGTACGCGTGATCCCAGTTATTGAAGAAGACCGTGACAATTATTAACTGCCTGTGAATGTCTAATTGTCAATAATTAATAAATCTACAACTGAGTAATTTGATTTATATTATAAACAAACTATTAATATACCTAAAACCGAGTAATTTGATTTACATTAGAAACAATACATAAATCTATAAACAAAAGTGGTTTGATGATTTTATTTCGATAATATAAATACTTTCCACATAAAGACAAAACATTTGTCAGCAAAAACTTTTAAGTCATACTTTTGTCAGTGAGATTTTTCAATATTTTAAATATAAATTGTTTAAACAAGGGGGAAAAATTCCTATCATATTTTGGCGCGAATTTTAAATTTTTAAACTGATAAAATTGGTTTTAATTTTTTTTTACTATTGTCCACTTTGTTTAAAAATCTGAAAAAATATATGTTATAGAATGTTATAAGAAACATTCTAAGGGGGAAACTGATACAGTACTTCAACGCTATCACGTCAAAAATCAATTTCAATTTTTTTTCTATTTGAATTTGGCGTTAGCCAAAAGTACCTTAAAAGCTGAGAAGAAAAATAAAACATTAAAAACACGTTTCTCGTTGTATCGCTGCAACGCATTGCACTAGGAGACAATGCAGGGCACTAGCATTGCACTAGGAGGCAAATATTAAATTATGCAGGGTTTAATGATTCAGTTTAGTTCGAAGTATGTTGTATGTAAAATGGAGGACGACAAAATTATAAGACGGCTAATATTATAAAAGTATAATGAGAGATAATATTATAAAACTTCTTGTAATTTAAAAACGTCAATTAAAAGAAATTATAATTTATACAAAGAAAACATAGAATATTCTCTTCTTAATGACCGAGTGAAATTTTGGGCTCACACTAGTGGCATTAAGAAAATTGACAGAATTCCATCAACAATGCATTTCTATAATAATATTTCTGAACCTCAGACTATTGTGGATAACTTTGCCAAGTATTTATCAAGTGTTTTCAGTAATAGTCATAATGCTATCTTGATTTAAAATGATTCGTTATTGTGCCAGTTTGGAAATAAATTATTTCTTGATATTGATTTTATTGAGAAAATATGTCTTCCATGCTTGACAAAATGACTTCTGGAGAGGATGAAATATCTACACGTTTGTTTAGTAAATTTGTTGTTGCATTATTTTTGCCTCATTTTATGATATTGTTAAAAAGCAGTATTATGAGTTACGTGTCCTTCTATTTAGAAGGTTGTAAAAGTCTGCCCTGACTTTAAAGAAATAGATCTATAATTCTCAATTAAGAATGGATCACCTTTTTTATTGTCTAATTTTTTAAAGCTATGCGAAAATCACCTTTATGAAATTATATTCTCAGCATTTTAACCATTTATTGATTGTCAGTTTTATTAATGGTAGATCCATCTTGACTTATTGACTTACTTTTTCACAATCTATTGCTGATAACCTAGTAAAAAATGTGTACAAATGTGATCTATACTGACTGCTCTAAGACTTTTGGAATATTAGATCAAACAGTGTTTTAAAATAAGTCAATTAAAAGATATTGATATACCAAATAATTATATTTCTTTATTGTCATCACATTTACAATGCTCGAACATTATCTCCTTATTTGTGAAAGGCAAGTGTCCCGCAGAGTTCAAATTTAGTCCGTTAATGATTGCTATTACTATAAATGGTTTTGCTTATCATGTTTATTTTTAACATTTGCAAATGACTTAAAAATTTATAGCCCAATTTGTATACTTGAGGATAGGTACTACAAAAAAATTTAATATTTTATATGCTAGTTGTGTGGAATAAAAGCTTATCCTAAATCCATCTACATGTAAAGTATGAGCTTCTTTAGATGTAAACCAATTATATTTAATTAACTCTTAACATTGTAATCCTTGGAAAGGCAACAGTTATTAAAGATCTGGTTATTACATTTGATAGGTAACTGTCATAGAAACCTCTAGTTGACAATTTAGTTAATAGGGTAAACAGAACTAGGTAGTATATAATGCACTGTGTAGTATATTGGACTTTGTACTATATAAAATATATATACGATACTCTGCCAACGGATGGTCTGTGCCCGTATTTTGCCAGTTTTTGTTTGGAAATCATCAATTATAAATTGTCAGGCCGTCTTAAGAGCTTAGTGCCTAACATACTCCGACTCGATATTACTGAAAGAGACAGTTTGTGAGTTCGTGACAGTTGAACAGCAGGTTCGATATATATACAATTTTTTGGAAACAAAAAGTTGTACGATAGAAATAAGATAAGATAATAAAATGATAGAAATAAACATATTCTATTCTCGGAGAATTCAAAATATTTTGGAAATAACTGTCATTTACATCTTCTCGCCAAAACTGACAACCCTCTTTTCCGGCGACAGGCGCTACCTGCGTGGGGCAAGAGCTTTGTTCCGGCGAGACAGACTGCGTCCAAACGCATTCTACGCCTCCTCCTTGTTTCTCCGTCTCTCTCGCCCTCCCAGCGGCCCCATTATGGTGAATTAATCGCCGGTCCTCGACCGACTTGGCCGAGTTTGCGGAGGCGGGGGCGGCGTCCTCGCCTCCCTCCCCTCCCACCCTACCCGCGCCACCCCCACTCCACCGCTACAGCTGCAGCGAAGGCCGTGTTTTGTCACTGCGGTAATAGATGGCGCCACCTGCCACCGGAGACGCAGCGCTCCAAGATAAACGGACGGTTATATTGCGGCGATGATACGGCGGCAAACACGGTGTTATCTGAGGGCGCCCTGGAGCCTTCGCTCCAAATCATCGAGGGCGCTCCGAATGCACGGACAAGGCGAGGAGGAGGGCAGGTAGGCCAGGCACTGATGGAGCTGTGCGCGCCGCAGCCAATGTACGTGAGACCTACTGCGCAGGGAGGACTAGAGGGGGAGTCCTTGTGTGCGGTGCCCTTAGTATTAACACTGGACAACCAGCGGTTTTTATGAGTGCTGCCATGCTTGAATGATACAGTTGTAGGTCCCAAAACGCCCCCTAAAATAATGAATTCAATACGAATAGTTAGCATCAACTGATGTTACTGCAGCGCCTCTGACCCGGAGGTCTTAGTTTCGAGTCCTGGCGGCAGAAGAATTTTCGACACTAGCTTTCCAGTTAGGTCGAATTCAGTCGCTGTCTAGAGGCGAATTCTAGCGGCCGGCTGCTCTGATCGGTAGTTTTCCGTGGTTTTTCCGATCAACACCAGGCGAATGCCGGAGCAGTACCCTAACAAACGGGCCACGGACCGCGCGCGATCTGTCCTTCCTCTTCCTTGTCCTATCCTCTCCCCTTGCACCGACCCACGATTCTCTGGTTGCGATTGGATGAATGTTTGATGACGCACTTATTCGTGCTATAAACGGCAAATACGTCTTAATCTGTGCCGAAAGATGTCGATTTATGATCGATTTCTTGCAATGAAAAATGTCGTTTATAATAATATAATGGAATACAAATAAATTCCAAATTTCTCTAGTTTTATAGAACGTGCGATGAAACAAAGAAACAAGTCTTTGATAATTACACAAATTATGCTAATTTATTACAACTTCGTAGTGCAAATTAGATATTGTAATAGATTTACATAATTTTGTCTATATCTACCCTCGGAACATGAATGTATCGAAAGTATTTAAAGAAAAATATTGAATATGACTTACATGTAAAAACATAATAACTTATTCCTTTTAAATAAATTCACTTTCTTTGAAAATATATTTGTAATATATTTGAAAATGTAATGAACGTCGCCACAGTATTATTAAGCTCAAAGAATTGAAGTGTTTGAAAATGAATTAATACATTTTTTGTTAGAATGTAGATTATTTTCATTTAAAATAATGCATAGATCATTTCTGTTCTATTGCGCGCAATACATATGATTACTGGGAATTTAATGATATAACTCTTAGAATTAGCATATTCATGTGAATTTAACGTTCTCTCAGAGCATAATATTAGTATATTTCATTTTCCAAGAGAATAAAAGTATAAAATATTCCCCTAGCGTTTAATTCTTTCCACTTTTTATTAAAAACACGAGTGTGCATTTCTCTGGCGTTTCTTCTTAAACATCCAGTACGGGAATCAGAAACACTATTAAAATGGACTGAGACAAATTATTCTTTTCGTTTCTAAGTTTTCCATTTTCTTAACCACCTCCTCAGCGTACAAAGTAAAACGAAATTATTATTTTCCAATCAGCACAATGGATCTCTTATTCCACTCCGTAGTCACGAGCTTTCAAGGGTCTTGACGAAAAGAAGACAAACAAGAAATATATTTTCCATTTTCTCCAGAGACTCTTCCACTCTGCAAGTAAAACAGAGGAAGGGAAGGACTAAAAAGTCGGTTGAAATTAAAAGAATCCACGTGGCCGCAAGCTGGAATGTGAAGGTGGGGTAAAATAAGTAGAAAAGCAGCAACGACATGGAAAACGGGGGAAGAAGCGACGCAGTGCAGCGGCATTTCGGCCTCTTACGGCTCCTAATTAAAGCACAAAAGGAACGAGCGAACGAAGGAGCAGCCGGTGGAGCATCGTCTTCGCGAGCGGAACAGTACACTGCGGAGAGAGAAGGAAAAGAGAGAGACGGAAAGGGAAAATACGGAGCGAAGGCGTGTATTGATCTTGAACTAACTCCTTACACTGTCCCGTTCTTTACATAATGCAAGTGTTTTTAGAACATTCCTTTCTAAACCAACGTTTCTAGTAAAATAGTAGGTAGTAAATTAAAAAAAATATTGATAAACACGAATTATCCACTTATTTTTTTAAAATATAAAATTGCTATTATTGCTATTATTTATGTTTTTAGAACATTTCTTTCTAAACCGACGTTTCTAGTAAAATAGTAGGTAGTAAATGAAAAAAAAATTGGTTAACACGAATTATCCACTTATTTTTTTAAATATAAAATTGCTATTATTTATGCTTCAAGACAACCTACATACTACTTCAACATTCTTCCAATACAACCCACGGGTTAGTAGTATTCCCAACGAATAAACGACGAAGAATTTTCGTCAAAACAGAAACAGCAATGGATGCAATTGTTTACAAAGAAGGATCTGAAATTTCTACTTGTAATTTGTTCTTTTGTTTCTTCTTCATTTCAATGAACAGCAATTGGTTGCAAATAATGCAAAAAATCATAAAATAATAAATATTTCTTAGAATATGTTGAATTACTTTACTGTTGTTATACTGTGAACTTCTGGAAAGATTCGAGAAAGCATTAGTATGTCACAACGTTCCTTATATCTAAAACAATTACTGAACTAATGAAATTCTGTGAACCATTACTCAAAATTATAGTGATACTAATAAACTATAAAGAACCATTCTCTTAATTGTTGTGGAATGACTTGCGTGTCAGTATATTGACACTGTAACATTAACCTAGTAAATTCAGATGCAAGAAGAATTCACATGTAAGAAGATTCACATGTAACAAGAAAGGATAGTATGAAAAAATAACTAGTTGTGAATCATAAATACGATTCACTGTGTATTCTAATATTTTACTTTAAAAAAAGTGAACGTACATGAAAAAGTGATTCAAGGCTTCATCTTTTATTAAACTCAATAGGTTATTCAAACGCTTTCTCATTGCAGCTTTCAAACTTGCATTTCTCATCTTGGGGATGTTGGCTTGTAGCTAATGAAGTTCTCTTGTGATAAATTTTCGGAGGCGAAATTTTCCTTTGTTAACAAATTGATCTTCCAATAGATTTGGACATTTCTCATTAATCATACCTTATGGTAGTGGAATCGAGCAAAATTGCTTATTTTGAGAATAAGGAAATTGATTGTGTAATTCATTTAGTGTCTTGCTTATTTAAAGATAAGAAGAATTATACTAGTTTTGACGTCACTGTAAAACGCAAAAAACATATGATGCAAGCATGCCTTAAAAAACAATGAAAGTGATAGAAATTTCGACATGTCAATGAAATGAATAGAAGTATTAGCAATATATATTTTATTGCAAGAATTAATATATAAAAATGTCACTATGATCAAATAATGGAAGTAAGTTATCATGCATAGATAATCAGTAAAGTCTGCGATGGCGTCCTTCTCCATTATACCCATTTATCATTCCATGAATTTGTTAAGTGAATGAAACTGTATGATTAAAGTCTGCTAATTTATTGCGATGGCGTCCTTCTCCAATATACTCATTTCTTACTGTATGAATGTGTTACGAAATGAAAATATAAAATATGGTACGAGTTGAATGAACTTGCAGGAAAGGATAATTGAGAGATGTAGCGTCAGTTACTAGTGTCGGACGCGAGTATTGTTGAGGGAAACTCGTTGGAGTTCGCTAGAGGATGGACTCCTGAATGTCGACCGAAAATATGAACGTGACATTCTGGTTTTACAACCCAAATTAGTAGCGACTTCACAATATTGGAAGATAGGCGATATCTTGAGGAATGTAGTTCAGCAGATCAATCGGTTGTTTTCAAGTAAGGATCACGTCCGCGGAAGTGGAGTAAATAAAATTCGCTGATTGATTCTGGCTACATTAATTCACAAAAATTATATTTGCTTTGCGTTTGTCTTAAGTGTTATTTAAATTACCTGAAGTGAGAGTCTAACAGACATCGACGTTTGATGAGTGGCAATACTTATTGCAGCTAAACTAGTTACGGGCGGTACAACGATCGTGATGTGGGGTTACACTGTTGTGGGAACTTAGGATCCAGTATATTCGAAACAGTATTATTTTCGCGAGTATGGCTGAAAATCAGTTTGAATACTAATAGGGTGCTGTGAATATAGCGGTTGATACATGTTACACTGATTATTAATATACGTAAACATTTATTACATTGATATTGATAAAAAATCATTAGCGCATTCTAAAATACAAAATTATAGTCGACGATATAAAATTGTATGTCCAATTTTGTTCATAATTATTTAAAAAATAATTTGCCCCTGGGATGGCAGTATAAAGTGTGCTAGTTTTTTTCAGAGGCGGCCCCGGATTCGATTCCCGCTCGGGGCAAAAATGAAGCTGTAGCTTTCTAATACAAATCTTCTCAATTTCTTCAGCTATGGGGCGTCTCGAAGCTCAGACAAGTCAAATAATCTAGGTACGGTGATGGGAATATGTCATGTTCGCCATATTTCTCCGCCCCGACGTGGATGCCTACATTTTCATAACTGATAACATTTGGGCCATCAGCGCCGCCTTCAACTAGTAGCCATGCATCATAACAACCATACGTAGTAACAACACCCGGCAGCAATAGCTCAGCGTCAACACGGTTGCCCCTGCAGTATCGGTTTCTAGAAGGTCAGAGGGTTCGAATTCCACCGATTAACGATTTTTGATACTACCTGAACCGCTGGATCGAATTCAATTACTGTGTTGAGGGAAATTCTAGAGACAAGTAGCTCTGATTGCTACTTTTCCATGATTTAGCAAAACTCTGTTTTTAACAAAATAAAGTTAAGTGCAATTTACATTGCATCTGGGCCTAACTGTTGCCGGCTGGTACCGTGACAATATGCGGAACCGGGCGAAATAGGATCGTGGAGGGGCGAGATTCTAACGGGCGAAGCTCGGCAAGGTGAGACGAAGGAAGTAGCCGTGGAGGACGGGAGCAGGTGGAGCTGGCAATGAGAACGGACGGGATTGGACGGGTATAAAAGCAGAGTGGGCGAAGAGTACAGAGCAGAATGTAAATAGTCAGACAACTCCAGGTAATCAACTAGAGTCATTATATTCGGTTTTTTTTTCATAGTAATCTAACATCTGCAACCGGGAGCGGTAGCTCAGTGCATCAACTGATGTCACTGCAGCGCTTCTGACCGGGAGGCTTTTCAGCTAGGTCGAATTCAGTCGCTGTCTGGAGGAGAATTCTAGTGGCCGGCTGCTCTGATCGGTATCGCCGCGAATGCCGGAACAGTACCCTACCAAACGGGCCACGGACCGCGCGCGATCTGTCCTTCTTCTTCTTTGTCCTATCCTCCCGCCTTACACACACATTTGCACTAATATGCACTACACTACCACATATTCCGGGAGATGGGTCGGGAGCTTAGAGCTTGTCCCGGCTGGGTCTGTGCCCTGGTGGCAGAGTCTTGGTTAGGGAGAAACCCCACTAGCCGACGGTAGGTCGGCGCCGGATCTCGCCATCCAGCGGGGGAAGATCACCGCTATCTCCCGCGAAAAACATATACTACACTTACGGGACTAATAACCAAAGCAGTTGACGCGCCCGGAAATACGAAAAAAACAATCAATCAATAAAAATCTAACATCTGCACGGTACAAACTTCATTATAAACAATCAATTTGTAAAAAACAGGTTCTGGAAAAATCACTTCGCTTTCGCAGCCAATTTCAATTTTGAATAGTCATTCACATCGCAAACATTGGAACATTCATTACCAATGTTTCCGTTGCGAAGTCTCTCTCCTTTCGCCTCTTCTCTGCGCCGACTTCCTCGCCGGCCTCGTGCTGAGCGCGCCTCGCCGTCGCTTGTCGCGCGAGCAGACAGCTGACCGGCCGACAAACAGCAGCGCCCGAGTCCCGCGCCGCGCTCCCCTCGTATTTCCTCGTGTTTGCGCGCGCACGCAATATTTCAGGGCGGTAATTCGGCCTGAAACAGACGCGCGGTTTGCAAGGAATCCGAGGACTAAACACGGGCAGGCGCGGCCGTTCTTCCGCAAATCCCTTGCCCCCAAATTGACTGGCAGACGTGACAAACTCGGCGTTTGTCTGGATCAGTGGCGTCCGCACTTTGGGAGCACGCCTATCAATTAGATGGCCCGCGTCCGCTCTGTCCGCGCGCCGTGATGCAGTGCGTGTGGGCACGCGGCGTGGCACGGCCGACCGGCAGCTGGAAGGGGTGACGAGAGGGGCGTGGTTTTTCGAAAGGGAATTTAGCTCTCCAGGCGGATGTTTGTTTAGTGGAGGTTCTGGACAAGTGAACGTTTATGAGAGTTTCGTTTCACTCAGTCGTCAAGGGTCATTATTGAAGTCTCAATTGAGTATAATTCGGGTGGTTGATAATAGTTTTTGTTGTTGACACCGGAAGTGTAGAGCATGTTTTTGTCACGGAAGGTGACGGAGATCTCTTAATAAGGTATTAACTAACTAACTAACACTTTGATTTCAAGATATTTTCAAAGATATCGATACTGCTCAATTTCTGGAATATTTATTTATTTTTATTTTTGGCCATCAAATGTCCCGGAACGGGTAGTTGGCCTCCTGATACAGTTAAATTCTACAGGGGTTGCATTGTAGTTGGGTTTACATATAGAATATTAAATTTCATTCAATGGAAATAGATATTCCTAACATATTGCAAGAACATTTTCGATTATCTAGGGTCTTGCAACCTTGCAACATAAACACGAGCCGACTCTTTTTAAAATAATATATAATAATGTGGATGGTAAAAGTTATACTTGTAAATTCATCACTCATGCAGAAGATGGACATTTGTTTTATATCATACTTACTTTAATCCGTGGCTTTACAGAAATCGATGTAACAATATACAAAATTGCTTTGTTTTTCAACAACCCTCAATGTTAACTGTAACATCGTAATCGTTGGGAATTGATTAAAAAAATACATGCTTTTGTTAAATGTCAAAGTAAAATCTCTGTTGAACACCAAGATAAATTAAGCACATATATAAATCTACGTTAGTTTGATGAATATGAAAATTATCCTGTTTTGATTTTGGTTCACATAAATTAGTAACGCGAACGTAATATGTCATTATGCAAAATGAAATGAAAATGATTCAAAACTCACGAAATGCATAGTTGTTAGCAAATATTTCTAACTAGATTTACGTGTGCCTTTACTCTAGTTCACTTGTCAATAAAATTGACCCACACATTTGCAGAAATGTTTTATAACAGTGATATACGATTTCGGCTAGATTTTTAGATCATCGCTATGAAGAGAAAAAGTAAAAAAACTAACCAATGTGTATCAAAGCAAATCCTATTTTTATCGTGTAATAACTCTGAAAATCTTGTTTGTTACGAGAATTGACGTTATTGAATACAACTTCTCGAGCGACGTGTACTTTATTATCTAATTTTTTAAGTAACGGCTTCGATAATCGTTCGGCATCGATAATCTTTAATAATTCCGTGAGAACGTACACCTTTCATGGCTTAGTTACAACCTTAGAACCCAATGAGTGGAGCCCGCGAGCACATCCGAGAAGTATGTCTTTGAAGTAGTTCCCCCACCTCCTTCGGATGAGTTTCTTCCGACAGCCTCCACCACTTCCGCTCCCAGGCCTTTGTAAACGCACCCGGTTCGCCAACGTACCAACGCGATACCACCCGCTTTCTTTCCACCCCATTGATCGAATTGCGCACATGAACCGCAACCAATTTAGTCGAGGGATAACCAGATATCTCTCATTAGAAATTTCACAATACACTCGTGGAAGTTACAGAAATCCAATTACCACCGGGCAACAACGTTACCCAAGGCAGCGCGGAGTGAGGGAAGAGTCAATAGCGTAATTAGATTAATTAATGAAGAGGAGAGGCTGTCTCGGCGGCGTATGCGTGCGTGCGCCGCCGCCGCCGCCCCCGCCCCCGCCCCGCCGCCGCCGCCGCCCCGCCGCCGCCACCGCCGCCGCCGCCTCCGCCGCCGCCGCCGCCGCCGCCCCGCCGCCGCCGCCGCCACCCCGCGTGTGGGAGAGCGCCTGTGCCGCAGGCGCCGTGAGACCCCGCCCCCCCCCCCGGGGGGGAGGATGTGTGGCATCGGGAGGTTACGAGATAATAGAGAGCGTTTGCTGGCTCTGACAAGGGAATTAACGTCGTGCGCTTCCGAAAGTGATAACGAGAACAGGAGGCGCTGTGTTACGTTCGACGGCTTCCCAGAAACATTGCAAGACGAATAGGGAAGTAAATCCACACTACGTGTAAAGATAATGTATAGACATGTGATGGAGGGATGTGGCAGAATAAGATGACAACCAACGTTTTCCTGCAATGTGGTTTTCTGCAGTGTTGGATAGTTATCAATGTTACTATTGAATTCTGCAGAAAATCATTGGCGGAATTTACGATGACGCTAGAAAATTTCGAAACTGCAATTCAATCACGTTCATATATCCGTAGTGCCCTGCATTTTCGTTGTGGATAATAAACTCTACGTTTGTTTTCTCAAAATAGATGTATTGTTAGTCATCTCTGGTCAGTGCATCCTCCTTTTGCGTAGCTATATGAATAATATACACTATTACATCAATTCATTTAATTAAAATTCAATTGAGATTTTGAAATATCTCGTATTTGTCTATTATATTGCACTCATTACATTTCACAGAAATCACGAGGGAAACATACCTAGGAACCGGAGGTTTAGTTTGATAGTAATTTTAAGAAAGTTACATCGTGGAATAATATGTACACCATTTAAATTTGATTATTACATGGTTTACAGTACTTAATGAAATATTTCTGAATATAAATCATAAAAAAATTCACTATGATCTCACGTTAATAGGTCTAGAACTTCAAGGGTAATTGGCAGAACCTTTGGTAATCCTTGTTACGCACAAAGGACGTGATCTTCGATACTGAGCAGACATTCCAGCTATTCTCAAGACTATCTAATCCGCTTTTCCTAATCCTGGTTCATTGAAGTGTACCTCTACAACGGTACCTATTATGAAACATACATCCAACCCCAACAACAGCCCATTAGACAATGCCTTCAGTCCATCTAGGATCCTTTACTTCCATGAACCGCCGGTCGGACATTCATTAGTCCTAATTAGCACAAGGCGACCGTCACTGAAAGCAATACGACGCTTCTTCGTTGGTCGCCGCGGCCAGAGACGCGGAGACGCCGCATCCGCTGCAACGCAGCGCATTCGGACGCAGAGAGGAGCGGGTGGGGCCTGGAGACGAATCGCTGGTCCACCTCGGAAGCGCGGGCGAACGAGAGTGGAACAGGATGGGACGGAGCGGGATGGGGTGGGGTGGCGCGGGCTGGGACGGGAAGGGGGGGCGGGCGGGTTGGGGGGGGGGGGGGGGGGGGGCCGGGGGGCCGCGGGCGGAACGGGGCGAGTGGAGAGGGGAGGCGGGTTGGGTAAGGGGCGTGTCAGGGTGGGGGAGGGGCGTGGCGGGTTGGGTGAGGGCCGTGGCGGAATGGATGAGGGGCGTGGAAGGGTGGGTGAGTGGCGTGGCGGGGTGGGTGAGGGCGTGGTGGGGTTGGTGAAGGGCGTGGCGGGTTGGGTGAGGGGCATGACGGGTTGGGTGAGGGGCTTAGCGGGTTGGGTGAGAGGCGTGGCGGGGTGGGTGAGTGGCGTGGCGGGTGGGTGAGGGGCGTGGCGGGGTGGGTGAGGGGCGTGGCGGGGTGGGTGAGGGCCGTGGCGGAATGGATGAGGGCGTGGAAGGGTGGGTGAGTGGCGTGGCGGGGTGGGTGAGGGCGTGGTGGGGTTGGTGAAGGGCGTGGCGGGTTGGGTGAGGGCATGACGGTTGGGTGAGGGCTTAGCGGGTTGGGTGAGAGGCGTGGCGGGGTGGGTGAGTGGCGTGGCGGGTTGGGTGAGGGCCGTGGCAGGATGGATGAGGGGCGTGGCGGGGTGGGTGAGTGGCGTGTCGGGGTGGGTGAGGGGCGTGGTGGGGTGGGTGAAGGGCGTGGCGGGTTGGGTGAGGGCATGACGGGTTGGGTGAGGGCTTAGCGGGTTGGGTGAGAGGCGTGGCGGGTGGGTGAGTGGCGTGGCGGGTTGGGTGAGGGCCGTGGCGGGTGGGTGAGTGGCGTGGCGGGTTGGGTGAGGGCCGTGGCGGAATGGATGAGGGCGTGGAAGGGTGGGTGAGTGGCGTGGCGGGGTGGGTGAGGGGCGTGGCGGGGTGGGTGAGGGGCGTGGCGGGTGGGTGAGGGCCGTGGCGGGGTGGGTGAGGGGCGTGGCGGGGTGGGAGGGGCGTGGCGGCGTGGGTGAGGGCGTGGCGGCGTGGGTGAAGGGCGTGGCGGGTTGGGTGCGGGCATGACGGATTGGGTGAGGGCTTCGCGGGTTCGGTGAGGGCATGACGGGTTGGGTGAGGGCATCACGGGTTGGGAGGGTGTGGCGGGTTGGTGTGGGGGTGGCGGGTTGGGTGAGGGGCGTGGCGGTGGGTGAGGGCGTGGCGGGTGGGTGAGAGCGGGGGGTGGGTGGGGCGTGGGGGTTGGGAGGGGGGGGGGGGGGCGGCGGGGGAGGGGGCGTGGCGGGGCGGAACGGGGGGACCGAGGCGAGCGGGGCAGGCCGGGAGGGCCGAGCGGCAGGAAGGGCATTGCGCGGCGCGAGCGGATGGCGGAGGGGGTGGGAGGCGCGAGCGCGGGAACGGACGCGGGCGCAGAGGGGGCGAGGCCGTGGGGGGGAAGGAGGGGCGACCGTTAATCGAGATAAATGGCGGCCGCCGCTGGCGCCGGCACGTCCGCCTCCGCCGCCCTAGTCGCCTCCGAATCCGCAGTCGTACCTCCGATGCGTCGCGTCCGCCCACGACCGCGCGCTGCACTGGATCACAGCCGGCCATCGGAATCCCTCTCCTGCCTCGCGCAGCCTCGACCTGCTCGGAACACTATTGGTCCACGCTAGCCTTGCCCAATCCTGCTTTTTACTTTCTCGCTACTCCGTTGCGAGAAAATTTTGTAATGTTACGCGAAAAAAACGCATTTTCTGCAGAAAAACATTCGGCGAATTTTCGGCAGAAAAACATTCGGCGAATTTTCAGGAGAAAAACTGATTAAAGAGCCGTGGTAACGAAAACGTGGACAAAATTAGTTGCTAAATTTAGAAAAAAATTCTGTAACACGTGATGTGGCCTGAATCCATGATTTATGCGTTCTTCATACTGAAAAGTCGAATTTCGGCACACGTCTATCTCTCCATCTGTGAACAACGCTAGCAGCTAAACCGTTCTCCAAAATTGATATTCCCCAATCGATCTGACTGATGTCGCGGCCCCTTGAATTTGAAACCGATATTTTAATTTTGGATGGGTACTTTACATGAAGACCATGGGACATTTTCCAATTTTTTTAAAAAAAAAGGATCCATCGTCATTTATTAAAGTTTTTGTTTAAAATTTGTTGTTGGTTTTATTACCACTAGTTTGAATGAGTTAGTGGTGAGATATTCGCTTAGTCTTAAAAGTAAGCATTCGTCATGAGGGAATGACAGCTCTCCCAAAGATTACAATTGGCTGAAACTGGTGTTCAACAGACTTACAGAGCAATAATTTCAATTCAATTTGTTCAACCATTCGTCATGAGGGAATGACAGCTCTGCCAAAGATTACAATTGGCTGAAACTGATGTTCAACAGACTTACAAAGCAACAAATTCAATTCAATTTGTTCAACCATTTTGTTAAATAATTTCGTCGTTCTCTTCACCAGTCACAATAACGAGTGAGAGTAGTTCATTAGGAGAAATTGATGTAATGTCTGATTACGTAAAAAACATAAATGACAACTTTGTAATAATTAAAAAACAACTCTTTTGTGTCGCAGTTGCATGAAGCAAAAATAAAACCGCATTCTTCTAATGGGAAAAAAGAATTTGAAGAACTTTAGGAATTTACGGCTTCTGCATTCAGTACTTTGAAAGCGAACAACGAGGTTTCAGCGAGTGCATAGCCTCTTGCAAATTCATTATCGGCTTACAGTTTGGCCTCGTGAAATAAGAGAAAAGAAACATCGGTCGGCGTATTTTCTCTACCGGCATTTCAGATTCACAGCCCACACACACAAACTCATTACATTCTTTTTTTGTATTTTCATAGAGTGACCACTGCAATTTAACGTTGGTTTTATAACTTTGGGATAACGGTAGCGGAACACAAATACGGACACATACAAATATTCATGCCCGGGTCAGGATTCGACCTCGCAATTCTTCAAGACGAGATAGTCACGGCCATTCATCCTATGTTTTACTGTCTTTAACGTGTACAAACAAGCCAAACCAGACAAAAGCAAAACTTGAACCTCTTACGGCGCTTTAACTTTAGGTATATCTTCAAATTCGGGCCTACTCAAAATTACTTGCGTAGGCTTCTTGATTGGATAAGTAATCAATTGTCATTATTATAACCTTCTCTCCATCATATGAATTTCTGCTGTTTTCTAAATCTGTAATAACAATTGGGGAAGCTACCTGAAGCTGCCAGCCTAAATTCTTGCTGTTTAAAGTCTCATTTATTCAAATATAATTTTTAAAATATATGCACTGTGCTAGTACAGGCTTGTTTAACTTACATTTTCCATTCTTATTATTTATATTATCTTTGCTATGACAAGCATTAATTCACGCAAAATTATTCAATGTGAAGTGTAACACCCTGGCCTATTATTGCAGCACATGACAATGCATTTTATTGCCAATAATTAAATAATACAAAATTCTTTATTTCTCACAAAAGAAAAGAGTTTTAAATAGAAGAGGAATTTTACAGATTACGTCGGCCGAATACTTTACACAGGGATAATGGCGGCTAATAAGGTTTCAAGATTACGTAATGCACAGAAGAAACCAATTCTCCTTCCACATGCGCCCAGATTCTGTATTTACATTATGACGAACATTGGTAACTCTCACACGAGTAGTCCGATATTAAAACATACTGCATTCATGAAAGGATGCATTCCACCTATTACAAAAATCACACATAAATAAAAGAATTCTGTAACTAGCATCTAAGATCTCTACCATGCATGGGCCCCAAAATTCATTGTGATATGCAGTGTAAACAAGGAAACAGTTAAAGATAAGATATGAATTATCGATTCACTTGCAAGCACAATTGCGCCATCCAATCAGTGATGCGGAAACGTGGTAACAATGAGAAGAACAAAAAGATTCGCGGAACAGATTTAAAATAATATCCTCATCCCTGTGCGTCAATGATCCTTGCTTCCTTACTTCCACATCACTGTTATGCATGTGTATTTAACTCCTCTGGATGTGAGGCGAGATAGGGGTATAAGGAGAATCATAAAATCAACCAACAAATGACAAATATCATTGACGTTTTCATTAGCACGACTCGGCGAATCTCCTCGTAAACGTCGCAGCGCCAGCGATTTGCAGCTCCGTCGCCGCCCACTTCACATCCCCCACTCGTCGCCCGACGCCTCCGCCCACGCCGCTGCTGCCGGCGGCGCCGCCTCCCGCGCGCGGGGCGCTCGCTGGAATTGGCGCCGCCGCCGCCGCCGAATTCCGCCCCCGGCCAGTGGGGGGCGGGGGCCCGGGAGGCGAGAATGAGAGCGACGGTCGGGTATCGAGCGCAATCGCCAGTCGGCGGCGGCCTCACCTCTGCATTCCTCTGCCCCGTCTTCCCTTCTCTCCCTTCTCCCCTCCCTCTCCTTCTCTTCTTCCCTCTTCTTCCCTCTTCTTCCCTCTTCTTCCCTCTTCTTCCCTCTTCTTCCCTCTCTTCCCTCTTCTTCCCTCTTCTTCCCTCTTCTTCCCTCCTTCTTCCCTCTTCTTCCTCCTCTTCTCTCTTCTTCCCTCCTCTTCCTCTTCTTCCCTCCTCTTCCCTCTTCTCCTCTCTTCCTCTTCTTCCCTCTTCTTCCCTCCTCTTCCTCTCCTTCTTCCCTCTTACCTCCTCTTATCTCTTCTTCCCTCCTCTTATCTCTTCTTCCCTCCTCTTATCTCTTCTTCCCTCCTCTTCCCTCTTCTTCCCTCCTCTTCCCTCTTCCCTTCTTCCTTCCTCTTCTCTCATCTTCCCTCTTCTCTCCTCCTCATCCCTCTTCTTTCTCCCTCTTCCTTCTTCTTTTCTCCTCTTCCCTCTTCATTCTTCCTCTTCCCTCTTCTTTCCTTCTCTTCCCTCTTCTTTCCTCCGCTTTCCTCCTCTTCCCTTTTCTTCCCTCTTCATTCTTTCTCTTCCCTCTTCATTCCTCCTCTTCCCTCTTCATTCCTCCTCTTCCCTCTTCATTCCTCCTCTTCCCTCGTCTTCTTTCCTCTTTTCGTATCTTGTCACGTCCTCTTTCCTCTTCTCACTTCTCTTCTCTCTTCTTCATTTCTCCTCTTCTCTCCTCCTCTTCTCTCTTCCTCCTTCCATCACTCCTTTCCTATTTTCGTCCCTCCCGTTTACTGTTCTTCTCTTCCCTTCTTTCCTCTCCTCTCACCTGCTCTTCTTCGCTGCTCTCCCTTCCAATCGAGGGGCTTCGCACGGGAGAGGATGTGTCTGCGCCTCTCACGTATCTCCCCTCTCATTAAGCAGATTGATGTGCAAACTCTACTACTTAATGAACCTGGAATGTAGAGCGACGACTCCTAGTTTATTCTGGCACTGGCAGTACAAAATTTAAACCTCAGCACATAAAATCTCGGGATTGAGCTTATGAGATGCTGAATTGCTACATTTCATCTGCAGTACAATTTAAATTAAACAAAAATAAAAGTTCTGGAATAAATTACAATGCCTTGAGGACAACCTATACTTATTTTTAAATTGAAAATGAAAATCTTTTTGAAAATTTTAATTTAGGAAGATAAAATAAATAGACACTTTTGAACATCTGAATTAGATCAATACAATTTTAAAAATAAATTACAACAACTAAACATTTCATGAAGATAAACCACAAGATTTATATATTTATAGATTAACACAATTTTTCTTGGCCCGCAAAATAAGTGTCTGGATTATCGATAAAACCGGGCTCCTGCAATTTTTTTCACTGTGTCTCAATTAGAATTATAGAATCCTACTCTTCTTAAGAATGAGATACTAGATGAATGAGATGACTGAAACGTTTTATTTTACTATTCACACTCATTGCAAGTTGTTCGTTATGTCTTATTTTCCTAACATGAAAATGTAACCCAAATTGGTGTCTCATGTCACGTGAGAATATTTTAGAAACGAGAATATTTTAGAACAGGTTAAGTTAGCGGATTTCAAAGTTTTCAGAAACTGATTAGTTGGTTATTAGTTATTAGAAGGAAATGTACCCGGAGAGGGTATATACGCAGAGAAAATATCTTAAGAGTATTTTTGAAGATGTGAAAGGAATATCGGCGGTGCACGAATGCACATCTCACTAAAATTTACTTTTTGCAAGAGAACAGCTTCAACTTTTAGTTACTCGTCCATTTTTTTCACACAAGTTTGCGCACGGCGTACTTTGCACGCCAAGCCTATTTCGTTCGGAAAATGAACTCTGCAAGTCCCGAATAAAATTTTATATATTTATTATTTAGTTTTATTTGAAATGACTACATATTACTATTTTAATTAAATAATAATAATAATAATAATAATAATAATAATAATATAAAATTTAGCAAAGTATTCTTCATAGAAATTTCTGTATTTGATGACTTCAAGAATATGATAGTTGCTTGCAAATTTGTAGCATCAGTTACTAGTAAGTATAGTAATAATTGTAGTAGAGTTGTCTTTTGGTCTTCTGCAAATGGGATAGCAATTTCTTAATTTTGTTGTGGATATTCTTGATCATCACGACTTTCAGTTTTTGTAAATTTGCTGACAAGCAGTGTTTCATTCCACTGTTTAACCTTGTCTTTACCAATTACATCATCTCCACACACTAAATCGCTACTTGAATAATCACTAGCATAATCATGACACATGTCATTTTCACTTTCGGCCTCTGCAACTTCCTGTTCAGAATCACTTGCAGCATCGTACATTTCGTCTTTCGAGGATTCGTGTAATAATTCACATATCTGCTTTTCAGATAAATGATTCATCTCTGTACTGTTCCTAATATAAACCAAAATAAATTAATTTAATTATACCGATAAATTTATAAATTCCTGTGATAATTAAAAGAAAATAAAAACACATTGGTACCGCGCGGCGTAGAAAGTACGCCAACGGACACTGTCGAACGGAAATACAATGGTCTAGCCAGTGCAGTAAATCTTACGCCACGGAGTATCAACGCGAGTAACCTGAGAGGATCCGTTCATTCCGTGGGCAAAGCATTTACGTAACTCTGAAATCCAGCTGTTCTAAACGCAATGTGTATGTTTTTTTACTAGCAAGAATACATTCCTTTCCTAAACAGGTTTCTTCCCTTACGTAACGCAAGGACGATTTTCGATATTTGACGTGCGACGACGGTATTTGCTCCAGAGCACAGCAAATTGCAAGTAAATTTGAAGAGGCCGTCGGCGGGGCACGGTCCGCAGCCCGGCGCTGGCCATCGGCCCTCGCTGTGACGCCCGATCCGCGTCGCGTAGCGTGGCGTCGCGTCGCGTCGCGTCGCGTCGGGGTCAGCAGCTGCCCGAGGCGCCGCGCGGAAACCGACGAAAATCGAATTCCCTCGGCCGCACACTGGCGGCCCCGCCCCGCCCCTCCCCCTCCACGCCACACACTGGGGCGAAACGGCACAAATAGCGCCCAGTACCTGAGGTTTTTAAGTAGTCTCCTCAATGAGACAAATAAAATATATCCAACGTGTTCAAGTAAATACAATAGAAAACAGTGAGTTTGGTATTATAGAAGGACAAAGTAGTGATGCCAAGAACTCACGTGTGGGATTCGATTCAAAGGATTTTGGCCGAAAATTGTGTATTCGTGTTTCTAGGAGTCTGTGTGTGATCGTCTGTATATATTTTCTGAGATTTATTATTTCAATATGAAGAAATAGGAACGAAGAAAAACGTTTCTTCTCTTGATCGTGCAACGGCTTATTACGTAGAAAAAATGGTATTCGAAATATTTCCTTTCAAGAATTCTGATTTCTTTCAAGTATTTTAGCTCTTTCAGATCTACTAAAAGATATCGTCTGCATTTTAGGAAGTTCTTCCACCGACTTAGGTACTTCAGGGCATCAGATGATGTCACTTGCAGTGCCTCTGACCAGAACGTTGTACGGTTTGAGTCTCGACGGTGTCATTATTTTCGACACTAGCTAGCTACGTAGCTAGTTCGAATACATCCACTGCCTGTTTGGGGAAAGCACAGCAAGGCGACGAGAATTTGGGTGCCGGATTACTCCGTTCAGTGAGGGAAGTTCTCCGCAACCTCCAGCAATAAAAGCCTGCACTGCACTTACGGGAATAAACATGCACTACAATTATGACCCTGGAAGATGCCGCGCCGGGAATAACTAAACAATCAACGAGGAAGTAGTTCCACCGATTTCCTTTTTTCAACACCAGCTTTTTAGCTAGGTCGAATTCAGTCGCTGTCTGGAGGAGAATTCTAGCGGCCGGCTGCTCTGATCGGTCGTTTTTCGTGGTTTCTCCGATCAACACCAGGCGAATGCCGGAGCAGTACCCTAACAAACGGGCCACGAACCGCGCGCGATCTGTCCTTCCTCTTCCTTGTCCTCTCCTCTTCCCTTACACACTTACACTAACATGCACTACACCACCACATATTCCGGGAGACCGGTCGGGAGCTTACAGCTTGTCTCGGTTGGGGCGGTATCCCGCTGGTGGGGGAGTCCTGGTTAGGGAAAACCCCACTGGCCGACGGTAGGTCGGCGCCGGATCTAGCCATCCAGCGGGGGAAGATCACCGCCATCTCCCGAGAGAAAAAGCATGCACTACAGTAACGGGACTAATGACCAGAGCTGTTGCCGCGCCCGGAAACATGAATAAATCAATCAAAAAACCGATTGCCTTGCCCTCGTACAGCGGCTTTGCGCGTTTTTCGGCGCGATCGGGCCCAGTGGCGGGCGGCGGGCGAGCGTCGCTTCCGCGTTGCGCCCGCGCAATCAGAGGCAGCGACACCGCGGGGACGCCCCCTGCAATTTGCTTTGACGGCTGCAAAGTGGTTTTGCGCTTCGTCACGGGGTTTTCGTGTGACGACTCAAAGCGCCGCGGCCCCCGCGCGAGAGGCCGACCGTGAACTTGGCAAACAGACGCCTGTTTGCAGCCAAGAGTGCGCCCCGCGCGCGCGCCGCCGCCGCCGCCGCCGCCACTGCCGCCGCCGCCGCCGCCCCACCGCCGCGCCGCCACCGCCGCCGCCGCCGCCGCCGCGCCGCCGCCGCCGCCGCCGCCCCCCGCGCCACCGCCGCCGTCGCCGCCACCGCCGCCGCCGCCGCCGCCGCCGCCGCCACCGCCGCCGCCGCCGCCGCCGCCCCGCCACCGCCGCCACCGCCGCCACCAAAAGTTCGTCCACAGGATGCGCGCACCCATCGATTGGAATGTAGGCCGCGAGCCGGATGACTTGCTGCTTGTCACGATTGGCTGACAAGCATCAACGAGCGATGATTGGGATATATCTTATCCACATAGATATCTTTGGTTAGAGTTGGTTGGTTAGTGATTCCGGGCATGTCAAGAGCGTAGATCATTAGTCCCATTAGAGTAGTGCATGTTTTATCCTCGAGAGACGGTGATTTTTCTCCGCTGGATGACGAGATCCGGCGCCGACTTCCCGTCGGCTAGAGGGTTTTCTCCCAATCAGGACTCTCCCACCAGCGGGCCACCGCCCCATCTGGGACAAGCTCTAAGCTCCCGACCAGTCTCCCGTAATATGTGTGTGTGTGTGTGTGTGTGTGTGTGGAATGGGAGAGGATAGGACAGGACAAGGAAGAGGAAGGAAAGATCGCGCACGGTACGTGGCCCGTTTGTTGGAGTACTGCTCCGGCATTAGCCTGATGTTGATCGGAGAAACCACGGAAAACTACCAATCAGCGCAACTGGCCTCTAGAATTCGCCCCCAGATTGCGACCGAATTCGACGTAGCTGAAAAGGTAGTGTCGAAAATCCTACCGCCGGTCGACTTATGTCTATTTATATTCATTGGTATTTCACTTTGCTTACACATAGCTTCTGACGTGACTTTTGTTCTAGTGCGCAATTGTTGTTATCATTACTTCTATCGAGTCCTACAACTACTGTAATGAGTCGCAATTAGGTGTTATTCATATTTCGTCCATATTTGTCGTCAAGATAAAATAACCATAGATACGGTGTATTGGAATAGAAAATCAGAGGTGGGCAGTGTTTGATGACATGGAAAATGCATATGTGAGAAGATGGACGAAATTTAACAGGCAGAAAGCAAATATACTTATTGAGAGAGGACGTAAAGCTTAGAGGAACCATATAACTAGAGTTGTGTAATTATGTGGAGTATTTGATGTAAGAGATGCAATGTCGTATTGGTGGTGTATTATCTGAGGACAGTACCATGAAAAATTAAATGGAGTAAAATATATGGAAGAGGGAATACAAAGAATTACATGTATGAATTTCGACTTGAAGGACGATATTTGAAAAACAAAGATTTCATACATGTGTATCGTTATTTAAAATTGTGAAGTAAATAAATTGTTTCGTCACTTCCTTTTAAAAAAGTTTGTAAATTTTTTTAATTGTGTATAAATGTTATTATCTATTTGGAATTTGAAAGCGATTTAATGTAATATTTTCAGTAAGTTATAGTCCTTAAGTCATAGGTGAGTACAATAGGCCCTGAACAAGTCTTAAATGAATATTTTTATTTTCCTCATTACGCAGATTTATTATATTTGTGATGAATAGAAAAAGTAAAACCTATCTCATATTGTAAGGCAATCTAAGATCATTTTTAAAACATCTTAATAGTTCATTATTAAGTGATGATATGATGGGTATTAATACACGAGTATGAAGATACTTTTCTCCCTCGTACGTCACATACAAATTTTCACTGTTTTTGACTACATAAATAAAAAGAAAGTGATAATACGATTCAAGCGAAGAACGTGCAAGTTGAAATAATTGTATTAATACCCAATATATCGAATTTCATACAGTACTTTTATACAACTAATATTAACTTTTACTAAGTTAATTCTTTACAATGAACATTTACATAGCAGTTGGTATTCAGGCATCGCCACCTAGCGAACATCCTGTCCCGTGTGACATTGTTTTTAAGCATAAGAACAATGCAACTTCAAACAGCAGCCGTAGTTTAATTTATAAAAAAAATCCTATTAACCCTCAAACAGTTGCGCCTCTTTGCAGAGCATAGCCGGTCGCGTGGTTGACATCTTTAACTATCGACTTTCATGTATAATTTCCTTACGCAATTATTGGAACGGCATCGCGTCACTTCTACAAAATATTGTACACATAGTTTACGTATTTTCCATACGCACGTTCTACACTTCTGGTATTTAAAAGAATACCCGTATACGGGCGGAACATTGCAAGCATTGGAGAGTGGAATAAAAAACCGCCTTACAACTTAAGAATATTATTAGTATTTCTACGTGCTTCAGATCTGAAACATTATATATTTTATATATATTTAAAAAATATACAAAATATATATTTAGACATGATATGTTCCATAAAGGGCAATTGTCCTTGGTGCCGTTACATCCTGGGGTTCCTAGCCGGTTACCGAACCAGGAACCCGCGATGTCTCCTATTCGCTAACCTTCGTGACTTCACGTAGTTAACGGATTCGGCTAGCGACGCTGGTTTTGCAGTTGTGGCCTTTCAGTAGAACCACCCCAGCACTCGCGTGGATGACCGAGGGAAACCACAAAATCCCCGACCATGATAGCGGGCACGGGGATTGAACCCGAGCAAAGTCAGTGCGCTGCAACCTGAGCCACTCGCTCAATACTTCACATTTACTCATCTTGTTATTTATCTTCCTCTTGTTATTGACCTGATTACTTTGTATACAAATTTGGCAAAGAATAGAAGAATGCATTTTGCAAACAAACCTGGCGCTGGCAGCATCTAATGGTGGTAAGAGTATTATCTTTTCTTCTGCAAATGGCACATCCGCCCTTTCTTTTGTTTGGGGATTCCTCTTGATTTTCCTTGTTTTCTGATTTAAACAGCAACAAAAACGTTTTTATGCGAGTTCGTTAGTCTTTGTAAGTATTATATGTGTGTGCGTGTGTGTGTGTATTATTCTTAACAACTAAACATTTAATAGGACGTAAATTATGCTTACATTAGCGGTCGCATGGAGGATTCCGTCAACCAAGGTACGCAGAGATGAAAATAATTTAACTTAACTACAAATACAAGGACGAGCAAGTTTGTCACGTACGTTACACATTATAGTATAGTTTCAAATATCGTAGCTACGAGAGGATTTCAAATATTATAATGTTCTCTTAAAATCTAAATCCAGAAGTCTGCTTCAACTATTTGAACGTCCTATGCTACGTCCGCGGAGTTAATTCTTTGGTTGGTTGGTTGGTTGCTGTGGAGATAAGCGTGTATTTATTTACATTAATAACAATAACATAATTCACGGCGGAAATTTTACGGCTAAAAATGTATGCATATTGCAAAATGTATATTTATTTATGTTTTCTTGACCAAAATCAAGAAATATCAATAGTGTTTTATTAGAGCTTTTATGCAATATTTACCTACTTTAGTCATTCTTTTTTCGTAATTCTGTAATATTATCAACTTACGCAGAGAAACAAAATGCCTATCTCAGCGACTTTCGTCCACATAGTGATAATACATACAATAATGTGTAGCACTCCACAGGGAATATATTTTATTGACTTTTATAAAAATTCCTATTGTAAATAAATTACATTTATTATATTTTATGAAGTAACTTCAACGCAGATTATTGCTACCTTTTCCTTTGATCTTTAACATTGGCCGTGTTCCATTTTAAATAATTAAACGCTATTTTAGTAATTTATGGGGCAAGAGAGTTGTTTACTACTAAATATCTTAACTTATATTATTAATTGCAAAGTGCAAATTATTTTATTACTTGCAACTAAAGCGAGAGCGTTTAAATGAAATTCCCAAATATTAATGTTGGCTGAAAAGAAATAGTGCGTTGATCTATTGGAATTGTCAAGGAAACGAAAACAAGTTGATCAATTGAAATACGAGTAAATCGTATCAATAATGAATTTATGTTCTTAGTTATGGATTAATTATTTTAATTCACTGAACACGAAAACCATTTATATGTTGATCAAAACAACCAAATTAGTGATAGTTTACACAACTATAATGAACAAAACGTTCTCGATAAGATGATGAAAACAATCTATTATTATTAACTACTATTCTATTATGAAGAATAAATCAATTCCCTTTCTCGTATCATACATCTACAATTCGACCTTCATAAAGTAGAGATCCTGAACGCTCACTTCCGAGTCGACATCTCTGCAGTGGAGGGATCCAGTTATAAGAACGCTCATAATCTCTGAGCCCATTACCGGTCCCACGAGCAAAGTCAATAAAGAGCAGGGAGCGCTCGGGCGACATACCCGCACGCCCGGGCGCGGGGGCGAAAGCGGCAGCGGCGGCGGCGGCGGCGGCGGCGGCGGCGGCGGCGGCGGCGGCGGCGGCGGCGGCGGTGGCGGCGGCGGTGGAGACGGTGGCGGCGGCGGCGGTGGCGGCGTTGGCGGCGGCGTGGTGGCGGCGGTGGTGACGGTGGCGGCGGCGGCGGTGGCAGCGGTGGCGGCGGCGGTGGCGGCGGTGGCGGCGGCGGCGGCGGTGGCGGCGAAGGCGTGCGGAGCCGGGAATTGGTGGTGACGCCGGCGCCGACGAACGAAGGCTTGGTTGGGGTGAGCGCAGGGCTCCCGGCAAGAACAAGTCCTCGAGGCCGACGGCTACTCGCGGCGAAAAAAGGAAGAAGAAAGAAAAGAAAGGAAGAAAGGAAAGGAAGAAAGGAAAGGAAGAAAGGAAAGGAAGAAAGGAAAGGAAGAAAGGAAAGGAAGAAAGGAAAGGAAGAAAGGAAAGGAAGAAAGGAAAGGAAGAAAGGAAAGGAAGAAAGGAAAGGAAGAAAGGAAAGGAAGAAAGGAAAGGAAGAAAGGAAAGGAAGGACTAGGGAGAATGAAGATGACTAGGAAGAATAAGAAGATGTGAACCAATGAAAGAGGTGAAGTGAGAAAACGAGACATATGAATCGTTGTGAGAAGACAGTAGAGAAGGGAGTGGGCAGGTAAAAGAGAATGAAGAGCAAAAGCCACAAGCCTACAGGGAAAGGGAGAGGCATCAAGAGTCGGGGGGAACTGAAAGAAAAGGAGACATGTGGAATGAAGGTGGGTGAGACGAGAGGGGGGAGGAACCGAAGCGCGGCAGAGGGTTGGGGGGGGGAAAGGCCGGCGGGGCGGGGCGGGGCGGGCGGGGCGGGGCGGGCGGGGCGGGGCGGGGGGGGGGGCGGGGCGGGGGGGGGCGGGGGGGGGGGGATGCGCGGCATGTGTCGGCATCAACACCGAAGGCCCTGGGGCCCGCCGCGCGGGTCCGGTGCTATCAGACGCACCGGGGCGACCGCTCGCCGGCCAGGCATGACCGCCAGCGGAGCGCGCGCGGCGGAGTGCCCCGGGAGGGTCGAGGGCGGAACGGGCACATCCGACGCAGCGGTGGAATCAAAGTAAGAACAGGACCTCGGGATGCCTCGTTGAGGAGACCCAGACTTATATCCATGTAGTGCCCTCGCATGAATCATTCTCTGAGTAGATCGCCTTGCGTTTCTACGTTTGATGTAGAATTGTGTTAAAATATTGGCGGTTGACTTTATCAGGAGAATAATCAGAGAACTTTAGAAATCAGAGAACTTTAGAATCTTAGAACTTTAGAGAACTTAGAAAATAAATGCTCAAGTATGAACGGAATCAATCCCAATTGATTAAAGTTGATAAAAAATCAAAAATTGAAGGTAATATTAAAGGTAACATGGTATTCATGTTCATTAATGTGTAGAGACAGATCTTCGTGACTTAAGACAGCCAACAAATGATCAATAAAATAAACTTCAAGGGTTTAAAAAATTGCCCTAAAAGCAAAAAAAAAATGTAAAAATATGATGAAAACCAGTTCGAAAAAACAACTCAAGCTGAATACGTTATTGATGTAATCCAGGCTTCTATTCGTTCAAGTGTACTTAGCTAGAAAACGTTTGGTATGGACCGTGATTTTCCTGGAAATGTCTGACTAGTTACCCGAAATCGGCCATACCGATAATGGCGCTATTAGGCAACACAAGAACCTTAAATTACATACGACGATTGACATTGGAATTTCTGAGCAAAGAAATTGAATAAACTACTCAGGAATTGTGTGAAGAACATTTGTTGCATCTCGTAAATACTATTTAAAGTAAGTACCATTTAAACGATTATAAAATCGATGAAAGCAAGAAAAACGCATTAAAAATTGCGGGAATGATAAAAAATGTCTTATTAGTTGATATCGACGAAAAATGCACAAATTAACATAAAATGGATCATCTCTTTTTGTCATAACATAAAATAAATTTCTGTACTAACCAGAATTGTTCTAAAGTGAGAAGAAAAAGTGACATTTCATTACAATCTGCCCTTAGTAATGTGTAATATATAATAGCTTAGAATGAAGGGAAGTCAATATTGAGAACCTTTAACCCTTCGTTCGGCGCGCCAATTTTCGGAACATTTTTTTACCAATAGATGTGTTGTGTACATTCAAGCATTTCTTTTAAAAAATTGTGCATGTTTGCGGAAAAATAAGAATCACATTTTTACAAATATAATTTTTTGCAACTTTTTTTGTTACTAGTAGATGGACTATCACATATTTCTCGTTGTACTTTGTGACTTGAGAGAAATTTTACTTTGATTTTAGGGTTTTCTTTATTTAACCAGCACTTGTTTGAATTTCTCCTTGCAATAGTAGACCTTCTTTGCTATTGCTGGAGGAACAAACTTCGAGCAAAGTTAATTCTTTTAGTACTCTCATCGATGCAGTGATTGTTTTTCATTTTCTAAATAAATTACTCTACTATTTATCGACGGAATATTTTGAATATTAGAGAATATTTGCATCATTCATATGTGTATCATGTTTGCGTACCTATGAAACAATTAGTGTCCTTAAAGTAGTTTAATGATTGTTCAAAATTCTCATTGCCTATTTCATGATCTATTTCTAAATTTACAGACTTATCTTTCACATTTACATTTACATTGACGAGAGGAAAATTCCCATTGCGAATCGATAAATTCACAATGGGAATTTTCCTCTCCCTAATATTTATCTAAACATCATCTTCTAAATGAAGTTCTCGTATTGTTCCTGAATCATCTGCAATTTACAGATCAAAACGTTTACTCATGATAAACGTTACTCGTGGTAAGGGAAATACTCAAACACCTAACAAAACAGGAATCTCCCGGTTTATTTCATGATAATATAACCATGTAAACTGAGAGGAGTATGCAACGCAAAGACCCCAAGTGTTTCTGAGAACTGATTGTGACGCAATTAGTTGCGCGGAGTCTGGCAATGCAACACGTCGGACGCCAGGAGAACAAGAGGCTAGGTAAAATATTACCCTCCGGTTTATTTCATGATAATATAACCATCGGATACCAAATTATTCAACACAGAAGGCCACCAAAACTAGAAACTTACACCTTCAACTCAGACAAATATTGAGTTTTTAGAACGCAATGGGTCTACTTGACCCATGCGTGCCTAACAAAGGGGGAAGAAAATGTTTTTTTAAATATTTTTTTTCGTAGAAACACCAGCAGTTGAATTAAGAGGGGTATTTAACTTATAGTTCTATATTACTTTTTATGTATAAAGTATTCAAATAAATAAAATTAAACAATAGCTTGAATAAAATCTCTGAAAGTTATCGCGATCGTGACTTTGAAGGTACATTACTGTCCTGTGTTATGAATACATTGTGCACAAACGTCGCAGACATAGCTGTAGTCGCGATGAGAGTCGATTAAGATTTTTAGCATTTATCACGGAGATTAAAACAGTTAGCATTCTCGTTGTATATTTTTAGGATGTTGCAAAATTGTTGCAGCCTACAAAAAGGTGTAATGTTGTTGAAGTGTATGTTTATTTATGTGTATTTATTTAAAATGCATGTTTTGAAAAAAAATCATTTAAATTTTCACTTAAGATAGTTTAATTTGAAATAATTCATTTGCGTACGAGACAACGGTATTATAGAAAATTACATTTAGGAGATTTTCTGTAATAAAAGGAAAGGGGAAAGATGTTCCGTGTTACGTATATGCTGATAAACTTTGAATGCTCATTTTGAAAAAGGAGTGCGAATGGCTCGGCGCGAATGCGCCTCAGGAGGGAATTCCTCGTGGAAACCAGAAGCCCTGAGGAGGGTGATTCGTAGGCGGTTGCGATGAGACGGAGCGCGCGGCTCAGCTGCGAGGGGTGGGTCCGGCGAGTGGGCGTGGCGCTCCGAACGCAAGGGGCGGCGGTTGGGAAGCCCGCCCGGCGCGCCTTGCTCTCCGCCTGCTCAAGAGGATGGAGAGGAACTCGTTCCGTTTTCCGGCGCCGTGCGCCTGCCGCGGCTGCCTGCCCGTCGAGCGCGCACGTGCGCCGGGTTGCATACCCTGGTGGCGCGGCGCGCGGATTAATCGAATTCCCGAGGCAGCGAGGCGCGCGGTGGATGCGGCGGGGGCGAGGGAAAGCGAGCGGGGGGGGGGCGGCGTGACGAAGAGGGGGGATGGCGATCGCGGTTGACAAGGCCTACTCGGGAGCGGTTAGCGGCGTACAGATGTTCCAGCCGTTAAGAAGGGAGGAAGCGTCTCGGATCGGAGGAGGGGTGGTAGGTGGGGCGGGACGGGGCGGAACGCCGTAGGTCGCGTAGAACCGCATCGCGGCGGACACGAGTGCTGTTAGATTGCGGTGCACGAACTGCTCAGACGAACTTCTTGGAAATCGGATTTCCAATTCCGAATGTAGTAGGTGGTATGCGCAGTAAATGAGATAAATTCACTGCATTCCCTAGGGGTAAACGTAATTAGTGATGTATACTCATACTATTAAATTCACTAGCTTTGTGAATTCCAGAAACTATAAATAAATAAATAAACAGTTTGAGTAGTAATATTATAATCAAGGGGATAAATAGAGTGTAGTTAATTATAAGAATAGAAAAGTAATAAAATGACGTCTTTCTCTTTGTTTCCATAATATACTGAAACACAGACGAGAACAAGGAGTAGTTTTCTGCATTTTTCTCATCATCAGTAGTCTACAGCGGCTATAAACGAAAAAAATGCATTACAAATTTTTAAAGAAATGAATAGACTAGTTATAAAACTAAAAAATAATATGATTTATATAGAATAATACTACTTGAGTGTCTTGGATCACAATTACTATCATTTAACTGAGAGAAAAGTAAAAAAGTAATGTGGAAGCCATCTTAAGATAAAACAGAAAGATGAGTGAGATAGGGGAAGGGAGACATAATCAGAAAACAGAAGCGAAAAATACACGAAAAAGGCAGTAAGAATTAATATTGTACTACTTATACAAAGAAGGTACAATGAGTGTTGTTGGTCACTGGTGTTTACCAGTTCTAAAAATACCATACCAATGCTATACCAAAACTGTGTTAGAAATGACTAGTTTTTTTTTCAATATTTATACATGTTAAATTCTCTCTCTTACCTATCTCTTCTTAGGAAGTAATGTTTTATGACTTTATTAGCTTCTAATATTTTCTCCGCATATGTTCAGTACGTTCCAGTATTTGCAAATATTTCGTGGAAACAAATACAATGCAAGACCCTCTAAAATAGATATTTTTCAGAAGCAATACTACGTCATGAAATACATGGCGCGTGTGGAAAATATATGTTTCGATGTTTTAAAATTTGAATTATTCGTAAATGGAAACGAAACAATATTGAAAGTAACATGTGTATAAAGGGAGATAATTGCACTCATGGTATGTAAGAAAACTCGCTCCTACCGTCTCTCGTTTTCTTGAACACACCATTCATGCAATATCCCCCTCTTTATACACTCGTTTTGTTCATTATTATAAATTGTTATTCATATTTTACTTGATTATAAGTTATTCCAGGAAGCAGTGATAACTCGGAGCTGAATGAAAGATTCACATATTCCGGTAGCAACTTTAAGTAATATTTCGTTATTCCTATGATTTTAATTATCCATTCAATTCACATAGTGTTCTAATTCGTGGAATACTCACACAAAATATCACTCGAAGTGCTGTGATATTACCTGTTTTAAAAGAACCTCAAATAATATGTTGGTCCAGGATGAGAGAGGAATATCATTTCTTTATAGGTGGGTTTTCCCAAAATCTTGAAATCGTATTTTCTACTTTTAATGAAAATGGTTACATCCAGTAAATGTAGGATATTATTATGTTTAATTGCAATCTTGATTTATAAATTACGGTAAAATAATTTAGAAATTTAAAAAACTGATATTAATTGACGTCCGAGACTCAAATTATGTTCACGACAAACATAAAATAGCAAATTATTTCCTTAATGAGTAAATTGAAATAGTTAAATAACAGTTGTAAATTAAAAAATAGTGGATGCGTTACTATAAGTATAACTAGTAAATGAGCAACTACAGTAAACACCATGTTCAAAGTATTGTTGCATTATCTTGATGCGGAGATTACTCGCTCCTCGAATAGTACATATACCACATAATAGCATATTAAGTAACACCAGAGTACAGAAAACATATGCCTGTATTACCAGAAAGCTTTAAGTGACACCTTTGGCTCGATCATTCCTATGATATGAAATGCATTTCTGACTAGTACGAACTTGAATGAACATATCACTCAACTCAGCGTCGGGAAATTCAAACACGTCGAGTCGATGCGACTGCAATATGACCTGGATCATAATGTGGACGAGCGGGTAAGAGGACGAGAGTGCGCGCGGACGATTGTTACGATTGATCGATTATTTCGTGTTTCCAAGCATGTCAACTGCTTAGATCATTAGAACCATCAGTGTAGTGCATTGCATGCTCGATCTTCGTTAGGTTGGAGCTGCAGCATTCGCTTGGTATTCCACCTGACCTATCCACATATGTGGGAATATAATGCACATAAGTGTGTGTGCATGGGAAAAGGAATCGAAGGAAAGATTGCGTGCTCGATGTACTGTTCGTTAGGTTGGAGCTGACGGGAAACTTCTATCAGAGGAACCAACCGCTAGAAGTTTCCTCCAGGTAGTGTTCCAACTCGGATGCAATAAAATGTTGATTAAATGCTATGAAAATGAATTTTCGAAGACGATGTTGTCAGTACACCCTGTTTGAGAGAATTTAAAGCGAAGAGATCAGAAAAATATTGCAAAGAGTGAGACAAGTGATCGAAAATGTAGACTCCAAACAATTCCAATGCTATGGACATCTATGAAAATAAACGTTAAGAGAATACCAAAAATTTCCTTTGAGTGGATCCCTTTCTAAATAAGAAAACGAGGAAGGTCGAGGAAATCTTTGAACTCAGTTATCGATTCGACAAGGAAGAGCAGAAGAATAGAGGAAGATGCCTGGCGGAGTAAAGAACATTGGAGTGTAGAGGGCGAATAACAGTCTTAAGAACTGTAAAATATTCATTATTATTATTATTATTATAATTATATATAATAATAATAATAATAATAATAATAATAATAATAATAATAATAATAATAATAATAATAATAATAATAATAATAATAATAATAATAGTATTCGAAACGAACTCTGCGATGTACTACTGTGGAAAATCCTCCGTTGGGACGCTAACCTGTGGTTGATTAATTGATTACTAGTGATTTCGGGCGCGTCAACTGATAAGGTAATACGTCCCGTAAGTGAAGTGCATGTTTTTTCTCGGGATGGTGCCAGTTTGTTAGGGTACTGCTCCGGCTTTCACCAGGTGTTGATTGGAGAAACCACGGAAAACTACCGATCAGAGCAGCCGGCCGGTAGGAGTCTCCTCCAGACAGCGGCTGCATTTGACCTAGCTACCTAGCTAGTGTCGAAAATTCTGCTACCGTCGGATCTCCCGGTCACGACACTGCAGTGGCCTGATGCCCTGAGCCACCTTTCCTGGTGCGAACCCTTGGTCCTCGGGGCGCACTAAGCTGCAGAGGCATCCGCGTTGCCGCGGAGCTCTTACAGTTGGAGATTCGGGCGTTTGGGCGGGCGTGGTGCGAGAGGGGCGCGGGTGGGCGTGGTTGGGCGTGTCGCGGGCTTTATGCGGCGCACGTGCCGACTCGCGACTCAAGCGGGCGGCGGGGGGGGGGAGGCGCGGTCTGGCCGCGGGTAGCGACGGAAGCCACAGGAAGGAAGAAGGAAGAAGCCGGTGGACCTGAGACAAAGGAGATGAACGTTGTTGTAGGGTTTTCCTTTCTTCGATGCTCGGTCGATTTGCTTTGTTACAATAACAAAACGTTTCCCCAATTGTGTTGTTATGTGATGTATTGCTCAAGAAAATGCCAGTTATCCTTTACAAAATACGTATTCATGAAATGAAAATTTCGAACTCAGTTACGTAGAATGCGTATTAGTAGTTGTTAAAATTGGGTTCATCATGGAATAGGAAAGTATCTCTCTTAAAAAATGCTGCCGAACCGATCTTTTGGCAATGTTTTTACTGGGAAGTGTATTCTCTCTCTCCCTCTCGCTCTCTCTCTCCCATCTCTAATCTCTCATCATCTCTATCTTTCTCTCATCATCTCTATCTCTCTCTCATCATCTCTATCTATCTCTCATCATCTCTCATCTATCTCTCATCATCTATCTTCTCTCATCTCTCTATCTCTCTCATTTCTCTCTATCTTTCTCTCATCTTTCTCTCATCTATCTCTCTCTTCTTTTCTCTCCTCATCTATTTCTCTCATCTATTTCTCTCATCTATTTCTCTCATATATCTCTCTCATATCTCTCTCTCATCTCTCTCATCTATCACTCTCATCTCTCTCATCTATCACTCTCATCTCTCTCATCTATCTCTATCTCTCTCATATATCTCTATTTCTCTCTCATCTATCTATCTATCTCATCTATCTCTCATCTCCCCCTCGTCTCTCTCATCTCTATCTCTCATCTCTCCCTCGCTCTCTTTCTGGCTCTCAAATATATGACAAACTATTAATATTTAGATTGACATTAGAAAATCTAGTCTCGTCATTTTCAAGAATCTTTCCAACACAGCTATTAAAAAAATTTTCGTCTCTACAATGTTTCAAACAAAATGTAATCAGTTTCGCTTGATCGTAATTTCATTGATACGGATTTCCAAGCGGTATAGCCAGTCGTTTCAAGCAGTGCACCCATTCATTTAAATGGCTGGTACTGAAGATGTATCAGCTACCTGTGCGAGGATCTGCCCGCGCCGTCGGGCCCACCCTTTGTATCGCCTCGTTGCCTCTCCAGGGGGCGGCCGCTTCCACGCAGTTGAACAGTTTCGCTGCGCCTCTCGGCCGAGGATAAATCTCGCGCCAATCGAATCAGAGGCAGCCACCGGAAGGATGCGGTGGGACGGGGTGCAGGGGGAGGGGAGGAAGGGGAAGGTCGCGGATGCGGCCCAATGACGCGGAAACAACTGCCCCTGCGGCCTCAATCTCGTCTCGCCCATCGCGTGCGGCTGCTTTGCACTTCTCGGGCCGCCGAGTCGAGGAATTTCTGTTTCGCGCAAGTGGACGTTTATACGTGCTGCTAAAGTGTGAACTAATGAATGGAATTTACGAAACTGTTAAGTTTATGACGTTGTGTAATTTTTGGTTTACTTGGAGCTACTGTACATTAACTGTAGTTAATATTGTCTGATAGATGAATGGTCATGTCAAATAAAAACATAAAATAAGCAATAAATATCAATTTCAAAGTCGTTAAGACAAACAAAGTACGAGTATTACTTGCCTTTGTTGATTATCCCTAAATTACACCTAATTACACCTGATGAATACCTGTTGAAAGGTAGCGACTATGATGACGTTTTCATTTTGCTCCTGATGGCGTGAAGGAAGACAATAACGTACGTAAAAAGTGTGTTTTAAGTACAAAAATTGATGATAATCATTCATTACACGGATGAGCTGTACATGTTTGAGAAATGTGTTGAGAAAAATAAAAAAGTTTTTAAAAAGTACATACGTTCATTACGAAAGTAAACGAACTAAATTACTATGATATGACAGAAATTCTGCTATCTAATGTGCTAAATAGTTACGTACCAGTGTATCAAAGTTTCCGATATTTTTAATGCATTTTAAGTAATAAGCATCTTCAGTTAATGTGTAGCTCAATGACGTAAGTTGAATTCAGTTGAAGTCTCGAGGAGATATTTAGAGGCCGATTACCATGATTTATAGTATCCGGGTGATCATCCATGATTTTTAGGCCAAGACAGAAGCAGTAACTTAACAAACGGACCACGGATCACGCGCGATTTTCTCGGCTTCTTTCGCATAAACACTTAATCCCTTAAACACACACACTCACACACACACACCCTTACACGTATCACATGTCGAGAGACGTATCGGAAGCTTGTCCCGACTGGGCTATAGCACCGCAGACGACGACACCAAGATGTGTAAATCTCGGAATACGACGTGTAGATCAGCGATGAAATTCATATTCCACCTCCGAATTAAATGTGTACTTCCCCGCGGGTGTAATGGCCATAACAGTAGACGCACCAAAAAGACGCAATCAATCAATCAATAAGCTCAAAATGAATGAGATTTAGCGGAACTAATAACGCAAGCGTGGACAGAACCTCCGCGCCCGCCTCCGTCCCAGTCCCCCTTCGCCCCCGCCTCCACGCTCGCTCCCGCCTCCCCCTCCGCCCCCGCCCCGTCCACCTCCACCTCCACCCCTCCCCCTCCCCCCGCATCCGCCCCCGCCTCTGCCCCACCCCCCCCCCCCCCCCCCCCCCCCCCCTTTCCCCGTCCCCCCCAGCCCCCGCCCGCCCCGCCTCCACCCCACCCCTGCTCCGTCTCGCCCCCCGGCCTCGTCAGTGCTGCGCTCCACCTCATGCGCGGGTGCGTGGCCGAAGGCGCCGCTGCCGTCGTGCGGCGGGCGCCGTGACAGGGCGAACGCGTGGAGACGACAAATCTCAGGCGACGCGCTCTCATGGAGCGGGAATGGCCACAGAAGCAGAGATAGAAGCGAAATGCAAGATGGGAAGTGAGCAGAAAATCGGGACCCAAAATTGGACGGCAACTTCCTGCGCTAGGGCTGATTGGCTGCTGCAAAATACTGTAATCAAACCCGAAACATCTTGAATAGGTATTGGGCGAAAGATCGGCGAGGGAGGTGAAACTGATGACGGATGCAGGGTTAACAGATATGATGTTACTTAGAAAAGGAAGTGATGTAAACAAATAGAAATCGTGTGCCAAAAGTGCCATATCTTAGTGAACGGAACAAGCGGAACAACAAAAGGAATTCGAATTCATTTTGGAAAACAGAACAGTGTCTGTGAGAGGTGCAATCAAAAAAAGAAGTGTCACGTTCTTTTCTTTTTTCTGTCGTGAATTCCGTGTCATTGCAGGACCCACTAGACTTTCCCGACGAGTTCTGTTCCTAATTGCAGATACCCTTGAGACGCAGTTTTCTCGCTCACCGCTACTGACTTAAGAAAGAGTAAAACGGCAGTGAATTGTGAGTAGAATTACCAGATCACACATTGGTAATACTAGTGCGTTGCTGATGTAGTATAAAGTAAAATAAATGAACTGCAAATGAAGGTAGTTACGGTAGTAATGGATCTTTATTAAGAGTAATCCAAATATTATTCTGTATTACGCCGCAAATAAGGAAATTGAGTAAGAAACTGTTTTGCAACAAATTCACGAGTAATGGCATTAGCACTGTTATCACGAGAGAAATTTAGAGCAGTCTAAGGTAATAGAAAATGGTAGGTCAAATAATGTCCGAAGGTAGTAGAAAACTGTTGATGACATGTTGTAGTCCCAGAAATGAAACAATAAGGGGAGTGGATGCTTGTGGATAGTCAGAGCTCGTGGTCCCATCATTACTGACGAGGCGTGGCTGGAGTGGGACCTGAGCTTTAGTAGTTCTTCTCAGAAAGCAGTGGGCTGGAGCAGATGGACGGCAGGAGAAGCACAGCAACAGCAAGGCCGGCGCGGTGGCAGATGCTTCGCTGGCGGTGGGGGCGGCGGCATGGAGCGGTTGCGTCGTTGGCGGCGGGGGGCGGGGCGAGTGAAATGGCGGAGGGCGGGGTGGTGGCGGGGGCGGGTGAGGCGGGGCGAGGGGGGGCGGAGGGAGGCGGGGTGGGGCGAGGGGGGCGAGGCGGGGCGAGGAGGGCGAGGCGGGGCGAGGGGGGGCGAGGGGGGGCGAGGTGGGGCGAGGTGGGGCGGGTGGGGAGAGGGGGGGCGAGGTGGGGCGAGGTGGGGCGAGGTGGGGCGAGGTGGGGCGAGGTGGGGCGAGGTGGAGCGAGGTGGGGCGAGGTGGGGCGAGGTGGGGCGAGGTGGGACGAGGCGAGGCGAGGTGGGGGCGGGGAGCGAAGCGTGGGTCGGAGGCGGGGCGGGGGGGTAGTGGAGCCACGACGCGCTCCAAAGTGCACGACGCTGTCGCGACCGCCCTTCGGAGGGAGGCGACATATTCTGGTCGATATCGACGGGACCATAAATATAGCATAAGCGACTACCACGAGGGGCGCGGAGAATATCTCGTACGGTTTCACTGCCGGGGGAGGGCGCCTGGCTGTTGAGGGGCAGTGACGGGGAAGCATCTCCAGACTTAACCCTCGTTTCTTTGGAAAGTGAAAGAACGTCCCTCGTAAAAATGGGAATGCGCCAAATAAATCTCCACTATTATTTCCTTTTTGTTTTTGTCGTTGAGAAAATGTTGAATCTCATATTTCTATTCAGATTTCGTTGTTGCGATTTAATGTATCCGAATAATTATTTATAAACAATTAATTTTCATGCTTCAATTTGGAAAACAAATATTACATAAATCCAGTTACCATAGAGCAAAGACGATCTGTGATTCAAAAGTCAACGTATCCCTGATTGAAACTTATACTTTCAATTCCAAAATTTTTACTAAACATTGAAATGTGGAATACATGTTCTACTGACCAACATCTGATCTACAGAAACGCATTTTTGAAAAAAAGAGTTCAAGAGGAAAAACTACAAATTGTTTTGAAAGTCACCTATTTGATTTCCTAAGTATATTCTTGGGTTGTATTGATTCTCAAAACTCATTTCATTTGTTTTTGTGAACATCTATAAATCTTCATTTTCATCACGTGACAAGGAAATATTATGTAATTGACCTCGAGATCTCTTTCCAGTCGGGAGCTTAGAACTTGTCCCGGCTAGGAGGTGACCCGATGGTGGGAGAAACTTTGTTAGGGAAAACCCTGCTTTAAAAATGAATTTTTAAAGAAGAGTTGTGATTGAGAGTCGGACGTAAAATAGCTAACCTTCTATTGGCTTCATTTACTTTGGACGAGATGTCACTGTGCCAATTTAATCTTGTGTCCATGAGGGCGCCGATATAACGAATAGATGAATTTAGTGGAGTCCTAGGAAAGATAGAAGAGTCCAGAGATAAAGGGAGTGGAAAGATAGGATACCTTGCGTCTCTCATATTATTAGCAAACCAAAACATTGAGAACATTTTAAAAATGTAATTTGGGCAGAAGTAGGTGGCAGCTGACAAGAGTATGTGGCAAGATCAAAAAGCCAGCTCAGACCAAAGCAATTAGAAAACTAACTATTACGAGAAAGCATGTGCCATTCTGTATTATCACTAGTTTTAGATGTAATCATTGGGTTATGATCTAAATCTAGTTTGCATATAGAACATGAATTGAGTGGAATATTTAAATTGGTTACCGCAATTTCTAGAGTACCAGGAATTTAACTTACATTAAAAGGAAATAATTAGGATCAATGGGCGCAATAATCTTTAGATTAAACTGCTTTGTGAGTTTAAGACAAAATTTCCGGCCGGTTGATATATTCTGCATCCCAAGACGGATGTTTCAGGTTTAGAATGGCAAGTAAGATAATCGAGGCCTTTAGCTTAAAAATGTCATGAAGACGTGTTGTAGTCTTTTGTTTATTAGAAGGTTTGTAAGCTGAAGTTATTAATACGTCATTACTGTTTTGAAGGTTGTAGTTATTGCTATTATTCGTGCCTTGGTGTTATTGTGAGAGATGATGTTTAGTGTGGAATAGCGGATTTGATTAGAATTAAAACTCCACCTGCTGAAACTTCCACTGGCCTGTCTCGTCTGTGACATTTACAACCTTGAACTGTAAAATATTTGTAAGAAATTTAGTTTCGGTTAAACATGCTCTGACCATATCATATGCAGCTAAAAATATTTTAATTCAGAAGGTTTATTGAGAATACTTTGACAGTTCCAGTTAAGAAGTGTTAGATTATTTAAGCATGGTGCTTCAAACATTATTCTGGAAAATAGAGAAAGAATCGAGGTTTTAATATTATAAAAGTGGGGAAGAAAGGTTGAATTAATTCAAAAAAGTAGTTGTCAATGTGAGTAATTTGATATCCGCTTAAGTTAAAACTTCCATGTAAGTTGCTAGTTGAAATAATCGAATTATCATAAGTAATATCACGAAAAGTTCAGTGCTAGCCGGTCACGACTCATGTAGCGAGGAGGCACAGCACTTCGAATGATATTTAGTGTAACTATTTCACGAATTAAAACATTAAATGAATCGAATGGATAATTAAAATCACAGAAATTGTGGAAAAGAGAAATATTATTCAAAATTGCTACCGGAATATGAAACTTTCATTCTGCTCAGAGTTATCACTGCTTCCTGAAATAACTTTTCATCAAGTAAAATATGAATAACAGTTCACCGCAGAAACTCATTTTAAACATGTTTCGATTTTATGATAATACAACTTTCAAAAAACAATTATAACCAAGCTACTTACAAGAAGATTTCTTAAAAACACAATTATTAAAGTTGTAGGATGTTGAGTTTTCCAAGTCTCCGTATTCCGTGGAAGTATTTGCAATGTAAGATGTATTAAAGAAGAGTGAATTAGTGAACAATCGTGAGAATTGTACTGGCTCATACGACGTTTCCTTTTTTCGACACGAACAACTGCAAGACACAATCTAATTTGAATATACCTTGCCACTTATTTCCTTTAACGATTTTCACAGACACGACATGAATTGGCTGACCTTTATTGTGAAGTCTATTAACTTTAACACCGTTTTTCGATTTAAGTTCTTTGAGAATGTGTTCCTTAGTAAATGATTGATGATCTTTTATCACAATAGATAATTTTTGTGTAATGGGTCCGCACATGTATGGAAATATTTGTTGTTAATATTTAGTGTACTCACGAATGGTGTGTAGTCTTCACTGTTTCCAAAAGGCAAAATGAAAATCTACTAGATTTAATTCCACAAGTGCAATTAAGTGAGACCGGGAGCAGTAGATCAGTGCGTCTTCACTCTCCGCTCTCCACCTCGCCCCGCTTCGCGAGTTAGTTGGAGCCGTAAGGGCTACCGAGAGCGGTAGCTCAGGGCATCAACTGATGTCACTGCAGCGCGTCTGACCGGAAGGTCCTAGGTTCGAGTCCTGACGGCGACAGGATATTCGACACTAGCTTTTCAGCTAGGTCGAATTCAGTCACTGTCTGGAGGAGAATTCTAGCAGTCGGCTGCTCTGATCGGACGTTTTCCGTGGTTTCTCCGATCAACACTTGGCGAATGTCGGAGCAGTACCCTACCAAACGGGCCACGGACCGCGCGCGATCTGTCCTTCCTCTTCCTTGTCCTATCCACTTACGATGAGTTTGCGATGAGATTCCGTTCATGGTGCTGTCATTGCGTTCATGGTGCTGTGATTCCGTTCATGGTGCTGTCATTCCGTTCATGGTGCTGTCATTCCGTTCATGGTGCTGTGATTCCGTTCATGGTGCTGTGATTCCGTTCATGGTGCTGTATTCCGTTCATGGTGCTGTCATTCCGTTCATGGGCTGTGATTCCGTTCATGGTGCTGTGATTCCGTTCATGGTGCTGTAATTCCGTTCATGGTGCTGTCATTTCGTTCATGGTGCTGTGATTCCGTTCATGGTGCTGTAATTCCGTTCATGGTGCTGTATTCCGTTCATGGTGCTGTATTCCGTTCATGGTGCTGTGATTCCGTTCATGGTGCTGTGATTCCGTTCATGGTGCTGTAATTCCGTTCAGGGTGCTGTAATTCCGTTCATGGTGCTGTGATTCCGTTCATGGTGCTGTGATTCCATTCAGGGTGCTGTGATTCCGTTCATGGTGCTGTGATTCCGTTCATGGTGCTGTGATTCCGTTCATGGTGCTGTCATTCCGTTCATGGTGCTGTGATTCCGTTCATGGTGCTGTGATTCCGTTCATGGTGCTGTGATTCCGTTCATGGTGCTGTCATTCCGTTCATGGTGCTGTGATTCCGTTCATGGTGCTGTCATTCCGTTCATGGTGCTGTCATTCCGTTCATGGCGCTGTCATTCCGGGCTTTGGCTGATTTTTATGGTGCTGTCTTCCGTTCTGGTGTTCGTTCATGGTCTGGCCCCGCGCGGTGTTGCGCGCGCTCTCCGCTAGGCCGCGCGGAGGAAGGTTCGGCGCCGGCAACGGAGGCGCGCGCACGACTTCACGCCGAGATTGCGTCGTTGTGCGGCGCCGCTGCGCTGATCGGGGCCGCGGGGCCTCGGCGCGGGAGCTCTGCGCCAACGATATATCGCAGCCGCACGCTTGGAGGGCTTCACGTCCGAATTTTTGCCTCAAGTTAGAATCCTTCTAAAGCTAAAAGGCTACACTCCTTAGAATCTGCACTCTGTACATTCAAATATGCATAGGATAGATGACGGTGTTTTCCGATTGATAAGAAATCAATCTCGATAGATACACGTACTTTAGTAGAGGGGATCGCAAGCACAAAATTCAGTTCAGGTTTCACAGAACAGATGTTGGAAAATTTCTCTTTATAAATAGAACAATAACGGATTGGAATAAGTTCCCTGCGCCAACCTTGGAAGACTTTCCTCTATGTGTTCAAAGATTTAAAAGTATATTGTAATGTTTTTGACTAAATAAATAAATAAATAAATGACATTTGTAAACGTTATTAACTAGAAATTATGTTTATTAAAACATTATTATTATTATTATTATTATTATTTTATTTTTTTTTTTATTGCTTTATTAAATATTCTAAAATATCGTATAATCATATTCAATATAGTATTTTTCTGCAGTATGGTAATATGGTGAGAAGTGTTGTGCAATAGAGATGAAGAAAGAAATGAAGTGCAAGTGTAATGTAGTGAAGTGCAGTGTACTTAAAAAGTAATATACAATGTTATTCGTTTGAAATATCTGTATAGGATAGTCACAATATAGGATTGTTAATGATATTGTTGTTGTTATTATTATTATTATTATTATTATTATTATTATTTTAAAATAATTTACAGTTACATTACATTAATTGCAATGTAACTGTAAATTGTAGTATTCTGCTAACACGTTGTCTCAACCTATCTGCAGAAATAATAAATTTATCTATGTATCTATCTTTCTATCTACCCTAATACGCTAAGGACAGATTAAGTGATTTACGACTTTTAAGAAATAATTGGTTGGTTTCTAAGAAATCGTCGACACAAAACCCTATGAGTGTGCTACTGCAAGATAAGAAATAATTACTCAAATTGTCGTGCATTAAAATACGACGAAAAAACTGAAGTTTGCTGATTATTATATACAGAATAGATGATTGTTTTATGCATTGTTATCACGCATGTCTCGGAAACGATGCGTCCTAGGCTCTTAAAACAAGGTATTCAATTCCCTACTTTGGGTTCGATACTATTGAAAATACAACTAACACGTTCACTGCCAAGCGCGTTCTCGGTATTCTACACCTCGGTACCGTACAGGTTTTTAGCGTACTACGTCTCCGTTATCCGGGTCAACGGTAAATGACGCACCTCTGTATTTGCTAAAACATTGAATCTTGTACCAATATTTATATAATATTGTAAAGAACTAAATATAATTAAAAATGTGTGAATCAAATGGTCTTGAGGAACAGTTTTGCAACTGTTAACACTTTAATGTGACCAGTGGCGAGTATTATCATAAAAGGGACCCACCAACGCATGAGACCATATGGTCTCGTGCTAAAAAAAATGAATGTTCCTACGTAACCATATGGCCTCACATGGCAGCCAACGTGCTACATTTTTATGGTCATGAGGAGAAGTAGTAGTCACATATATTTGATAGATTTTTAGAATAATCTTACAGTTATAAACAATAGACTGATTTTGATTTCAATTAGTATATTTAATAATCGATAACATCATGAACAAACATCCGTGAAGGCTTTGTGTAGTTTTGAGGAACGAGGAAGTCATTTGTATTCATTTACTAGCTGTTAGCGATGTCCTCAAGCGGATGAAGTACTTACAGATTAATGAAAGGCATTGATGTTGAAATATGTTAGGTAGTCATCCTGTTTCCGTGACATTCAGCTTCTTGTTCGTTAAGTTATTTTCGTGGATCATCAAGTCACCCAGGAGATTTGAAGAATTATCACGAGCACAGTGTTAGAAGTTGATGAAGAGCCACTGGAATATGGAAGGCTTTCGTCTCACATGTTGCTAATCTTTAATACTAGGTCAGAGAGGTATGCCCTCTACTCACAGCACTGTCACCCAATGTTTGCTTCCTGTACTTCCTTACTCCTTTAAGAATCTTGAGTTATTTCCGGCTCACGGCGCAGAGAAACTAGCTGGTCGGTTCCTACTCAACGGTAGGTCGTACTTAAAAGTAGAATTTATTGTTCGAATAGCAATGCGTTTTAACAATCTTGTATTGTGACATACCAATATGTGAGACATAATATGGTACAATATCTATTATAAACAGCGTAAATTATAGAGATAAATATAGGTGAATATGCCAGCATAGCAACGGTAAGCGAGCCGTCGTCAAGGTCAACAATCTTCATGCAGTGACAATCGCGGAGACGGCTAGTTCATTTTGTAAGAAATTTAGGGATTGGCTAGGCACGGAAGTACATCAAGTCTTGTCTGTAAATAAACAATCGAAAAGATGGACCGAGTTTTTGAAGGGTTGAAAGAATATGATAGGCATTCTTTCTGACTGTTAAACGGATCGTGCACAATTAATGTTAGGAGGTTTTTGGGACTTGTAAGCATCTACTGGGGAGTAGATATTGGTAGAACTTTGAATTTGAATGCTATGTGGGGACAGTAAAACTTAAAATATTTCAAGTGAACGAGTTAGAAGGACATTGAGGGCTTAGGCGAATTTATCTGGACTGGACTGGAATGCTTAATCGTTCAGTATTCAGCATACGCGTGGGATGAACTTGGAATTCGTAAATTGGCGAACGACATAGACTTTATTAACTTCGGAAACAGTGATGAACGGTGATTGAAGTGTGCTTCTGCAAGAAAAGAAGAGAGAAGATGGTACAGGGACAGCGACGTCGGAGAAGAATGAAGATGGTAGGCACCTTCGTCCAAGGGCGCGCGAAGACGAATACTACATTATAAGGTTGGAACAGGTCATGACCAAGGTTTTTTTTCATATTGTGTAGAATTATCAAGTACCAAAATTGTTTAATAAATTTCCATGTTTTGTGAAATGAATACATGATTCTTATTGAGCCAATTATAGTAACAAAGTAGCAAGATAGAAATATATTTGCTTTTCAGATTCCTCGACCACTAGGTATAGATGGCAGATCGGATAATCATCTATTAGCATACAATAGTGATTATTTCTATGAAACCCATCGACCCAGGTAGCCGGAAATTTAATTATTATTTATAATTATTAATTATTATTATTTATTATTATTATTATTTATTATTTATATATTATTAATAATTTATTTATAATTAGAGTTGACGGTTGACTTGTATGATAGTGTTAGCGTAATCTTTTCCTGGCGCCCATTTATACAAATTCGGAACGGATTACGTTGGAATAATATCAAATAATATTAGAAAGCCGAAGATAGAGTCAGAATTAAAATAAATAAATCAGTTTAATTAATATATCAGTTTAATTAATATATTCAGTTTATTTCAGTATCGAAAAATCTCGTTCCCATTGATAGTGTTACCTATGGTTAAAACAATCAAAAATAACTCGCATGGGTCGAAATTATCTTTATAATATATTTAATTTTGACACTTTTATTTTTTGTTAAAATTTCATATGAAATCATTAACACAATATAATGAAGCTCCTGACAAAGGATCAAATACATTTTCAAAAGCGAAGTGATTCCTAACCGTAATAGTCTGGTTGATCTTTTGGAGAGAGAAAAATCTCATATGACCCAGTGGTGACCCGTGCTTAGGTTTCACGGTTGCACAACCCCCAAACAATGAAAAAGATCTCGTAACAAATTAGAAATATACAATTTCTTTTTAATGGCATACAATTTTCAAGATATTGCAGCAATATCGGTGCATATGAAATCATTCTGAAACCAAAGAGCGTCAAATGGCGCTCTCTCTGGTGTCTGGTGCCTTGCCTGGAATTGCGCCATGCTCTTGGCTGTGTTATTGGATTTAGAGCATTTACGCTTTGGAACTTCGATTTCACTCGGAGAACATACGGATATTTGGTGGCGTAACCAGTCTAGTGGCGTTGTCACGCTGCGCGGCGACGGAATGAGACTCAGGGGAATACCCATACTCTTTCTTCGTCTGACTCACTGCAACGTAGTTTTTTGAATTTCGCTTGTTATTGAAAGTACACAAGTTCGGTCAATTATTGACGATATTCAACGCATTGTTTATGATATTTGGAGAGTTTGTTTTCATTCGATATTAGGTTTGTTGATTCAAAACGTACATTTGATAAGTTCTTTGTGTAAAGTGGTCGTTCTGGATGGACGTCCCTTACAGTGTCTCGCGGAAGCCAGGGTCGCTGCAGCTGGCGAACGTTCTTGTGAATACAAATGTGTGTCGAAGATCTCTCAGTACTGCCAAATATACCATGGTAATGAAGTTTTCGAAATAAAATAATTTTATTTGTGTGAAACGTGTCGAAGCAATAGTACTTGTTGCAATGTGCTGGTGTCCAACTTACGTGCCCAATGAAAATCAAAGCCAGAACCACGTGCGCGGGAGTGTATGCACGGACACGACGCATAAATTATGTAAATAGTGTTTCAATTAGACTTATTGAAATTAATTTAAATTGATTTGATTTACTAACCTGTTTATTATGTATTTGTATTTTGAATTTTGGATATAACATTCCGTTATTCGATGGAGTGCAACCTCCAGTCTCTTAGGGCACCAGCCACCCTGGAAGAATCCACATATAATTTCTTCACTTAAGTTTTAGGGCCATGTTCATAGTCGTGGCTTATAATAATAAAAACCTTAAGGAGTTCCTTATAACGATTTCCGATTCATAGTAGCAACTTATCCATCCACATGAAAATCCTTATAACTATAAGGAAGGCCCTACTTTCACTTATACCTATAAGTGAAGTCTCTCTTGATGCGTTGAAAATTGTCGTAATTTGAAAGAAATGGAATGGACGACTATTTAAAAACTTATAAGAGTTTTTACAGTAGCATCTTTCTTTGTAGCAACAAGCGATATTTACGTGACATGCAAAACCCGTTGAAAATGCACAACAATGAAGAATTTAAGAAAAAATATCGTTTTACTAAGACCCTTGTTGTACACTTTTTGGTAACATTGGTGACTAAAACCACCTCTAACTATCTAGATATTTACTGATTTTACCACGTTTAAGTCTTTGTTTAAGATACTGGCACTATTTAAGAAACTGTGTAGGTTAAGTTACCTCACGGACGCACGCATATGGTAGTTCACGGCCATTTTGATGGAGCGCTTCTGGCAGTATTCAAGACGCTGTGAAGCAGCCAATACACTGTTGCCACACGAGACACTGCTAGCATCATACATTATAAGTATCGTCTATGAATACCAAATGTGTATAAGCATTTCCTTATCGAGTAACCTATAGCTTAAGTTTCTCTTATCCTACAAATGACGACTATGAATATGCCCTCACCTCTCTTCGCGCAAAGAAGGGGATTTGAGCACTGAGATAACCCTCCGCCCTCTCGTTCCGACGCCCAATTCGTCAGTTGTTCGAGAAACAATGAGCGACGATCGAGCTGACTCCGCGCAAATTGGCCGGATTGAAATATGTCGGCCCGGGGGCTCGAGGTCGCCAGGCTGCGGCCAGCGGCGCCCCCCGCTCTCGCCCCCTGCGCCGCCAGAGCCCCCTGGCGTCGAGTGACGCAATCAACGCGTGATGAGCGCTGGATGAGCGCTAACAGCCGCAGGGTGCCGTCGGAAATTGCCTATCTCGCCACCAGGCGGCAGCACCGTCGGCCGCCTCTAACGACGTTACCTGCGTCCCCGGCAGCCGCGCCGCCGCCCGCCCGCCCGCCCGCCATTGCCAGCACGGCGTCGCGGCGTCGAGATGCACCCTAACCCACGGGTTACTTCTGCCGTCGTCGTCTCACCGCCCGCACAAGGCGCGCTAAATCACGAATCTGGCGCGGCCTCCAGGAATTGGAGCAGAAAGAAAGCTAATTCGGTTTAGAGTCTAAAAGATGCGATTCACCACTGTGATTTGGATTTGGAGTTTTGAATTGATTGATTGATTGATTTTTTCGTGTTTCCGGACGCGTCAACTGCTTTGGTCATTAGTCCCGTTAGTGTAGTGCATGTTTTTTCTCCGGAGATGGCGGTGATCTACCCCCGCTGGATGGTGAGATCCGGCACAACCTCTCAGCTAGTAAGGTTTCCCCCTAACAGGACTCTCCCACCAGCGGGGCACCGCCCCAGGCGGGACTGTTAAATTTGGAAATTTAAGTGCCTACAGTTCACTGTGTTTTGTGATGTGAAGCCTTCAGTGAAGCCATCAATCATCCTAGAAGACCATCTGAGAAGAAAACACATCCATTATTTATAAGGTTTATTCATATAATTAGGTTTGGTATGGTACCATATGAATAATTTTTTAACCTTAATTTTTCTTAAAAGGTAATACTTTACAGTTGAACTGTGATCTCATGGCCATGAGAAGGTTTTGAAAACCTGAGATTTTGTTAGTAACAGCTAAGTTTTTGCCTCAGTGTGATCTGAGAAAAAATTCATGTTTTATGCAACAATTTTTCTCATTTCAAAACAGGTTTTTGTTTATTATAAGAGAACCGCTTGTCCTACCGGATTCTTCTATCAAAATCCGGCATCTACATCAAATTTAGGACTTTTTTGACACCTCACTCACCTCTGTAGCTTCAGATTTGATGTTTTTTGGTCAATTTGAAATATTTTCAAGCTGTATTCTGAGCAGCAGCTACAGTCCCTGCGGACACTCACAGGGTTCGCTAGCATCGAACAGGTGTCAAGAGGTCACATACCCTGCAGGCGCTACTCCTTACGTATTCTTTGGCAAGGGTTCCAAATTATCGATCCATTCTCCCCACTGCTATGACCCCCTCCCTTCATGGCTGTTTCCCCTTCACCAACCCCTATATAAAGCGTGCGCTTCTCGCGCACGAGGCTCGCTCTCTCTTGTTCTTTCTCTTTTGTACAAAGCGCTCTCATTTTCTTGTCATTTCAGCTGCGTCCAGTGGCGTAGCTTTGTTAATTCTTCTCATAGATCAGATCAAATTATGAAGGTTATGTATATCAAATCTGTATATAGTATTTGTTGTAAATAGTGCTTTTTAATTTTTTTCCTTGCCGAAATAGTATGTTAGTTTACTTACAATAGATCAGATCAAATTATGAAGACTAAAATAATATTGTTTCTCATTTCGTCAGTGAAGCCTGAGCCATGGTTGTTCCTTTTGTTGGTTCCTTTTGAACCAAACAGTGTGTTAATGAAATTGAGTGCATAAAGGTATTTAATGTGTTGATTTGGACTTGGAAATGGAACTCTTACTTTGAAGTGTTAATGATTTACTAATGTTTATGTTGTTTGCAGCTCGTTTACTACAAATGTTATGTTTATGTATGTCGCTGACCTCTGATTGGTGAGGAGGTGCGGCTAATGTTCACTGCACATTTACTTATGAATGTTGTTAATGTTGCAGTTCCTGCCATAAGTAAGACGGCACTTGGCCGCTTTTGGCAATTTATGGAAAGGTGCTCCCGCTGAGTATAAGTCGGCGCTGGCGCATTCGGCACACGGAGACTACGCAAAGGCGTTTGCTTGGCCCGTGCGGTAGCTCGAACCGCGGGAGACTACGCAAAGGCGTTTGCTTGGCCCGTGCGGTAGCTCGAACCGCGGCCCTTGTTGCAACGTCACGGCCCCGCAGCCGGCAGAGAAGTCGGCTGGGCTACAGCTGTCACCGGCACGAAGCGGTGGGGTCACGTGCTGACCTTGTATGCGGCACGCTGATCGGCGCTCGTGTCTAGGAACAGTTTTGTTCAGCGAGCAGCGGGCGGGCGCTCATGTACCGCCCACTCTCGCTTATGCGTAAACTTGCTGCATTCCTATGTTGTCTGGTTGAAAGGTATAGTAAGAAATCCATTTCCAAGAATTTTGTATTATGCACTCCTACGAAAGTTGGTTCCATGGCTCATGCGTAGTTCTGTTTATTACGAATGTTATTTGAGAAAGAAGGCCTAAACAGGCTCTTCAGCAAATTTGTTTATATACGTTTCTATCTACCTCGTCCTAAAGTGGGCATTCAAAGGTAGATTATAAGACAACATTTCTGTAGTACTAGCGCGATGTTGTAGATGCGCTACTAAGTTGTGTTCACCTTTCTGTTACAAGGTTTATGTTTCAATTTTCAGCTTCCTCGCCTAAAGTGGGTTCTTTCAAGAGGTCGACTGAAATCACTTAATTCGTATGTCAGCGCATTTTTGCGCCTTTGTTATGTGGGACGCCTCGACGTCCTTCATTCTTGCTTGTAAATTGTAATTCTGCTTTGTTTTCCCGCAGCTGCTTTGCAACCTGCGCATCAGGAAAACTAATATATGTAAAATTGTTTATCTAATAAATGTGTTATATTGAAAGTTATTTGATTGTCATATCTCTGATTTGAGATCCTATAAAGTTTGATACCTTTCATTAAAAACCTGGTGCGTCCATTTGAAAAGTTCAAGTGTGACGACAATCTTCTAATTTCGATAGCTTAGAAGCTTTGTGTTAGCTTTGCATAATTATCTCCTTAGGCAATATGGTCGTTCGCTACATGTACATGCTGAAAATTAATGTTATCAAGTGCTGTTTTCAACAGCTGGCGACCGTATTAAATAAATTGTCATTAAATAAGAGGTCAGCCAAGTTTGATATTTAACTACAAAACTGGCGACCGTGACAGGACACAAGGATCAACTTTATGAAACAATCAATAACTTGTATTACTAATTTGTATTTTTCTTTCAGCTTAAAGTTTAATTTATTTACAGCTGATTTTGTTCCACGTTGTAACGGTTTCACGAGTTCACCTCGTGTTTGTCTTTGAATTTATTTGTCTTCTGGGTTACTTTTGTAACGCTTTTTCTTTGTTATTTTCTTAGTTCATAAATTTAGCATGTCTAACCCCGGACCCCTGTCGAGAAATTGTGGAAACTCGAGACGAAGAAGCTTGCAGGCTCGCCTAACTCGCATCGACCAGTTGCGGAGAAGAGGAGCTATTATAAAGGACTCACCACCTTTGAAAATTTTCTCAACATAGGCGGTAATGTACACGAAATCCGCACAGGATTCAGAAACTAGAATCTGATTTTGAGAAGTACAGCGTAGTTCAGCAAAATTAGATGCGTGCTTTAGTGAGGGAGAGCCAGGCAACGAAAAGACTGATTTCGAAATAGGTATTTCGCCTTGATAACCAGAGCCGCGCAGTTGCATAGGAATATAAAACGGAAGGCCGTCTGTCCCGGCGCAACCGAGTTTGGTTGTCCCGCCGGTCTTAGGGCCATGGCCTCGACCGCGGCTGGTCTCGGCGTACCGGCTCAGAGCCCCCATTCGCGATTCAAATCCGTTCCGCCTGGAACAAGCGAGGCAGGCATTTTCTGTCAGTACCGCGTCCTCGCGTACGCCAGTGCTTACTCAGATGAGAAAACGACGCGGTACCCCCGCCTTCCAACGCCCGTGTATTCACGACATTCATCTAGGCCGCGCCTACCTGTTCTGAAATTCCTTCATTTTCCGGCAATGATTCCGAGTGGGAGCATTTTTCTCTTTATTCGAAAGTTTGTGCATAATTCCCCGACCTGCAGAAATTGAAAAATGGCACTTTCTACAATCTTATCTCACTGGTAGTGCTGCAAAGCTGATTGCGGAGCTTGCCCTATGTCGCTGAGTTATGCCGAAGCAATTCCGCATTCTAAAAACAGATACGAAAACCCTAAGCTCCGCAAGCATAAATTACTTTCATCTTTATTTAATTATAATATGACTGCTAAAGACTCAGCTAGTCGTTTATTTGAGTTAGTTGATCACTTCAAACGTATGTTCGTGCTCTCAAAGTTCTCAAAGAACCAGTAGAATGTTGGGATTCTATCCTAGTCTTTCTTATTACTTCAAAGTTAGACGAAAATACGCATAGAGACTGGGAAGCCCATTCATGCAAACACGCGTATCAACTCTTGAACTTATATACGTTCTTGGAGGCTAGCCACGTGCCTTGCCAACGTGGCTGCCGATAGAAGGAGTAAGGAAAGGGACACGCTCAAGCCAATGCCTAGAAGCAAGAATTTGTTTCTGATCATAGTGATGATGTAATTTGTGCAAAGGTTTGCAATCTCATAAAGTCAAGTTATTTCTTGAAAAGTCAACATGATAGATACTTATTCGTCAAAACCGACTTTGTTTACGTGCTTAAGGCCCGGCGTAGCGTTGCCACTTGTGCGCGAGGTCGTGTAATAAATGCAATAGCAAACACCCGCGCTTTGCACAGAGAATTTAGTCCGAGAATAAATGTGGAACAAACGGCGTTGTGAAAGACGAATGCTCGAGGCCGCAGAGTGCGAAACCGTCAGCGCACGTTAATCACAATTTTGCTTCGAAAGCCGTGCTGTCCACCGTTCGCGTATCAGTGAAGAACGCGGAAAATAAGTTTAAGTTCAGAGCCCTCCTTGACAACGGTAACGCATTCTCTGATTACGGAATCGGCCATGAAGAAACTGAAGGTACAAGCTAACACTACTTCAACTTGCATTACCGGAGTCGGTGGCTTTCTAAATCTTTAAAATCAGTTCGCTTGTCGATGGCCTCCGTCGTTAGCAATTTAACTTCAGTTTGAATGCGCTCGTGGTAAAGAATATTACGACCGATATTCCACTCATACTCTTGATCTCACTAACTTGAAAATCCTGAGAATGTAAAGCTTGCGGACCTGAATATCACGTAGCGGCGCCAGTTGATATCTTGTTAGGCGCGACGTGTTTTGGAATTGCTTAAGATCGCGTAAAGTAAAATTCCGCGTACAGAAATGCCTGAACTTGACATTAAAAGAAACTGCATTCGATACATTGAACCAGCACCAGAAAAACTTGTTTTCAGCCCGATCTAGTATTTGCACACTTTGTTACGGAACAGCGTAACTTCAGGAAGTTCTGGGAATTCAAGGAAACTCTGGCAATGGGAAAAATGTGTCACATGAGAGTTGCAAAGGACGAACAGCAAAGTGCTCCCAGAAAATTATCAACCCTTTTTGTCAACAAAGTCATTTAACAAGTCCTGTTACAGCAACTTCAAAATTTCAAAGAACTGGTGGATTGAACCAGTTCCTGAGGTTAGCATATAAAAGCACTCATTACCAAAAGTTTTGGTGCAGATATGTGTGATAAACTGAAAGATAGACTAGATTGCAATCAAATATCTTGCACACAATGTTCAATCTAGAAGCCCAAAATTCAAAGTGACGAGTTTTCATTTGTAATATTCAGCACTCAAGAAGAAGCTCTGCTAGGAAAGCTTGTTAATCGAAATGTGAGGTAACTCTCATAAACCATCAACTATAAAAGGAAAGGTGTATCGTCTAAGCACAGTGTTCGATTAGATCCATATTCTAATTCTGATTTAGATTCATGTACAGATTCCCTTATGTTGATCATCTTATTAAAGCGAACAAAATGCTCAAATATATCAAGTCCTTGTTGTAAAATCAATTCAAATGCCAATCTTGCCACTTGAAAATGTTCACTCTATTAACAAGGAATAGAGGTTATACTTAATTCAAAACCTGTATGCTCCATGACTTAGATTTGACAGAAGCCCTTACTCCCGCTCACTTTTTGCTTGGCAAGCAGCTCAACACCTTGGCTCTGCCACCTCCCCCGCCTACCATTACTAAATCTTTAAATGTATTCCAGGCTATACAGGCACAAAGGTCCCTGTTCTGGAAGCGGTGGAGTGCTGAATATCTAAACCTGCTGCAGACCAGGGCCAAGTGGCGCACCAGCAGCCCGGACCTAAAGGTGGGACAGCTGGTCATTGTGAGAGTGGAAGACCTCCACCCTCATCTGGCCTCTGGGAAAGTGCTGGAGATCCTTCCGGACGCGACTATCGAGTTCGGATAGTCAAGCTGAAAACTTCGCAGGGTGTAATCACTCGCACCTTGCCGAAGATCTGCCCTCTTCCCTTCGCTGAGGACGCCGATAACCTGTGTAGAGTGCCATCTCCCTCTACGCGTAGTTTCCTGTAATAGAGGTTGAGTGAGCGCATTCCACAGTGACTTGGTTAAGCACTCATTTCTACCTCAGTTCCCCAGCATGTTAAATTTGGAAATTTATGCCTACAGTTCACTGTGTTTGTGATGTAAGCCTTCAGTGAAGCCATCAATCATCCTAGAAGACCATCTGAGAGAAAACACATCCATTATTTATAAGGTTTATTCATATAATTAGGTTTTGGTATGGTACCATATGAATAATATTTTTTAACCTTATTTTTTCTTAAAGGGTAATACTTTACAGTTGAACTGTGATCTCATGCATGAGAAGGTTTTGAAAACCTGAGATTTTGTTAGTAACAGCTAAGTTTTGCCTCAGTGTGATCTGAGAAAAATTCATGTTTTATGCAACAATTTTTTCTCATTTCAAAACAGGTTTTTGTTTATTATAAGAGAACCTTGTCCTACGGATTCTTCTCATCAAAATCCGCATCTACATCAAATTTAGGACTTTTTTGACACCTCACTACCTCTGTAGCTTCAGATTTGATGTTTTTGGTCAATTTGAAATATTTTCAAGCTGTATTCTGAGCAGCGCTACAGTCCTGCGGACACTCCAGGGTTCGCTAGCATCGAACAGGTGTCAAGAGGGTCACATACCCTGCAGGCGCTACCCTTACGTATTCTTTGGCAAAGAGGTTCCAAATTATCGATCCATTCTCCCACTGCTATGACCTCCTTCATGGCTGTTTCCCTTCACCAACCCCTATATAAGCGTCGCTTCTGCGCACGAGGCTCGCTCTCTCTTGTTCTTTCTCTTTTGTACAAAGCGCTCTCATTTTCTTGTCATTTCAGCTGCGTCCAGTGGCGTAGCTTTGTTAATTCTTCTCATAGAGCCCGGCTCCTTCAGAGTCGTTATGTATATCAAATCTGTATATAGTATTTGTTGTAAATAGTGCTTTTTAATTTTTTTCCTTGCCGAAATAGTATGTTAGTTTACTTACAATAGATCAGATCAAATTATGAAGACTAAAATAATATTGTTTCTCATTTCGTCAGTGAAGCCTGAGCCATGGTTGTTCCTTTTGGTTCCTTTTGAACCAAACAGTGTGTTAATGAAATTGAGTGCATAAAGGTATTTAATGTGTTGATTTGGACTTGGAAATGGAACTCTTACTTTGAAGTGTTAATGATTTACTAATGTTTATGTTGTTTGCAGCTCGTTTACTACAAATGTTATGTTTATGTATGTCGCTGACCTCTGATTGGTGAGGAGGTGCGGCTAATGTTCACTGCACATTTACTTATGAATGTTGTTAATGTTGCAGTTCCTGCCATAAATGAAGACGGCACTTGGCCGCTTTTGGCAATTTATGGAAGGTGCTCCGCTGAGTATGGTGGCGCTGGCCGCATTCGGCACACGGGAGACTACGCAAAGGCGTTTGCTTGGCCCGTGCGGTAGCTCGAACCGCGGCCCTTGTTGCAACGTCACGGCCCCGCAGCCGGCAGAGAAGTCGGCTGGGCTACAGCTGTCACCGGCACGAAGCGGTGGTCACGTCTGACCTTGTATGCGGCACGCTGATCGCGCTCGTGTCTAGGAACAGTTTTGTTCAGCGAGCAGCGGGCGGGCGCTCATGTACCGCCCACTCGCTTATGCGTAAACTTGCTGCATTCCTATGTTGTCTGGTTACGAAAGTATAGTAAGAAATCCATTTCCAAGAATTTTGGTATTATGCACTCCTACGAAAGTTGGTTCCATGGCTCATGCGTAGTTCTGTTTATTACGAATGTTATTTGAAAAGAAGGCCTAAATACGCTTCTTCAGCAAATTTGTTTATATACGTTTCTATCTACCTCGTCCTAAAGTGGGCATTCAAAGGTAGATTATAAGACACATTTCTGTATGTCTAGCGCGATGTTGTAGATGCGCTACTAAGTTAGTGTTCACCTTTCTGTTACAAGGTTTATGTTTCAATTTTCAGCTTCTGCCTAAAGTGGGTTCTTTCAAGAGTCGACTGAAATCATTAATTCTGTATGTCGGCGCATTTTGCGCGCCTTTGTTTATGTGAGACGGCCTCTGACCGTCCTTCATTCTTGCTTGTAAATTGTAATTCTGCTTTGTTTTCCCGCAGCTGCTTTGCAACCTGCGCATCAGGAAAACTAATATATTAAAATTTTTATCTAATAAATGTTTTATATTGAAAGTTATTTGATTGTCATATCTCCTGATTTGAGATCCTATAAAGTTGTGATACCTGTTCATTTAAAACCTGGTGCGTCCATTTGAAAAGTTCAAGTGTGACGATCAATCTGCTGAATTTCGATAGCTTGAAGCTTTTGTGTTAGCTTTGATAATTATCTCCTTAGGCAAATGCATGGTCATTCGCTACATATTACGTGCGAAAATTAATGTTATCAATGTGCTGTTTTCAACAGCTGGCGACCGTATTAAATAAATTGTCATTAAATAAGAGGTCAGCCAAGTTTGATATTTAACACCAGCCGGGACAGCTTTAAGTTTCCGACCGATCTCCTGGAATATGTGGTAGTGCAGTGCATGTTAGTGTAAGTGTGTGTGTAAGGGGAGAGGATAGGACAAGGAGGAGGAAGGAGAGATCGCGCGCGGTCCGTGGCCCGTTTGGTAGGGTACTGCTCCGGCATTCACCTGGTGTTGATAGGAGAAACCACGAAAAACTACCGATCAGAGCAGCCAGCCGCTAGAATTCTCCTCGAGACAGCGACTGAATTCGACCTAGCTGAAAAGCCAGTGTCGATAATCCTGCCGCCGTCAGGACTCGAACAGCGCCTCTCACTCCCGGTGAGAGGCGCTGCAGTGTGATCAGTTGATGCACTGAGCTACCGCTCCCGGTCGGAGTTTTGAACATTTGTAGTCTGTGTAGATTATCCTCGAAAACGTTTTCAATTTTGTATCAAACAGAAATGCAAACGAAACTCAGAAGATGAACTTGATGCGTATCCACGTAAGAAATATTTCTGCACAATTTTCCCGGTCGTGTTCTCAAGTTGGTAGCACACAGTTGGCATTAGCAAACATCATGGGTGGGGGAAAAAACTACACATTTTTAAAGGGTATCCCCGAATAAAATGGTAATACGTTCCCCTAAACCAAATTACACATGAGTGGTTACATTATAATTCTAACATCAAAATTATATTTTTGACTGATTTCTTAGCCCCCGTGCCACCACCCACACCATTCTACAGCAAAAAACGTGTTTTTTTTAATTTTAACTTTTTCGGAAACAACACTATTTTGTCTATCTGAAAAGTGTGATAAATAGGAAAACAATTTTTACTATCAGAAAAACATTTTTTGATATTTTCAGACCCAAATTCAAACACATAAATATTTTTGAAAAAAATACAAAATATTATTTTTATTGTCTTAGAACCATGGGACAGGCTCGAAAAAATCTCAAACGTTGCTCTTAAAACACAAATTGTTGTGATGGTTTTCAGAATTTTTCAACAGCGGGGCTGCAGTTAAAAAAATGTTAAAAAACATTTTTCCGCCTTTAAATCATCTTGACTTTAAATATACGTTGCTTATAACGTACTTTATTGTACATACTTATATTAATAAATAACCTGTACTTATTTTAAATCCAACATATTCTAAGTTTGCTGACAAGTGAGTGGAGATTTGTTGTTGTTTTAATTCCTTGTTAACTAAATTAGCTACCCCACCTGAAACTGCATATAACGATAATCTATCGTAGCGATAACACTGTTATTTACCTTATATCCCTTCCCTTGCAACCTTTAGACTCGCTAAAACCCCGAACCATACCACAATAAAAAAACAGATACCCCTACAATATATTCCTCAAAAGCTTCTCCGAATTTGAACCAGAATAGAGGACCCATCCTCAACCTTATATTAGATTTAAGTCTTAGAAATAAGTTTTAAATATAAGTTAGTATATAAGTCTATCAAACATAATATGTAAAGTTTATACTAAAACCGACCTATGTACAACCAACAAAATCAATAAAAATAAAAAATAACAAAACGATAACACAAAAATAAAAAAGCGATAACAGTGGAATTTTGTAATGTTAAATTTTTCACTGGGATTAAATGTATTTCCGTGAGTCAAGCAATTTTGATATTGTAATGACGTAAAAACATTTTGGAAGTTTTCTTGGCGTTTGAGGCCGTTTGCATTCTAGATGACAATATTGGCTTTTTCCTGCTTTTCCAGTTTTTCTTTTTTTATCCATTGTTTGTAATTTGTTCTAACCATTCTCTCCACCATTTTTTTAAATTGAAGTAGTATAGCTGTTACAACATGTGAAACAACATTGGAAATTATATGAGTTCAGTCTAATGGCGGCGCTGTATTTGAAGGTAAGGTTGCTTCCCGATAAGAGCGACGAGGGAGTGATGGAAAATGTCGTTTATAAGTTTGGATCTTTGGATCTGATTCACTGCACGCGTCTGTTTCACGCACAGGAGGGTCGTGAACTAAGTATTTTTAAAGCTTTAAACCGGGAAGACACTGGCACGTTGTACTGGACTGCACCTTCCTTTTGAATGGAATGTTATCCGTTTTTAGCTGTCTACTCCAAAATTTGAATGCTTTACTTACTTGATTTAATCGCTGTAGATGTTGGCTATCAGCAGAACTACCTTGACCCTGGGTAATGGTGACCATGTCGACGGGGCGGCCTCACCGCTCTGTTGAGAGTTGGGGAGACCGGATGACATCGACTGCGGCAAATGCTGAGTCAGCTGACCATGTTGTCATTGCTAATGTTGACGCTCGAACAATTGTTGTAGAATGCAGTGATGCTGTTGAATTAACTACAAAACCGTATTACAAAACCGTTTCAACTGTTGATTTCACTAGTCACTTTGTTAACACTGTTTAAATCAAACGCTTTTAAACAATTTGCGTACACAGTTCATGAGGCACAAAGAGAATAGTACGCAAATAGTCTCGTCTATTATCACAACGAAACAAAATCTTAACTGATAAGGACGTGGTGTAACGTTTGCGGGCCAATGTTGACAGTGCCTTGGTCAGCGAAGGAATGATGACGATAAGGTATAAAATCAGAAATATTTTCACTTGGGGCAAAAATGATTATTGTTTCACTCTCCTAGCAGCAGTAGCGATTTAATGCTTTCCATTCACAAAAGTAATTTTAAAACTTTTGAACTAGTGCCTTATTTCTATTCTACCTTACAGATAAAGAGTGTATAAATAATTGTTTAACGGTAAACAGAGGAAACATATTCAGGGAACTATGTAGTTCTTTCTGTGTATAACGTAATCGATTTATCGTGTGAGAAAATAGATCAGCAATAAATAATTAAGTTTTTCCAATCCATGCGCTAAATATATTAACGTTTTAAGAGATAATATTGAAATATAAATATGTTTCAAAAACTCTTGTTGACTTATACATAAAAAAAAAGTAACACAGATTCTCTATTGCCTAGAAGAAATAAACTTTCACCCTCTTTTCACTTGTGGAACATAAGCAAACACGAGAAACAAAGAGTAAACAATGACATCATAACTTATAATGTACAGTGTGTAAGCCCAGTGGTCTGTCAGATAATAAAAGTAGCGTTCATTAATAGAAAATACAAGGCAACAAACTTTTGTCACTGACTTAGAAGTTCTGATAACAACTCTTCTACAGCCGAGGACTTATTTTTATGTAAAAAATAAGAAGGCTAATCTTGACGCGAGACACATTTTTTATTATCAGCGCATTTGATACGACTGAGTCCTCACAAAATATTTATTTTCACAAACTATCACAGTTTCGTGTAAAACGTCTGTGTGTGAAGTAAAATGAAATCGAAAATTGTTGGCGTACATGTATTGTAAATGTCTCTTATAACATTAATTCTGGATGTTAATGGTTATTTAGTAGACTCAGCTTCAGTTTTAAAAGAATTTAATATTAAAAAAATGTCACAATTACTTTCCAGATCTTCTTTGAGAAACTTAAGTGGATACAATTTATTAGGGATGTGAGTCTAGAGTACCTATGTTTATCCAGCAGTAAAGAAGAGTAACTATCATGTACTTCTTACCTAAAATTACTTGCATTAAATCTCAGCAGTTGTTGTTTAAAGCGTTCCTCCATAAACTTAATAGGATGTTGTAATGCCACATATATTATTATATATATTCATTAAAGGTGCCGTCAGAACTTAAAGAAAACGCAGAGAAAAATACGAGAGATCCTGAACTTTGAGCTCTTTCTTTACGAAGTGCAACGAAGAGTTTTTTTTCTCTTTTTTGTGGATCAACTCCATTTTCCAGGTCTCTGGCACCGTTACCCCAACTTCCCTCCTTTCGTTCGTTCTGCTTTACCCTTTCTTACCGTCCAATCAGCGAAGCCAGTCACCTCAAGGGACGGAGCTCGGGAATCAAATAAGGCTGATAAATAATTCAGTTACCTTTTGGAGCTGAGCCATGGGACACAAGACCTTCCACACGGCGTATTTTCAATTTTTAACATCGTCACTTCATTTAGCGCCGCGTTTCTCTTTAAGCGGAAAAACATTTCATTAAGAAATTCATTGTATGAAAGAAACCAATGGAATTTAACCTAACCTGTAATTTCACCTTGTCTAGGATTACAATTAAGCCATGATAAAGAAAGCTCCTGGTATCAACATTAAAGTTACTTCACATTCTTATGCCATCTGAATCCATTTCATGGCTCTCAATCAAAATTAATATTACACTTGGAAAAAGAGGTAAAACTGAAACTATCAGTAACCTACAGAATGGTACACAGTACAGAGTGCTACAGAATGGCACAGACTTTCTCGGTCTAGTTATTTTCTCATTAGCCTAGGCTACCTTTTCGGTATTGCCCCACCTTCTTTCCAGCTGCTACCTATCAAAGCGACATTATTTCACACTTTCCCAATTCATCAGCCCCTAATAGTTGAATTGAAATATGTCTTTAAGACTCTTACAAAAGCGTCATTTAAAAAAATTGAAATTGTTGTTGAGGTTTATTGTAAAGTTAAAGTAAAATTAAAACATAGATTTCAAATTCTACGGCCCGCGATATCAACGAGATCGATTGGGGAAAATCAATTTTGATGATCCTTCTTACGGTTTAACTGCTAGCATTGTTCACAGACAGGTAAACAGACAGACTGACGGACTGACGGACTGACGGACTGACAAACTGACAGACATTAACAATTTTTTTGGCATCAAGAACTCAGAAAATGTTGATTATAACTACATAAAGTGTCAGAAGAAGTAATTTCCTACATATTTTTTCAACAAGAATTTTCCACTTTTTCGGTATCAGAGATCCTCAATACGAATTTTCGGTTCAAAAATTGCAGTTTTTTCAAGCAGCATTATATTACATTCTCTACATCACTTAATTATGTAGAAGGCAAGAGAGTATAAATGTCTTTTTTGTTATGAATTTTTGTTTACAGTAACTACCACATACACCAACCGTTGCCATGGCAATGTATTTGACGCATTCCATTAATGTTTCAGGGTGCGGTGACCCAATTTATAATGTGCATATCTCCTGTGAAGTATTATCCATTTTATTACCTAATTTGTCCTTTATATGGATGGAAACTACATACTAAATCGAAACCCTACCGTCACTGAATGTAAAAGACGATCAAAAGTTACACAACCGCAAATTAAAAATAGTGTATTGCAGAGAGTAGCAAACAGGATTCATGATGAAAAAGATTTAGCGAAGTCATCTTGCGTTATTCATTGCAAAAACTCAGCAGAATCATCAGTCTCAAAGCGCTCGTTTGTCAGGAAAGCGAAGATAACACCAGCAATTTACGGAGAAAATCCTGTGGCTTTTGAAACAGCACGCACTGCTTGTACTTCAAGCGTAGTGAAGAAAGAAAACTGCAAGGACATTTCATGTTCATTTAAGTCACGGCACATTACAACTTCAGAAGGAGCCAGTTGTCAAAATACAAAATCAGTGCCACAACTTACAACTCAATATCACACTGCTACCCTCAATTCATTCACAGGGGAAAGAAAAAAAACCGGCTACAAGAAAGTTAATTTAAAATTCTTGTATAACAGGCCAATGAGGTCTCTCAGTGATACGATGGTTGTAAACAAGAGGATTCATTCTAATACAGGTTAAACTAGTCGTAGATTCATATTAATGTTTTATAAAAATATCTGCAGGAATAGTTTTTCAATGATCTATTATTACATTAGTGAATGTTTTACTACTGAATATCTTACAATTTTATTTCTTTAAATCTGTGTAATAACTTTATGTATTGTGTCATGACAATTGCTATGAGTTTAATTCAAAGTCGACTAGAAGAAAAACTAAACTTGGGATTTACCAAACTTAAAATTCATTAAATAACACAATAATAATAATAATAATAATAATAATAATAATAATAATAATAATAATAATAATAATAATTTTCAAGGTCTACTTTTTGCTTTTCAGAACACGCTGGCTTTATTGACGATTCTGGAGATACTAGTGAATCAGATGAAGATCTTGCCCAAGAGGAGAGTGAGAATATCATCGACTGTGATGTTTATGACTGGGCAAGAAATCTCGTGTGTCAGATGACAGGAAGAAAACCGAACGTAGAAGAAGAAGTGGATGGCATTCCCAAGGTGAATCACCCCATTCTAACTTTTTTAAATTATTTTATTCAAATTTCGGTAAACACCTAATACATTAGAATGAAGCATTCAATTTTTTTAAAACTAGTTAATTAATTACGTTTTTATTTTTTAATTTTCCTTTGTATAATGTTAAGATGACACTAGTTTTTATTTTTATTTAAAATGAATTATTTAATTAGGTTTTTTAGGATTAATCTAACTGAATGTTAAGAAAGTATTCATTTTAATTTTTGTAAAAATTTTATTTGACAAAATTGGCAATACTGATATTGCTGGCATTGCTTTTGTATTTTAGAGCAAGTACATTCACACACGGTTGCTAGATGGCTTGGGAATCTTGCACCCAAATGTTGCATAATAATTGCCCAAACTGCCCCTTTCAATAAAAAATTCAAAATGTTATATTTATCGTAATTGTTTACACAAAATACAATTTTAACAAGTGAATTATTTAAAAATAATCCACAAATTCAATCAACAAAATCACATTTATATAGGGTTGGGAAGGGAAGGTTATGTCTTTCGGTAACACAGAGTAACGGATAACCCTGATCCATCCACTACATAGAACCTAACGTACATGCCCAAGGTGGGATTCAAAACTGCGATCATAGCTATCCAGTTGGGCACCTGGTTATCTCTACTCAATTTGATAGTTATTGTTTTTTCGTGATTACATACTAAATTCACAAACTGCGAAGTCTTGAAGAATGACAGAAAATTACGAAATATCTTGGAGAAACACGAAACACGTTTGCCCGTCATAAGAGAACAAGAAGATACTGGCGGCTAAAATAAACATGTAAAAGCCGCTAACCAATCGACGAGTACTTTTTTTAATTTTATTTTTGCATAGGATTGACTTACAAAGTTCAGTTTACGTAAAACTCTTCATTTGTATAGTTGACTTATATCTAATTCTTGTATACAAACTCTAAACCACAATTGACGAGGGGACTCACCGAGCACCTCTAAAAATGACTAAGATTTGTAAAAATATTCAGAAAAGAACGGAGAGGTTATCTGTTTTTCATTTTAGTTGAGTTTCATTATATTTTCCTATATTTATAAGTCTATCTTGATTGATGAGGGTTAGATTGAAATGAAAGTTATTGGCAAGAAAGGCTATGTGATGTGCGATGGGTTTTAGGTTAAATTCGTGGTGTAATTGCTTATTACAAATGAGCCAGAGGGCGTGGGTGATAGCTCTTAAGTATTTGTTCTGAATAATCTAAATTTTGTTGACATTATATTTAGCAGCATTTGTCCAAATTGGACAAGCGTAGAGGAGAAGAGGTCTGATGATGGTTTTGTATAAGGTGATACCGTTATTTAGTGAAAGTTTACTGTTATTTATAAGTGGTTTGAGCGGTATTATTCTGGCTTTGGCTTGTTGAACTTTGGTATCTATGTGCATTTTCCAGTTGAGTGTAGTATCCATGTGCTGCCCAGGTACTTAACTGCATTGTTATGAGGAGTCCAAGGAATTGTTGTTGTTCATTTTAAATGGCATGGGGAAGGAATATGGTCTGAAACTGAAGACTTTAGCTGAAGATTTCGCGGGGTTGATTTTAATCTTCCATTTCGTTGCCCAGATTTCTATTTTATTTAAATGAGATTGGATTTCGTTACCTGTGTAATTAACTGAGGAGTGGGTTATGTAGATTACGGTCATCTGCAAACTGGGCTATGTTAGTTAATCTTGATGTAGGCATATCGGCGGTGTACAAGTTATAGAGTAGTGGAGAGAGAGGTAATCATTGAGGTAGATCGCCTGTGATAGGGCGGGGGTTCGAATTTTCATTTTCTATTGTAACTGAGAAAGTACTATTGTGAGAAAGATTTTAATTTTTTTGAAAAGGTATGTAGGGGTGCTTATTGATACTAAGTTCATCAATTAAGCCTTCATGCCATACCCTGACGAAAGCTTCAGCGATGTCCCAGGTAGTAGGGTAGTAGCCAGTTCTTAAAGATGAACTATATATGTGTACAATGAAAGCTATGGCAGGATTGGGTAGGTTCTTCAGAATTATATTATTTATTTTATCGTGACCGGGAGCTTTTTTAATAGGAAGGGATTTGATAACTTTTAGAGTTTCATGAGGAGAGATATACTTAATTTTTTTGTGGTACGTTGAAATTAGGAGATTTCGTGAAGAGTTGAATTTGGGTGTGATCTGGGTGGGGAGATGTGAGGTTTGATGTGAAAGTTCAAGCAAAATAATCGGCTAATATTTTCGTTTGATCGGTAGTTGCGTGCTTTTTCATTTGGAGTAGCTATTGGGGGGATTATGGTTTTTTTTTCTGACCACTTTTCCACTTTTCATGAAATTCTAGAGAGAGTTATTTCTTGTATTTAATGAATGTATTTTTTTTTTTTCGTTTTTTTTTTTTTTTTTTTTTTTTTTTTTTTAATTAACCGTCCATACCTTCTAGTTTTATTTTTAGTTTCTATGATTTTGATAATGCTTTGCGGTAGTTTATGTTTGTTGATATGTGTTTCCGAAGGGTGTTCGGACGTTCAGGATTGAGTTTGCTTTTGCGTTGATTATTATTTTTAGTTGCGTTATTGCCGGTTTTTTAGTATTTTAAAATTGAGTACTTGGTTTTGCATTATGTTTTTGAATTTGGTCCAATTTAAGTTGTAAGTATTAATGCCGGAATGGGTGAATGGAGAGGGGGGATTTGATGCGTAGAAATTAAGACTGGAAGGTGATATGAGTCGAGTTCAAAATTGACATTAATGAGTGTTGATTGAAAATTGACATTAATGTTTGTTATTCCTATGTCTAGTATACCAGGAAGCTTGTTTGTAACATAAATTGGTTCCGGAGGTGAAAATAGGTTGGTTCCGGAGGTGAGAACAAGATAATTCGGTTTGTTACAACATATTTTAAGAGTTAAGGGCCTGCTGCGTTGATGACTCTGTGGCCGCAATGTACATGTTTAGCATTTAGATCTCCTAAAAGTATGTAAGCGCGAAAGAAAAATGTTTAGATCTGCAAAATTGTTGTGATGTTGTGGGTTTATAAGCGGCAATGATGTGCTTTTGTTTCAATGACAGTGAAGAATGTTGAATTTTCTTCGAAATAGGCGATAGTGTTCTTAATGAGTATGATAACTCCGCCGCCTGGAGAGTTAGCCATATCCTTTCTTACTGTATTGTAACCTGGTAGTTTAAAAGTAGATGGAGGTTTTAAATGGGAAAATAATATTTTCGGGTATATTGGGGTTGGTGGAGTTAGTAAAATCGTCATCGAGAAGGTCAACTAGACTGCTGAATCCATTCACTGTAGGAATAGCATAAATAGTATTGGATTTGGTAATACTTTTTTAGATTGATTGGGGTTTCGGATAGGATCACTGTTTCCGCGTTTGCCACTGTTCACTTGGGACTTGGAACGGAGTTTGCAATAATATTATCACTGAACCTGCACCCTATCACTGAACACCAGGTTGCACCTTCTGCTGGCACAAAATGACTCACCTGAGTTGGTTGAATTTTATTAACCGTATATGGCTGCATACTTGTTGCTTGCATTGAAAACGCTGCCGGTGCTGCATTAAGAAACATTTGCGCTTGTTGAGATGACGTTGTTAGATACGCTGGAGCGTGTGGAGCTGGAAAGTCATGGCCGTAGCCTTCCACGACCTTCATTTGTCCGTCGCATCCAACCGACGCGTCGGTTGGATAAACCAGAGTTAAGGCATCGACGATGCACTGGCTGAGACCAGCGTTGATGAATGTTGATGTAGAGTTAATCACTTATTAAATCACTGCACTTAGATTAAAGTTGCGCACTGTGTAGACTTTCACTTTTCGCTAATGCACCTTCACAGTACGAAACGTAAACTGCTACTGAGAGTAGCGCTGCGCTCAGAGGTCCGCACAGGTCGACTGCTCAGAGCGGAATGGATGTTTTTTTATTAGTCAAGAACTATTCCAACAAAAAGCACTTGAAATGGCCTGCCACTTTGTTGTCGGTTTTCTTAACTTATTCTCGCCCCCCTTTGTTGCTTTTTCATACTTTCGATAACTGAACTATGTTTTATGTGTCCAAAACTATCATTAACTACAGGAAATAATATTTAAATTAGAACGTAAATGACGTTATGTACCATCAATGCTTACGAACCTCTAAGAAATATTTTTAAAGTTATCCGCTAAAGAACACTTAAAATTGTCAAAATTACTTACATAAGTAACACAATGGTTTACTGTGTTACAATTATTTTTTTGTAACTGTGAGTAAAATACTCATCCAAGCACCAAATACGATCGCGATTAACCATAAACACTCACCTACCCAACATCGTCGTCTTAGAAAATATTTCACCGCAATGATGGATACGCCAGCAGACGCTTATCCATTCCACAGCAAAAGCGACAGTGAGGTTCGCTTTTGTCACTCGAAATCCTCCCCTTCCTAGCATGTTACTTACCAAGTCGCGAGCATTAAAAAACAAGACTCATTTCAAAAATTCTATGCTAATTCAGAATATTAGGTTCATCTCAATGGTCAATTCATTTTATGCCAGAAACACTAACCTCTGCTAGCGACTTGAAGTCATAAAAAATTTGGAAAATTCTTCAAGAATATTCTTGAAGTTTCAGGTTCAAAATAATAACTGCTCATTTCCTTCGAATGGTGGTCCGAAAGACGTCTAACCGTGATTAACAGACAAACACAAGCGCATATGCAAGATGCCCGATTTCTGCGTTTAGGATTTGACGGAATTACTATGGAAATTAAATTTTTTAATATTGATTTTGTATACAAAAGATTAATAATAAATAAAACATACAAGATGACTGATATATTAATTCAATTTTCATTTTTTTATAAATCATAATTTCCCTGTACACAGCTGCAGTCGGAACTGTTCCAGCTGGGAATCGAATCCTTATCACCCGGTATACGCTCAGTTGCTCTAACTTCCAACTGCGACCAGGTAGTAAAATGTTAAAAACTATCGTAGCCTGAGCTTTTCTTCGTCCCACAGCAACAGAATCTGGCACGGTTTTAAGAAAAACTACTGTTTGTCTCGAACGGGAATTGAACCCAGGAGCACACCACGAGAAGGAAGCACTCTGCCACAGAGCCATCCCAGAGGCAAAATAGTACATATAATTTCACAAAAATAACAATATTTGAGTCAATAAGTTAGAATTACTTTCTTGTAATAACGAGTAAAAATTATAAAATACTAGTCTGTAAAAATAGTATTTATGTATCAAGGGCGTTAAGAAGATGTTTTTGCCCCAATGGCGACTTCCAAGCCCGAGGGCCTCTGGCCCGAGGGGTTAGAAGTCGCCTTCGGAGCAAAAACATCTAATAACGCCCGTGGTGCATACAAAACTTTATGGTTTACTAGTTCATTGCTGAACCAAACGAGAATTAGAAACATTTTGTTATTTTTCTTGCGTCTAAGGTGAAAATATGCATTGTTTTAGTCATTTGTCAATATGACGTCAAATACAGTGTATCTAATTAATATTGCATAATAGTTATTGGACTGATTTGTTCGTACAAAATGAAAGAATATTGTGACGTTCTTATGGAAATTCTCGCAAAAGCTCACAAAACTACGGACAGCGGTTTCCAGTAAAATCTCGAAAAATATGTGAAAATGTTTATGGTGTATTGAGAGTTATATAACAGTGTAAATTGCGTTGATGAAACAGTACTTTTAGATTATTTGCTTCTATTGCCAAAAGTTATTTAAAATGTCATGATACCAAAAACAGTTACATTTCGAGAACTACATTTCGAGAATTTCGAAATTAGCCAATGTTCCTTATACATCTTATTACTACGAGTAGTACTGCTACTCAAAAAGCACGTACTAGTCTCTAAAAAATGTGATACGAAACAGTGAAATGTGAGTGACTGGTAGCAATTGTATATTCACGGAAACATTCCAAAATTGCAATTTTCATATAAATTAAGCAAAATAAAGTTTATAACGAGCTATTTTACTTATTTGAGCAGTATTCCATTTATTTATATTGTATTTGCTCGCATCGTATCTTTAATAAATCGATTTTCTCTTAATAAAAGTCCCAATAATTGCTTTTTATAGACTGTCACAAATACATTTATTAGGCAAAGTTAATTGATAGGAAATAGGTTTTCAACATCATACCATCTATCAAGATCAATTTTATCATGATATTTCACCAAATTGTTTGTAAAGTATGTATTCATCTAAAAATTGTGAATTCATTATAATTTATTGTATCCAACACATTTATTTTATCTTAATATAAGTAGCTTTAATTTTTATTGATTTTTAACTTCGCAATGAACACAGCCATACCGGGAGCGGGAGCTCAGTGCATCAACTGATGCCACTGCAGCGCCTCTGACCGGAGCCATCTAAAGTTAGCAGCGCCCAAAAACGAATCTCTACCAAACTATATCCACAATTAACGGCTAATTAAATGCTAATTAAGTGCTCTATTCCCGAATTTTCCGCTCTTATAGTTTTCCCAATCGAGGCGCTGCTAGCTTTAGTCTAAAGCTAGCAGCGCCAGAAACGAATCTCTTCCAAACTATATTAAAAATAAGGCTAATTAAATGCTAATTAAGTGCTCTATTCCCAAATTTTCCGCCCCTATAGTTATCCCAAAATCGAAGGCTCAAATCCCAAAATTCCCTCGGCAGAACGCTGTGCAAGGAAGAAGACGCTCCTTCCCAACCATAGTAATTTATAATTCATACTCTACGCCAAAATGTGCCCTAAACAAATACTAAAAGAAAGCTATAATTAAAAAATTTACCGCTCAGCGGTTAGTGTTAATAACATGGGTTCGAATCCCCAAAATGACCATCCGCAGAACGCTGTGCGCAAAGAAGAGAGACGCTCCTTCCAAACCATGGCAATTTATAATTACTACCTTACGCCAAAATTTGCCTAAACAAATACTAAAGTAATCTGTAATAACAGAACTCGCCGCTCACCGCTTAGTTAGAATACCATGGGCTCGAATCCCAAAAATGAACCGCGGCCGAACGCTGTGCGGAAGGAAGAGAGAGCTGCTTCCAAACCATGGCAATTTATAATTACTACTTTACGCCAAACTGTGCCCTAAACAAATGCTAAAAGTAATATGTAATAACAGAATTTGCCGCTCACCGTTTAGTTAGAGTACCATGGGCTCGAATCCCAAAAATGAACCGCGGCCGAACGCTGTGCGGAAGGAAGAGAAGCTGCTTCAAACCATGGCAATTTATAATTACTACTTTACGCCAAAATGTGCCCTAAACAAATACTAAAAGTAATCTGTAATAACAGAATTTTCCGCTCACCGTTTAGTTAGAGTACCTTGGGCTCGAATCCCAAAAATGAACCGCGGCCGAACGCTGTGCGGAAGGAAGAGAGAGGATGCTTCCAAACCATAGTAATTTATAATTACTACTTTACGCCAAACTGTGCCCTAAACAAATACTAAAAGTAATCTGTAATAACAGAATTTGCGCTCACCGTTTAGTTAGAGTACCATGGACTCGAATCCCAAAAATGAACCGCGGCCGAACGCTGTGCGGAAGGAAGAGAGACGCTGCTTCCAAACCATGGCAATTTATTATTACTACTTTACGCCAAACTGTGCCCTAAACAAATACTAAAAGTAATCTGTAATAACAGAATTTACCGCTCACCGTTTAGTTAGAGTACCATGGGCTCGAATCCCATAAATGAACCTCGGCCGAACGCTGTGCGGAAGGAAGAGAGACGCTGCTTCCAAACCATGGCAATTTATTATTACTACTTTACGCCAAACTGTGCCCTAAACAAATACTAAAAGTAATCTGTAATAACAGAATTTACCGCTCACCGTTTAGTTAGAGTACCTTGGGCTCGAATCCCAAAAATGAACCGCGGCCGAACGCTGTGCGGAAGGAAGAGAGACGCTGCTTCCAAACCATGGCAATTCATAATTACTACTTTACGCCAAACTGTGCCCTAAACAAATACTAAAAGTAATCTGTAATAACAGAATTTGCCGCTCACCGTTTAGTTAGAGTACCATGGACTCGAATCCCAAAAATGAACCGCGGCCGAACGCTGTGCGGAAGGAAGGAGACGCTGTTTCCCAAACCATGGCAATTTATAATTAAGACTTTACGCCAAAATGTGCCCTAAACAAATACTAAAAGTAATCTGTAATAACAGAATTTACCGCTCACCGTTTAGTTAGAGTACCTTGGGCCGAATCCATAAATGAACCTCGGCCGAACGCTGTGCGGAAGGAAGAGAGACGCTGCTTCCAAACCATGGCAATTTATTATTACTACTTTACGCCAAACTGTGCCCTAAACAAATACTAAAAGTAATCTGTAATAACAGAATTTACCGCTCACCGTTTAGTTAGAGTACCTTGGGCCGAATCCCAAAATGAACTGCGGCCGAACGCTGTGCGGAAGGAAGAGAGACGCTGCTTCCAAACCATGGCAATTCATAATTACTACTTTACGCCAAAATGTGCCCTAAACAAATACTAAAAGTAATCTGTAATAACAGAATTTGCCGCTCACCGTTTAGTTAGAGTACCATGGGCTCGAATCCCAAAAATGAACCTCGCGCCGAACGCTGTGCAGGAAGAGAAGACGCTGCTTCAAACCATGGCAATTTATAATTAAGACTTTACGCCAAAATGTGTCCTAAACAAATACTAAAAGTAATCTGTAATAACAGAATTTGCCGCTCACCGTTTAGTTAGAGTACCTGGGGCTCGAATCCCAAAAATGAACCGCGGCCGAACGCTGTGCGGAAGGAAGAGAGACGCTGCTTCCAAACCATGGCAATTCATAATTACTACTTTACGCCAAACTGTGCCCTAAACAAATACTAACTAAAAGTAATCTGTAATAACAGAATTTACCGCTCACCGTTTAGTTAGAGTACCTTGGGCTCGAATCCCAAAAATGAACCGCGGCCGAACGCTGTGCGGAAGGAAGAGAGACGCTGCTTCCAAACCATGGCAATTCATAATTACTACTTTACGCCAAAATGTGCCCTAAACAAATACTAAAAGTAATCTGTAATAACAGAATTTGCCGCTCACTGTTTAGTTAGAGTATCATGGGCTCGAATCCCAAAAATGAACCTCGGCCGAACGCTGTGCGGAAGGAAGAGAGACGCTGCTTCCCAAACCATGGCAATTTATATTACTACTTTACGCCAAACTGTGCCCTAAACAAATACTAAAAGTAATCTGTAATAACAGAATTTGCCGCTCACCGTTTAGTTAGGTACCATGGGCTCGAATCCCAAAAATTAACCGCGGCCGAACGCTGTGCGGAAGGAAGAGAGACGCTGCTTCCAAACCATGGCAATTTATAATTACTACTTTACGCCAAAGAATCCCAAAAATTAACCGCGGCCGAACGCTGTGCGGAAGGAAGAGAGACGCTGCTTCCAAACCATGGCAATTTATAATTACTACTATACGCCAAAATGTGCCCTAAACAAATACTAAAAGTAATCTGTAATAACAGAATTTGCCGCTCACCGTTTAGTTAGAGTACCATGGGCTCCAATCCCGAAAATGAACCGCGGCCGAACGCTGTGCGGAAGGAAGAGAGACGCTGCTTCCAAACCATGGCAATTTATAATTACTACTTTACGCCAAACTGTGCCCTAAACAAATACTAAAAGTAATCTGTAATAACAGAATTTGCCGCTCACCGTTTAGTTAGCGTACCATGGGCTCGAATCCCAAAAATAACCGTGGCCGAACTCTGTGCGGAAGGAAGAGAGGATGCTTCCAAACCATAGTAATTTATAATTCATACTCTACGCCAAAATGTGCCCTAAACAAATACTAAAAGAAAGCTATAATTAAAAAACTTACCTCTCACCGGTTAGTGTTAATAACATGGGTTCGAATCCCCATAATGACCAAAGGCAAACGCTTTCCAAACCATCGATATTTATAATTCATACTCTACGCAATAATTCTATTAAACGAATACTAAAAGTAATCTATAATTAAAAAAATTACCGCTTACCGGTTAGTGAGAATAACATGGGTTCGAATCCCGAAAATGACCCTCGGCAGAACGCTGTGCGCAACGAAGAGAGACGCTCCTCCCAAACCATCGCAAATCATAATTCATACTCTACGCCAAAATGTACCATATACAAATACTAAAAGTAATCTGTAATAAAAAAAATTTCCGTTCACCGTTTAGTTTGAGTCCCATGGACTCGAATACCAAAAATGCCTCTCGACAGCACGCTGTGCGCAAGGAAGAGAGACGCTTTATCCAATCCCTTGCAATTTCTAATTCATACTCAACGCCAAAATGTACCATAGACCAATACTAAAAGTAATCTGTAATAAAAAAATTTGCCGCTCACCGTTTTGTTTGAGTACCATGGGCTCGAATCCCAAAAATGCCTCTCGGCAGAACGCTGTGCGCAAGGAAGAGAGACGCTTCATCCAAACCATTGCAATTTATAATTCATACTCTACGCCAAAATGTACCCTAAACGAATATTAAAGTAATCTATATTTTAATAATTTACAGCTCACCGGTTAGTGTGAATAACATGATCTTGTATCCCAAAAATGTCCCTCGGCAGAACGCAGTGCGCAAGGAAGAGAGACGCTCCTTACAAACCATTGCAATTTTTAATTCATACTCTACGCCAAAATGTGCCATAGACCAATACTAACAATAATCTGTAATAAGAAAATTGCCGCTGATCAGTTAGTTTGAATAACTTGGGCTCGAATCCCCAAAATAACCCTTTGGTGGAACGCTGCGACTAATATAAGAACTGTTCCTCCTAAACCATCCAATGTCACAATTCAGACTCTAGCCCTAAACAGGTGCTAAAAGTAATATGTTATTAAATATTGGCCGCTGACTGGTTAGTTTAAATTGCTCAGATTTAAATTGCAGGAATGTACCTTCTGGGAAGTCATCTAATATTAGCAGCGCCAAAAAACGAATTTCTACCAAACTATAAGTATATTCAAAATTAACGGCTAATTAAATGTTAATTAAGTGCTCTATTTTCGAATTTTCCTCTCCTATAGTTTTCCCAAATTCGTGGGCGCAAAAAAACAATTAACATTGTTTCATATGGGCGAAAAAACATGAAAACAAAACAAAATTAAAAACCCTATCTAAACATTAACATGAATTAACGGCTCTTGGAAAAATATTACTCCCGCATTTATATTCCAAATTTCAGGGCTGTACAAACAGAAACAATTAACATTGGTTCTTACGGGCGAAAAAACATTAAAACTTATAAACCTCAGAAAAAATTTCAAACCCTACCCAAACACTAACATGAATTAACGGCTCTAGGAAAAAAATTACTCATGCATTTATATTTCAAATTTGAGGGCAGTACAAAGAGAAAAATTAACATTGGTTCTCCGGAGAAAAACCCCAAACTTAAAAACCTCGGAAAGATTTGACACCCTACCAAACATTAACAAGAATTAACAGCTCTAGGGAAAAAATTACTAACGCATTTATATTTTAAAATTCAGGTCTGTACAAAGAGACCAAATTAACATTGGTTCTTACGGGAGGAAAACCATAAACTGAAAAAACCTCAGAAAAAATACGAAACCCTACCCAAACATTAACATGAATTAACGGCTTTAGGAAAAAAATTATTCACGCATTTATATTCCAAAATTCAGGGCTCTACAAAAAAAACAATTAACATACGTTCTTACGGCCGAATAAACATCAAAATTGAATAACCTTAGAGAAAGGTGTATGTTATTGCAAATTGTAAGTGGAGAAGCATTACGTGTGCATTAATATATAATGTTACTTATTGACAGGGAACGAATTTATATGGACTAAAAATATATGAAATATGTAAATACATACTGTATGAAGTTATTTCCATCAAAATATGGAGTTAAGTGTGGACTTAATAAGATAAAAAATGTGGTAAAATAGTATTTTGTCTGTTTTTAAATCTTCGTCTTTAAATTCTGAAATGTAACTTCTAATTTTACGCTGGCTTAATGGAGAGATTAATAGAACTGTGCCAACACATAGTATTCTGACTAGACTGTAACTGACATTGAGGAGCTGTATAAGTTGAGTTTTGTTGTCCCATTCGCTGTACCGTCATGCGATTTCCGGTTGGCAGCCTCATAGGTAAGAAACGGTTTAGTGTGGATACCGAATAGTGGTGCGTTTCTCACAGACCATGTAGGTTTCAAGGTCATCTGTCAAACTAATTCAACAGTTCATCGCCTCCTCGCCCCCGTCACTCCACGAGACACTCAGACTCCTCAGACAGTGTTTCAAGGCCGGAATACTTCCTGGGATTTGGGAAACGATTGATTGAAATGTCATTCAGAGTAACATTTATTCGTGTCTAGTCTTTGCGAGATCGACCGAGCCTAGACCAGCAATGCTCAGGTGAATGTTTTTGCGCATAATGCAGAAAGTGAAAAATTTGGAATAATAATAATAATAATAATAATAATAATAATAATAATAATAATAATAATAATAATAATAATAACAACAACTTATAAAAATTTGAACAATTTCATTTCATATATTGTCACACCAATGTTTCGGACCGCTCGAAATGAGCACGGAATCTTTCATTACTCTTCTGTCCTCTTTAAATTAATGTATCTTAATGACTAGAGCCCGAAGTTCAGGCATTTATTTTACCTCAAATAGGCAGGCAAAATGGCATTTATTTTTACTAAAATAGGTATTCAAAAAAGGCATTTATTGTAGCTAAAGTAGAGGTGTAGAAGGCATGTAAACAATGAAAACTCGCATGTAAAAAGGATTGTAAAAAATAATAAGTAAAATTATTTCAACTCTAAAATTTACATTATCACTTCACGCGTAAGAAACAATACGATCTTTTCTTTGCAATTTGATTCCGCATGACCACGCGGTATGGTGCCTACGAATTTCTTTTTCTCATGACGCAGTCTCTTCAAAATGCTATTGTGAACTCCCTTTTGAATATTGTAAGAATCATACTGACCTGTCCCCAAAGGGTCGGTGGCCATAATGAAGGGTAGAATATGAGCGAACACAGACTGATGACTGCAATGAAAAAATAAAAAAATAATGATTGTGATCATCGTCCTTTTTCATTTAGATTTTTATCGCAGTGTCTACTTCCACAGAAAGAAATACACTACCGTGCCTGCGAGTTGCCCAGACTTACAGGTATATGAATCCAACTTGATCGCGATCGGTGCCAGGAGAAAAAGTAAGCAAAATAATTAGGAAAAGGGCAAAAATAGGCATCAGAAGTTAAAATAGGTAAAAAAGGCAAAAAAAAACACTAAAACAAAAACAGAAGTAAACTAAGTGATTTCAATTGTTAAAAGTCATAAAATAGTAACAATAACAAAAAGGCATTTTGCCAAACTTCCGGGCTCCATTAATGACACATTGCTCATTGTAGCGACTGAAAAAGACAGTCTATACTGACTTGTAGATATACCCCGTATTTTATTTTGTTTTTAGATTGTTTATGATTAATATTCAAGGAGAATCACTCCTATCGCATAGGGTTCAATATTGCATAATAAAACAAGCAAATTAGATTACAGTACGGATAAGTCCCTTCAGGGAAGTTTGCGAATGACAATTCAAAAAAAAGTTTCATCGATGAATCATCAATCGTCCCATTCACATTCATTTAATCATATACTGGTATACTCGTACGTATGCGCTTTCCAAACTGATTTTAGTGCCCAAATGTACTTGTAGTGGTTGTTAAGTTATTGAAATTTGTTGAAAATTTGTATTCTTCAATTTCTTATAAATTCCACTACCTAAGTTTTAAATATTTCATTCCAGAGAATTTATTTATTTATTTATTTATTTGCGTCAAAAAAACAGTTAAAAACTGCGTATGACGTGCTATGGGGAAAAGTGAATTGTGTGCACATTTTCAAAATTCTGCGATCTCTACACCAAGTCATATACTACTTAAATTTTGAATTTTTTAAAGGGAGAAAAAAAAACAAAAAACTCCCATGTAATAAAACCTATTTTCAAGGAAAATAAGCAATAAATTTTGGCTCTTATTACTTCCTGCCGCGACAACATGGAAACGATAATTTGAATAAATGTATTTCCCACTGAATTCTAGAAGACGTGCACAGAAATGAAGTTACATTTATGTCCAGAAGCAAAACAAGGGGCCATCTCAGCATTTGCTCAATGGATCAGGGAAACTGGACGAAAAACCTGATCGAGATGGGGGTCATTGACCCGGAAGCTGTAGTACAATAGTTGTTACAGGTTGTTTATACTCATTTATACAGTCCAAATGGTAAATAATGCATTATGTATCATTGTTAAAATTAATGTTCCTTTTCTTGTGATGCTCAGTATAGTCTCTAATTGTATAGAAACAGTTATGCAGCAGAAACGAATTATTAAAAAATAGGCGAATAAAGTTAAAGGCAGAAGTTTTGTTTTTAATTCTAACAATTATATTAACCCGCCGTTGCTCACGTTGTGAGAAAAAATCTCACATTTCTTCATTTACTTCAGTAGCAACTACATTTTTCAACACAGGGAGATAACGCTGTAGCAATGCCTTCTCCCATGCCTCAGCTCTCAATCCGATCGTCATTCTTATCAGTTCGGCGAAAGGAATCAATCTGTCAAGGCGCTGATGAACGCAGCGCGTCCGGAGATAATTTCTCAAGCGAGCGACGGCGTTATATTGCGACAACAGTATCGAAGTGAATGTTTAGAATTCTCTTCCGGTGATTCTTTCCCGGTGTCTTGCTCGTTTCGTGCTTGCGTGAAGATCAGAAAAGTTTTAGAACTCATCTTTGTTGTGTTCTTTCTTTTTATATCAAACGTAAGATCATAAAGGTATGATTCATAGATTTGGCAAATATATCTTTCTGTACACTTTCGCGGTAGTTTCCGTTAGTTACATTTTGTTATTTGTAGAAAAGCATATGGCGGAAGAGAAAATATTAATGTGGTTCGAAGAAGAGGAAGATCAAAATGTTTTGATTGACATGAATTCTGACTCAGATGGTGAACCCGAGCAGGAAGACCGTAAATTACGTACTCACAACTGCTGAAACTACAATTTCTGATCGAAAAAATGGAATAGGTTTCTGGGGAATTCTGTGAAGAACATTTGTTGCATCTCATAATATTATTAAAAATAAGAACCATTAAAAAGATCTTAAAATCGATGAAACTAACGAAAAATACGAGTTCATAAAACGACGGAAAAGGTTAAAAAATGACTTACCAGTGGAAGTCGCCGAAAAAAGCAAAAAAAAAGTATAAAAATGCGCACTTCCTCATCAATATTTTTAAATATTTATTAATATTAATAATATATAGTATTAATATTGGTTCTTCAAAAAATTTCTTAAGAAATATATAGGTGTAAATTGAACATGTTTCAATAATGGATTTTAATTAAACATTGCGCTTCTGTTTCCTCGCTTTAGAATAGTTAATGTCTATTAGCGTTCAATGTCAATACAATCGTGCAAGAAGGAAGTTTGGGATGCGTCGGAAGACTATTATGAGTAAAAAGGCAACGTTTCTCCATTCTTTATCACTTTTCTCTTTATCATATCTTTTATTTTGGAGATTCGAACCCATGTTATTCACACTAACCGGTGAGCGGTAAGTTTTTTAATTATAGATTACTTTTAGTATTCGTTTAGGGCACATTTTGGCGTAGAGTATGAATCATAAATTACTATGGTTGGGAAGGAGTGTCTCTCCTCCTTCCGCACAGCGTTCTGCCGAGGTTCATTTTTGGGATTCGAGCCCAAGGTACTCTAACTAAACGGTGAGCGGCAAATTCTGTTATTACAGATTACTTTTAGTATTTGTTTAGGGCACAGTTTGGCGTAAAGTAGTAATTATAAATTGCCATGGTTTGGAAGCAGCGTCTCTCTTCCTTCCGCACAGCGTTCGGCCGCGGTTCATTTTTGGGATTCGATCCCAAGGTACTCTAACTAAACGGTGAGCGGCAAATTCTGTTATTACAGATTACTTTTAGTATTTGTTTAGGCACATTTTGGCGTAAAGTGGTAATTATAAATTGCCATGGTTTGGAAGCAGCGTCTCTCTTCCTTCCGCATAGCGTTCGGCCGCGGTTCATTTTTGGGATTCGAGCCCATGGTACTCTAACTAAACGGTGAGCGGCAAATTCTGTTATTACAGATTACTTTTAGTATTTGTTTAGGGCAAATTTTGGCGTAAGGTAGTAATTATAAATTGCCATGGTTTGGAAGGAGCGTCTCTCTTCTTTGCGCACAGCGTTCTGCCGAGGGGAATTTTTGGGATTTGAGCCTTCGATTTTGGGAAAACTATAGGAGCGGAAAATTTGGGAATAGAGCACTTAATTAGCATTTAATTAGCCCTTATTTTTGAATATAGTTTGGAAGAGATTCGTTTCTGGGCGCTGCTAGCTTTAGACTAAAGCTAGCAGCGCCCACGATTTTGGGAAAACTATAAGAGCGGAAAATTCGGGAATAGAGCACTTAATTAGCATTTAATTAGCCGTTAATTGTGGATATAGTTTGGTAGAGATTCGTTTTTGGGCGCTGCTAACTTTAGATGGCTTCTGACCGGGAGGTTCAAGGTTCCCACTCCCCACGGCGGCAGGATTTTCGACACGAACTTTTCAGCTAGGTCGAATTCTGTCGCTGTCTGAAGGAGAATTCTAGCAGCCTTCTGCTCTGATCGGTAGTTTTCCGTGGTTTCTCCGATCAACACCAGGCGAATGCCGGAGCAGTACCCTACCAAACGGGCAACGGACCGCGCCCGATGTATCCTTCCTCTTCCTTGTCCTATCCCCTCCCCTTACACACACACTTACAGTAACATGCACTACACTACCACATATTCCGGAAGACCGATCGGGAGCTTAGAGCTGGTCCCGGCTGGGGCGGTGCCCCGCAGGTGGGAGAGTCCTGGTTAGGGAGAAACCCCACTAGCCGACGGTAGGTCGGCGCCAGATCTCGCCATCCAGCGGGGGAAGATCATCGCCATCTCCCGAGAAAAAAACATGCACTACACTAACGGGACTAATGACCAAAGCAGTTGACGCGCCCGGATACACGAAAAAACCAAACCAAACACAGCCATGAACTAGTAAACCAAAAAGTATTAGAAACCCCGGGCGCGAGTGAATGGGCGTGGGCTGCGGCCGCAGGTGTTCCACTACAAGAAGCGTGCGCCGGTGGGCGCGCGCGCGTCGGCGTCGGCGTCGGGGCTGCTGGCGTCGGGGTCGGTGCCGTCGGTGCCGTCGCCGCGCCGCCCGCCGCCCCCGCGCCGCCGCCGCCGCCGCGGCCGCCGCCACCTCCGCCCTGCGCCGCGCGGAGCGCCTCTTCGGCCCCGCGCCGCCCGAGCCCTGACCCCCCCCCCCGCCCCGCCCGCCTTAAAACACGTTCCTCTCTAACGAGCCCAATGGCTACGATTTTCGTTGCTTTTTTTCAATCCATCTATAGGCATTTAATAGGTAGTGCGTTCACCAGTGCTTGTATGATATTTATAGGATATGTCTCAGCGCATATGCATAATAATAATAATAATAATAATAATAATAATAATAATAATAATAATAATAATAATAATAATAATAATAATAATAATAATAATAAAAAAAATAAAATAATAATAATAATAATAATAATAATAATAATAATAATAATAATAATAATTACTAACCATGAAGTACTGAGCGATGATGCGCCCTCTGAACTCATTAAAACACGTTAATTTTTCACGAGGCTAACGACTACGATTTTTATCTTCCTTTAAAACCATATATAGGGATTTTGTAGGTAGTGTGTTCACATGCTCCTTGTGTGGTATTTATAGGAGCTGTCTCAGGACATGTGCATCATAATGATGAGTACTGAACATGACCAAGTACCGAGCCTTGACCCGCCCCCTGAACTCATTGAAACACGTTATCTTTCACGAGGCTAATGGCTACGATTTTCATTTTTCTTTCAACAATCCATAGGGATTAATAGGTAGTGCGTTTACGTGCTGCTTGGCTGGTAATTATAGGAGCTGTCTCAGCACATATGCATAATAATGATAAGTACTGACCGTGACCAACTCCCGAGCCATGACCTGTCCCCATGCACTCATTAAAATACAATCCTCTTTTCTGAGATTAACGGCTAGGATTTTTATTTTCCTTTAAACCATTATAGGGATTTTGTAGATAGTGTGTTCACATGCTCCTTGTGTGATATTAATAGGAGCTGTTTCAGGACACGTGGATAATAATGATAAATACTGAACATGACCAAGTACCCAGCCATGACCCACCCCATGCACTCATTAAAACACATTCCTCTTTCGCGTGGCTAACAGCTATGATTTTCATTTTTCTTTAATCCATCTACAGGGATTTAGCGGGTAGTACATTCATGTACTGCTTGTGTGGTATATAGCTGTCACAGAGCATATGTATAATAATAATAATAATAATAATAATAATAATAACAACAAGTACTGACCATGATCAACTATCGAGCCGTGACTTACACCCATTCACTCATTGAAATACGTTCCTGTTGCACGAAGCTCTCGGCTACGATTTTCATTTCTCTTTAATCCATCTATAGGGATTTAATAGGTAGTACGTTCGCGTGCTGCTTGGCTCGTAATTATAGGAGCTGTCCAAGCACATAAGCAGTAATAAGTACTGACCATGACCAACTACTGTGCCATGACCTGCCCCTATGCACTCATTAAAATTCCTGTTTCACGACCCAATCGGCTACTTTTCTTAAACCAGTTTGTAGGAGTTTAGTAGGTAATACGTTCACGCGCTGCGTATGTGGTATTTATAGGAGCTATCTCAGCGCATATGCGTAATAATGATAAGTATTGACCATGACCAAGTACCGAGACATAACGATCTTCCCCACCCTCAGTATACTTCTACTAAAATCGTCTCATATATTATTTTAGTAATACACATACCTTTTACATCTCTCACTGACAACCAATATTTATAACGAGGTATCTAAAGAAAGAGACTTTCACAGAGACGTCACGTATTGCACTTCTACTTTAAAAATGTGAAGGATTTGTTGAAAAAGGAAACGCATCTAAACATTGATGTCAAATGCAACCTGCAAACCTGGGCAGCATATTTTTTTTAAAATTTGTGTCGTTTAATAACTTCTAAACGAAGCGTTTAATTACCTTAAAAACTAAAATTGGGCCAAATTGTTCGACACTTCTCGATTCTACCCCACGAGTTCAGAGCGTGTAGAACCTGCATCTGCACGTGAAATAAAACTAATTACTTGATATTCTACGCGATTGAATTACACGGGTGTACCTCTCTGCTCGGTAATAACGTTCAATAAGAATAGTTTGTATTGATAAATATGTATTGTTATCAATTACAAGGAGACACATAGAACAAGTGAATGCTACTTCGTAATTAAATGTTATTTCAATTTATTTTTCATCAACATCGCCAAAAAAACATTCATAAAATCAAATGTAAGGCTCCCCAGACCCCTACCGCCTTCGTGATGCACGAGAGTTTTGATACCTTGAAATTGCTAGGGGTAAGTGATCAGAAGGCGAAAATGGTTAACAATTCCATCAATAAGAGGTAACATGTAAAGTGTTACTTCAGGTACAAATGCTGCATCTGAAGTCAATACAGGTATTAACATCACTAGAAATTGGTAATAAGTTTTTAGCTTTTTTCTTTCTGGCAGATTTATAAGTAGGATATTGCATAAAAACTACCAACAAGACGCATTCTATTCCATAACATAAAAATATACAACTTAGCTTTGCATTAAGTTCAAATTCACGTATCCATTGCAATAAAACAAAATTGGTCTTTATGAGGCACACATTTCTTTTCAAATGTGCATATAACGGTGTATGACAATTTTCTAAAACAATATTATTATATGCATTTAATACTTTGGATTAGTCTTTATACTGAGAGAAATTATCAAATAGTACAGATCCCTTTCAACATTTTTTAATTCGTTGTTTTTTTATTGGACCGCACTGTACACGGGGTGCGTGACAACGCGTCCCCACTAACTTCATCAAGCCACTCGCCGGAATCAAGGTCCACCAGGTCGGCTAATTCACTCCAAATTGCATGGCGCGCAATATTTGTATGCACCCTCGCGACAGATGTGCACGGGGATGATTGAAGGACGAGGCTCCGCTTCCTCGCCGCCTCCCCCTCCACCGCCCGCACGGGGGGAGGTTCCACAAGTCGGTTGAGCACTGTCGCTTACGCCCCGTCCCCCCCCGCCCCGGCCCCCCCCCCCCGCCCGTTCTGCCCCCCCCCCCCCTCGCCCCTTCCTCCCTCACCCTGTCGCCCCGTCCCCTTTCGCCCCGGCCCGCCACGCCCCGTCCCCTCTCGCCCCGTCCCCCCTCGCCCCGTCCCCCGCCCCGTCCCCCGCCCCGTCCCCCGCCCCGTCCCCCGCCGCCCCCCCCCCCCCCCCCCCCCCCCCCCTTGCTCCGTCCCCTCTCGCCCGGTCTCCCTTCTCCCCGCCCCAAGGCGACCATCAAACACACCGTCCCGCCCCGCCCCGCTCCACCCCGTCCCCCGTTCGATTCCTCGGCGCGCCATCCATCACCGCGTAAATAGCGTTCATCACGCGACGGCAATTGAGGCCCCGCGCCGGGACGCGTCGCGCCGCGCGGCTGGAGGGGGCGGCTGGAGAGGGGGCGGTGGCAGCGCGGGCACGACGCGGCGTCGCCCTAGACGAGCAGTCACGGCGACACACGACGACGCGAGCATGCGCAGGAAGACCAATGCAAGGACACTCAGCAGAAAAGCACACGGGAGATTGTTCTTTTCTTAACGAGCGACATGGATGAATCTCTTATTCAATAGAAACTTTCAAATATTCAATCCTTTCGGGACGTTCGATTAGGCAGATGAAACAAATATTATAAATGCAGTACGCTCTGAGGAAGGCCACAATATGTTGGCCGAAACGTCAGCTACGAGAAAATCGACGCGGCTTGTCCCGGACAGCCAAGAGACATACTCCGGCCGCGGAAGCCTACGTAATCAAATATTATAAAAGTTAATGCAGGCTATTTTTATATTTTATGTACTCGTATACGCACCGAAGATATACTATCATTTATGAAAAGCAAAAATTAAGTAAGTTAAGTGCACTATCAGATAGGTTCACTTGATTGCATCCTACGACCTTACCAGGGAGAGTCAGCTCTCCCATTTTATGAGTCACCCAGTGCCCACATACTTCGTACGTACTCTCTTATTTATGACTCGAAGACTCATAAATAATTAAATGGCCCTAATAAAATACAACTATTATGAAAAATTCTCACGGCCGGCATTGTGCCATGAGACACGGCCGACATTTTCGATACTATCTGAGTCGAGTTCTGTTACTGCTTGGAGGACAATTCTAGCGATCGGCTGCTCTGATCGGTTGTTTTTCATTGTTTCTTTGATCAATTCCATGCAGTAATTAAAGAATGCAATTTTTATTTAACATTTAATTCTTTTAAAACTTTAATTTATATTCCACATTTAAAAGTAATGTTGTCTTTTTATCGCAATTAAAAGAAGAAATTTCCTAAAATAACGTGTTTTGGAAAATTCTCGCGCTTTTAAATGGATCTGCAACCACCTCTGTGGATAGACTGAAGGCTTCACAACCGGCTCCTAAAATAACGATGTACCGCTTCCATCGGCAAGTTATGGAACCATTCAAGGCTGGATGGCACCCCAGGGTATTTTACTTCATTCAAATATTAAAAGTCGTTATTTCGAAACTAGATGTATAAGAAACATAATATTTAACATATTTAAATATTAGTATCAAAATTACGTAAAAAAGTCCCCCAAACCATACAGTGAGATACATAAACACTAATATTCTTTGTATTTTAACACTTGCGTTATATTTGTATTTGTAAGCCTTTGGACCAAAAAAGAAAGCACCCCGCCAGCAGCTGAACATGTCCTCGGGAAACGAAGGAAACGGGATGGGGAAGTGCGTGGGAGCGGCATTGGCAAGGCAAGGGGCGTGCGCCGAGGGGCGGGGGGGTGAGGGGAGGGAGGGGGGGGGCGACGGCCGCAGCGCGCCCATCAATCAGCAGCGCTACAAAGATGTCACCCACCTGATGGATGGAGCCAGCCCGCGATCGCCGCTAATAGACGGCCCATAATTAAAAATTAACGACGCCGCGCCGCGGCGACGCGCACAATGACTCGCGTTTAATAGGCCGCCCCGACACCCCCCCCGCCCCGCCCCGCCCCGCCCTGCCCGGTCTCACCCCGCTCCTCTCCGCCCAGCCCCGCTCCGGCCCGCTCCTCCCCGCCCTGCTCCGCCCCACCCCGCCAAGTCCCGCTCCACCCAGCCTTCCGGCCCGTCCCGCACGACACCGACCCGCGCCGCCCTCCCAGAAGGGGTTGGCGACCTTTCGCACCCGCCAAGCGAGGAGGGGGCGGTGAAAGACCCCGCTTCACTGTGGTCTCCGAGCGCCAACTACAGTGCGCCAGGAAAGTCTCCCCCGTGGCATCAGGGGCTTATCTAGAGATTCACGGAAGAAGTGACTCAGGGTCTCAACTGATGTCACTGCAGTGCCTCTGACTAGCTTGACAGCTAGGTCGAATTCAGCCGCTGTCTGGAGGAGAATTCTAGCGGTCGTCTGCTCTGATCGCTAGTTTTCCGTGGTTTCCTCGATCAATACCAGGCAAATTACAGAGTAGTACCCTAACAAACGGGTCACGGACCGCGCGCGCTCTTTCCTTCCCATTCCTTGGCCTATCCTACCCCTTACTCAGACAGTCGGCGCCGGATATCACCTTCCAATGGGGATGATCACCGCCCCCTCCCGCGATAAAATATGCACACCACTTGCGGAACTAATGACCTTAGGAGTTGGCGCACTCGGAATCACTAATCAACCAAGCAACCAACCAAATCTAGGTATTTAGACGCCCTGGCAAGCATGGGATTTTCCCCCCGGTCAGGATACTTCAAATTAGGGTGGTTGTTATTTGTTTTAGAGGGTATACTCTATATAGCGCTTCTTGTGATGTGCGTGTTTGGCACTTGCCATGCCCGCCAAACCCTAGGGTCGTCTCTGAGAAGCATCGTGATGGCGAGAGTGCTATCACCAGAAATTACGTTGGAAGCACGAGCTGCAGCTTCTAACAAAAGAAAATGTGAATCGCGTTCCCACCACAATCCAAACAGATGCGGTAAAAGTTGTCCTCTTCACTTCTTTCCCAATGAGCTAGGTGCTATCAACAGAAATGTAATTGTTAATAAGAAGTCCTGATTCGGCTCGATGTGGAGATAATTTTCTAGCGCACTGTAGTTCTGACTATGACGGATTCAGCTCGTAATTTTTTAACAATATCTTATCTCGAAAGGTTTTTGTTCGTTTTTGTTCGTGATTTCTGATTTTAATTTTTTCACGATAACATGTAAACAAAGTATTCTCTTCTAATTTTATATCAATGAATTCATGGCAAAAAATAAGACTAATTATTATAAAAGTAATTTGTTTTGTAAATCAATTTGTCTTTATTTAATGTTGATACAGAGGCAAGAAATATAGTGTTTCTAGCTATAAAATGTATTTTTTAAGAGTTTTACAACATACATGTGGAATGTTTTGAGTTATGAAAATATTTTGGGTTTCAAAGAACCATTTTTCTGGCGGTCAGATACATTATTAGCTGCAAAATATGATTTAAAGATTTATAAGGTTTTCTAGAAAATAATATATCTTCCCTCTTTTAGTTAATTAGTTCAAAAATAGTGACGAAATTTATGAATATGCAATGATAATAGTCTTTTCTGCGGAATTTTTGGAATAGAAAAATTGGAATAGAAATGATTGGAATATAAAAAGGAAAATGTGTACGAGTTTTCCACAAATGAGCACACTCCTTCGTAATTTTTCAAATGACGTTTCTTTTTCCTTTTAGAAAATTCAATTTAAAGTATGTAAGATACAAAAATATCATGTGTCAAGAAATAATAACTATACGTTTAGAAGGTACTTCAATGCAAGTTTGTTGTGGAACTATGTCGAAAGAGGGTGCGATGAAGGAGGGAGCGGCATTTAACCCTGTCGTGTCGCGTCGGCGAGATCTCGCAGTAATTAGAGCTGTTCGCACGCCGGCAGCCCCCTGTCATACATTATTAATGAGGAAGGTCTCGTGATAATGAGATGGTAACAAAGTGCCGGTGGTGTCCAGCAAGGCGCCGTTATCCTGTCTCCGCGGTGGAATGCCGGGCCAGGTCCCTCGTCACCCCTCGCACGAGTATGGGCCTCCAGCCACTTACTAAGCAATTCCTTGTTCTCAGGCCGCCAGCATAAAGTTCCCTGTCTCGAGTGCCAACCAGCGCTGCAGCAGGCCGTGATCCCAATTACAGAGCCCTCTGGCGGTGAACTCAGAAGTACAGACGCAGGTAAAGTGCAGGGAACCACGATCGTATTGCGGACATTGTGTTCTCTGAAGTGTCCTTGGGGGCTTCCGCATAATTTACTCCTTGCATTAAAGTGAAGTTTCCAGAGACTCTTTTCTACTAGACTTTTGGAATAGCTTTAACTGGGTAATTCTCAAGTTGCAAGTGTTTCACAAATAAAGCTTTAGCACTGTCTACGAGTTTTATTGCGACTATTCCATTCCTGAAATGAAAAAACAATAGGGGTCAGATATAAATATAAAATACACCAATCAGGGTGGTGTATCTCAAAAAACTTATCACGGAGGGAAAGAGGATGCCCAGGGGTATAAGTCTAAAAAATATAAAGGATGTCACAAAAGATCTTATTTTGTAGATTATGGCGTAAAAAATTAAACTTAGCGTCTACGCCTCGAAAACAGTTTTTCGGCCAGACAATGCGTCGATTTCTAGGTATGGACGGCCAATATGCAGAAAGATTCTATTAAGCGGATGATAGTTTCATTTCAAAATAAATAATTCTGGGATTACCAGGGTATTGTGAGTAACGCAAGAAGCTGTAATAAGATCTAGAAATTTTCTAAATAGAATTGCGTTTGTTGCCTTGCTCTGCCGTTCTTCACTGTCAATATCACTTCCTGGTGGGGGTTTCGTCGCACTATGGGCAAGAATCAATCCGTCCCGAATGAAAAACTAAAAAATGTAATTTTTTTGTCGGTAAAGTGAATAAAATAAGTTACAAATACAAATTTTTTTTTAATTTCTAAATAAAAATGCTAAAAAGGAGATTCAAAATATCTGCTTGATTTCACAATGGTCAATGACATAATGATATAAATTGGAATGTGGGAATATATAAAAGGGAGAATGATAAATCACATTTTTGTAATAGAGTATATTTTAATAAAATTCCAATAGTCTTGAAGACAAAACATCAAATGTTTATAATACATTAAGAGAACAAAATATTTAATACATGCTGTTGACTAGAATGTATCTACACGGAGGTTAACATTTGATTCTAGATAAAACTTTATACAATTATTATATTGAAAGAAGGCACTACTCCAGAACCACCACGCCCATCATCACAGTTCTTGACGCAATCCCTCTTCTCCCAGCCTCAATATCCAGCTCCAACTTCCGCAAATTTATGATATGAACGGAGCAGAACGATCATTCGTTGCCGTTTTCCGAAGTTTCACCGTGGCGAAGACATTTGTTCTGTAAAAGTAAACGTAGAAATGAATTAATTATCCTCAGTAAGTTACACGTCGCATAACATCTGGAACTTCTGAAACCATCAAACGTGACGCAGACCCAGCACTCAGCAGTAATAAAATAATTTGTGGTACTTAAAACGGGAGTGTTCGCAATAGGTAGACTCACGCCAGTGCCCGCAATGTATCTCTCAGATATAGCTGCAACATTTCGTGAATGCGAATGATCTGAAGGTCCATTTAATGAAATACATATTTTAAAAATTTTTAGATGTCCCCCAAAGCAATTTTCAATGAATCTTACACTACAGAATTCTTATGGTGAGAAAAGTAAAAATTGACAAAGTACACCCAATAATAATTAAACATTTTGTTATCCTATTAAACAATATTAAATACAATTTCCACAAATTATTTTTGCATGCTCTTAACAAATATATATTTTATTTTTTCACAAAAACATTTAGGATGTCTTTGTCTTTTCCCATTTTTTAAGGTTTGTCCTGCATATCTTTTTTTTTCGTGAGAAATTGACAGTCGATTGTAGATGAGGCAAATTATTTCGTTATCTGAATAGACACTTGTGATAGACACGGTTGAAAAATAATGTCACATACGTACCTCTCGGGCCAAGAGCTAACAATGCACTGGTGTCATTGCACCCAAGGCATATGACAACTATCGCGCAGCCCAGCGATCACGTTTCAACATGCTCCCGGTAAATGATTCCGCGAATGGATAAAAATAAAAAGGTGGGCAATCTCAGAAAAGTACAATGAAGGAATACATGAAATAACAGAAGGCTAATCTATCGCAATAATTCAGGAATATAAAATTGTCGTGACTTGGATTTCACAGATTTATTGCGATTTATTCCTAGGTTAAATATTTGAAGATTTTACGCTGTAATTCAGTATTTATATACAATATACTCACTCAACTCACAGCTTACGGAACGTTTACATTTTATGGTCAGACTTCCGCCATACGAAATTTTAAACAAATCTTTACATAACCAGGCAATCAATGTACTTTGTCACAAGAACATTTTATCAAGGCATATAGAAAGTCAAACAATGTAAAATTATTGAAAACTCAAAGTAAATCCTTTAAAAAGAGATAGTTTTAGTAATGATAAGACAATTATTAAGTTATAAATGAAATTCGAAGGATCAATGATTCATAGTTGATTAAAATTCATTACAAACTTTGTGATTTTTCTCCGTATAACTCTGAATTTGAGAATATATTGTGTATAATGTACACACAAAAATGAAGTTAAATACCAGTTGTGATCTGCAAAAAGGATAGAAAATACCTAAAATTACTATAAACTCCTAAATGTTGTTTAAGAATTTTTGAGAACTAATATTTACTACTTATTTCTTTGTGGACAAACAAATAACACCGGCGTGATAGATTTTCATACCATAAATCCATCTCTGAATAAAAAAAGGTACTAGGCTATTCCAATCACCTGACACTGAATAAGTCAGTGGAATATTTCGTGTTGACGAACTGCGTTGCACCAATACGTGACCTCATAAACATGTGATGTAATCATAAGCCTTCGCGGCAAGATTCATATGAAGATTATCGACTGTCCGGGTAACACCGCACCTATCGACCTTTCGATCATCGCATCGTGGTCTTCTTCAGGGCTAGAGTACGCCAGGATGGTGAGCGCTCGGGTTTAAATACTGCGGTTATGTAGGGCGACGGCACGGAACAGTCCGATCACACCCTCTCCCGATGGCACTACCCGTACCCGCCTGATTAGCCGTTTACGCAGCGATCCAAATCCCCGTCCCTACACAGCCATACGCGCCCCATGCGCCCACCATACTTTAACTAAAGGCTCCCACAGACCGACGCGGAAGACCCGCAGCCTACGCGGATTGGCCGCAGCGTAAGTTTCGCGTCACGTGTTGCCTTATGAGCGCGTCAGACCTGCGCGGCAGGCGAGCGTCGCGGCAACGATTGGCAGCGTTTAAACAATAGACGCGGAAGATCCGCAGCCTACGCGGATTGGCCGCGGCGGAAGTTTCGCGTCACGTGTTGCTTAGAGCGCGTTCAGACCTGCGCGGCAGGCGAGCGTGCGCAACGGATTGCAGCGTTTAATCGACAGCGAAATTTGTAACGCAGTCAGACGCGTTTCTTCTGCCACAGCTCGAGTTTCGTGGAAGTCCGCCCGTGTTCGGGAGTCTTCCCTCCCCTCAGCGTCGACCGACCTTGCCAACCGTCACCAAACGCGGACTCATAATTGACGCTCCAGTGTGAACGGTCCCGCGATTTCCGCGGCCGCGACTAGCTCGGATCTTTCAGCACCGCAACCGCTGCGGATCTACCGCGCCGGTCTGTGGGAGCCTTAATAAGAGCCCAATGTGGCATCTTTTATTTAGTTTTAAGAAGAATAAGTCAGATGTACATTATTATTCACATAAAGCTTTTATTTAAGTTACATACGCCTAATCGGTTGCAACAAAGCTGTATCCCATTTACTGGACTATTCCACTCATGAATTTCAGTCAATAGCGTGCAAGAACTGGGAGCCTACCAGCCAATTAGAGACGACTTTACCATGCATATTTATCAGTTATTGGTTATCACCTCCTAGGAGGTGATACATTTTGCGCCTTGTTTTGTCTACAGATAGAGGTTATGTAATCGTCACTCAAGACATACCTCAAAATGAATGAGGGACACCATTCTTCAATTATTAATAAATTAAACCATAGTAGCGTTTCAAATTCAACATCTTCCTTAAAAATAAGCGAACAAAACACGTTTCCTTCGAATTTAAACTTTAAACATTGTGTATTCACTAACTGTGTTTTCAAGTAATTTCGCTCTTAGTTTGTCTTATGTTTATCTTGTTGTTTATTAATGCCCTTATGTATACATTTCTGTTCGATGTAAAAATATTTGAATAAAACAAAGTTAATTATTAAGAATACATTATATTAATAAAATTTCATTCGTGAAATAGTCGTAGTAAATTTCACTTGTGGTTTGGAAATTGTATTGTATATAAATCCAATCCTCGCTTCGCAAGTCGGGGATTTATCGACAATTTCCAAACCACTCGTGGAATTACCTTTGATAAACTCTTCTTCAGGGATATTGAAGAAAAAAAAGTTTAAAAACAAAACGTTGGAGGCATTACTGCCCTGTAGAAAACCACTAATCGATTGTCAAAAAGACGACATCAGTGCCGTGGTCGCGGCGTCACCGCTTCGCGAGTCGCTTCACCTCATCGCTTCGCGAGTCGGGGATTTATCAATAATTTTCAAACCACTCGTGGGATTACCTTTGATAAATTCTTCTTCAGAGATATTGAAGAGAAAAAAGTTTTTTAAAAAAATGTTGGCGCACTACTGCCCTGAAGAAAACCACTAATCGATTGTCGAAAAGTCGACATCACTGCCCTGGTCGCGGCGTCACCCAATGAGGGTGTGCACATGAACAGTGTGGAGGCTGGCTCACCTGACGCTGTCGTCGTCGGAGTAGTCGACCTCTGGCTGCGGGGGCGTCTCGTTGCTGAAGCCGCTGTCGTTGCTGCTGTGCAGGCTGGGGCTGCCGGCGGCCCCGGGCACGCCCCCGCGCTTGCTGCTGCCGAGGAGCGACGGCAGCGGCGGCATGGGCGGCGGCGCGTGCGTCGCCAGGCGCCGCGCCTCGGGGCGCCCGCCCCGGCCCCGGCCGCCGCTGCCGCTCCCGCTGCCCCGGGCCCCGCCGCCACGGCCCCCGCGCCCGCCCGCGCCGCCGACGGCACCCGCGGGACGGGCACCGGCGCGGGCTGCAGCGGCGGCGGGCACGCCGACGCCGACGCCCCCGCGCACAGGCGCGCCTGCGGGACACGGCGAGCGGCGACTTAGCGGCGGCGACGCCCTCCGCCGCACAACAACAGCGCGCGTTGTTGGCTGCGTCTTGGCAGTCTTTGTGGTGGGTTGGTTGGTTAGTTTTTTTGATTTTTCGTGTTTCCGGGCGCGTCAACTGCTTCGGTCATTAGTCCTGTACGTGTAGTGCATGTTTTTTCTCGGGAGATGGCGGTGATCTCACCCCGCTGGTTGACGAGATCCGGCGCCGACCTACCGTCGGCTAGTGAGGTTTCCTCCTAACCAGGACTCTCCCACCAGCGGGGCACCGCCCCAGCCGGGACAAGCTCTAAGCTCTCAACAGATCTCCCGGAATATTTTGTAGTGTTGTGCATGTTAGTGTAAGTGTGTGTGTGTGTGTGTGTGTAAGGGGAGAGGATAGGATAAGGAAGAGGAAGGAAAGATCGCGCGCGGTCCGTGACCGTTTGTTAAGGTACTGCTCCGGCAGTCGCCTGGTTTTGATCGGAGAAACCAAGGAAAACTAGTCCGTAAGCGAGAATTGTTAACTTAAAAGGTTTTGTTAATTTACTTCACATATTGCAAAATACAATAAATAACTGAATGATTTAATTACATAACACAAAAGTAAAACAAGGAAAGAATTTGCCATTCCAAGATATTTCTGCCATTTATAAAACTAAAGGGAGAATTTAGTAAGAAAAAAACATCAAATAGTAATAAATAGTAAATAATATACACGTAATACAATTCTCTGTTATATGATAGAACAAAATCTGTCAAACATTTTCGTACGAAATCACTATTAACTGCTTCGCACCGCTTCATCTTGCGCATGTACACCCCTTTCTGAATTTTAAGCGGAAATAAGTGGGGAGTCAGGGGAAGTTGCCCGTGCTTGAAGGAAGACCGGCTCCCCAGGAGGGTAAGTAGCCCGTGCAGGCGCGGTTTGACATGCCTGATTTAAAGTATTCTGCATGTAACATAAGTTTTACATTAATAAAGGACAAAATAGTCGCATATCATGTTTGGCCAACAGGTGAATGTGCATATGTTTCTGCGCCATGATATATTATGGGTTTGTTAATAAAAAAAGTAGAGCTTGCTACCTTTAGTTTAACGTGTCACGTGTCAAAAATTTCGTTTTGTCCGATATTTTCCGGCCACAAATACCCTTTTAGTTATATAGTTTTCGTCGATGAATGTGGCAAAATGCACTGTGCTGTCAAAGGGGTGCGGAACACAAATCAAAACAACTCGATTTTGGAGCGGAGAGAACAAAAGGGCAATAACACGTGTCCGGTCGACTTAGGACAATGGAGCGTCGATATGGAGGCAAAGCAAAACGTTCAATGACTAGACAAAGGAAAAGCGTTCCAAGTGATAGAGTTCCAACTGACAAAAAGATATTCGTTATGTAGAAGAATAAAATGAATTACAAGTGATATATTGGTTCAAGTATAATATGCAAAAACGAAATTCATAACAGCACTGGGGGAAAAGAAAGGTGAACTCTAAAAGGTGATTTCAAAACATCAACATGCTCTTATTAAAGATTTTACGCTTTTATTATATCCATGCCACTGAATACATACAGCATTCAAGATTGTAAAATGTTGGGAAATGTTTTGAAATCAGCAAGGCGCATTCATGTCATCCTAGATTTATGACATTCTATAATAAATAAAAGCCCAATAAATACAGGAAATGAAGATTAATAACAAAACATTTAATTGAAAAGATATTGTGAGTTTAGACATACTAAAACACCCATTACCGTAGCCAAACGAGATTACAAAGAGGTTTTTATGAAAACAATAATAACTAAACACTGTTATTTATAATGCTTTCTAAAGTAAAATAAATCGCGAATGAAGAGACGTTCTAAAAATATGGTTTAATACTATTAAAGAATAATTCCAAAGTTAGAACTCTGAATTTAAATGGAAATGTCACTGCGAGTTTGCAATTATGTAACCATGTTGTTTGTAGACGTTAACGGATACACATTTGTTAAGCAAGTACTTGGAATCTATATTATCTTCAAGATTTCATAACGTTTTAATAATTCGGCCTATTACTTTTTGAAATAATAAACTAATAATTGCCCACAAAAGCAATCATGTAGTAACTCTGCCATCTTGAAAGGCTGTGGAAGTTTTGACGTTTAAAAAACGTAGGTGGATTTAATTTGAAAATGAATGAAACGGAACACCAACGAAATGAAAGGCGTGATATGCGAGGTTATATACCACTACTAATGTTTAAAAAATAGTAGTGATGAACACACTGCATTTTTTCTTGATATTCGGAAACATCTCCGCTGAGTACTACCCGTTTAGAAACATTGGCTCTTCGCGAATGCCAGGTTCAATTAACGAGGCTGATGGCGTGAATCCGGCAGTTATTTTTTCATGTTCGCTTTTACTTTGCATTACTCGTGAGTGATTTTATAAGCGACAGTTTTTATCCTCTACTGATTAGCGATTCAGATTTATAACACTTTATACTACACGCATTCTGAAAGAAGATTTATTAATATATTTGCAGCCAGGCAGAAGAGCAGATCTTAGAGTGAGATTCTCGGTATTAAAATATATTTTTACTATTATTGTTAGAATACTTTGTACCCAATGAGGGATGTACCCAATCAAGCAATGTCTTACACTTCCCAGTCTTTTCAATGACCTGGGAGATTTTCCAAGTTCTCACAAAAATTCTCGGAGACAAATCCCAGAGCTCCGATAACTACCGGGACGACCTGTGTGTTTACACCCCATATTTGACTGATCTCTATTTCCTAACTCTTGTATTTATTATTATTATTATTATTATTATTATTATTATTATTATCATTGTTATTATTGTTTGTTTTTTCTCCTCTATTTTTTCTTTAACTCCACCTTCCCCAGAGTTGTTTTCGGAATAGATTTGGTTTCAGAAAAGATCATTTTATATCTGGACTGAACACAAATTTTCTTCCGCTATTAGCTGTCCCACGTCCAGAACCTTTTTGGGTAGATTATGTTCTGTTAAGGTTTTTAGGAAACTTTTACTGACTAGGCCTTCTCTCGATATCACGAGTGGGTATGCCTTAATAGCACTTAATTTCTACAATATAATAATAATAAATAATAATAATAATAATAAATAATAATAATAATAATAATGAATAATAATAATAATAATAATAATGAATAATAATGAATAATGAATAGAATGATAATGAATAATGAATAATGAATAATGATAATGGATAATGAATAATGAATAATGAATAATGAATAATGAATAATGAATAATGAATAATGAATAATGAATAATGAATAATGAATAATGAATAATGAATAATGAACAATGAATAATGAATAATGAACAATAATAATGAATAACAAATAATAAGTAATAAAAATACTAGTAGTAGTTTTCATCTCGCAATTGAATGAACATTGTAAGAAAGAGAGTAATTGCGAGTAACCGCACCTTGCGGGAGGCGCCGCGCAGCAGCAGCGCGTCGCCGCAGAGGGCGACGGAGGCGGGGCGCGGGGCGTCGGCGCCGCCCTTGGCCGCCAGCGCGCACAGCTGCGCGGGCTGCGACGGCGACAGCACCAGGCCGGGGCCGTGGGCGGGGCCCGGGCCAGGCGGTGGCGACGGCGCCGACGACGAGGACGACGCCGACGACGAGGGCGCGGGCGACGGCGGGGGTGGAGGCGAAGCAGGCGCCCGCCAGCGCGGCGGTGGGCGTGGCGGGCGTGGTGGCGGCCGAGCACGCCCAGTCGCCGCCCGCCGCGCGATGCGGCGACCTGCCACCAGAGCGACGCCCGCCCTGCGTGAGCGTACAGTCCCTACATACAGAGAGTAGTGCAACCCGAACGGCCGCCGCCATGTAATATCCTTCCGCTCCAAAGCCCCGCCAGGCAGCATTCATGATAGCAATCGAATACATTATGAGGAATTTCGAGTATATTATCATTGGTTTTTGGTAGATTGGTGGTTCCTAACTCACAATACCGCTTAGTTCAACTGGATATAAAATGGTGGCACCGGTGGCGCAAAGGAATGCGCTACTCTCTGTATCCGGGGACTCTACATGAGCGGCGCTTCCACCCTTTCTGAGTGGTGGCGAGAAGGCGCAAGTCATCCGTCATTCCTCCAACGTGAGCAAATTGTAGTTGTTGTCACAGCTCCAGCATGACACGCATTGCTGCCATTTCAACACTCATACACATACACGTACACTATTTTATTACATCATGTTTTCATTGAAACATAAAAACTATAGTAATTCATTCGAAATATAGTAAGTTAATTTAATGTAATAAAGATGAAGAAAAATGTTCTGATTCCTGACCAAAGCTTTTTTCTTCTTTTTCTCATACCGTTAATTAAGTACTTAACAGAAAAGTTACGGCCAAAGAAATTAAACATAGAACTATTTTATATTTCTTTCAGGTGGCCAGATCTGCGACAAAAAGATTATGGCTCTTGACTACCCTGCTTGTGAGCGGCCTCATTAGAATGAAAAGACATTGAATTCGCAAGAAAGAGATTATTAACAAAAAAGCTCTTTAAGACAGTCGCGTATTACAATAGCAGCTGTTGTTCATTCTGGGTAGACGTAATTGTCTTGGTCGATGATCAATAAACATTATGTTGGATTATACAGCGCTATTAATTGTCTAGGCGCTTATGAAGTTATCAAGGAGCACGAGACTACACGGCACATTGATTGATAAAACTACGTGCATTTTGTATTATATATTGCTTTCGTTCATTGTCCCTGCTTGAATTTTTTTGTGTCCAAGAAACGTTTTAAATAAACGATAGTAGAACGATTTCTCCGTCCTTATGAATCTGAAATGTATTTTATCCTATAGTGATTTTACAAAAGAATTAAATGAATGCACATTCCTGATATATTTTTCTTTTGCGAAATGAATACTCCATTTCATTTACGAGGTATCATGTGTATCACGTATTTTGAGACTAAATGTCGAGTTGACAAATTCAAGAATTTAGAATAAGATAATTAAGGACAGTTTACAGATTTTTCTTTTTATTCAGCATTCAAATAGCTATTGTAGGCGTGTCATTAATCGGTATATAGCTCCTATTAGTATGCTTTACTGGGATTGGTAGTTCGTAACACTGCACAATTTACAGTAATGCAAAAATTCGCTTACCCCACAGTGAGTTCGTCCAGAATCATTTCTGTGTAGGCGAGAGGGAACCATCCACTATTCTGCGTGCGAAGGTTTTCTCCGAATTGCCAGCCTTTGTTTCGTTCACCTGCAACAATTCATTGAACTGTAAATTCTTACAAACACCAGTCGACATAATAGATTCGGGTCAGAAGGAAACGGTCACTATTAATACTATGAAAACTCCATCTTCACAAAATAAATCTGTCAAATTTGTGTAATGTATCAGTTTTCAGTGTAAGTTAAACAATTTATTTTAAAAATATATGTACAATATTTTACCTTCCTTCTATTAAACAAAGAATCAGAAGTGCTCTTTGATACTGTGTGCAAAGAATGATATAGTATGAAATATTGTAGCCCCTGCCATCTTGTCAAATCTCGTAATGAATTTGGTAAGGCCAATTGGTACTTCCACAGAAGTCCTATTCGGGTGGTAAGAAAATTCTGTACTAGGCGTTTGAGAAGAATACTTTCAATATCATTCGAGCAATTGATTTACGACAAAAATATTTCAATTGTTTATCATACATGATGAGAACAATAAAACTAGATTATAAAAACGTTGGTCATAAAGAAAAACTTCACGCATCCATACAATGAAAAACTGCAAATTAAATTAAAACTGTTATTATGAAACTCTTGTTGAAACTTTGCACACAACCCAACTCATTCACTTTAGCCAACCTATATTTACACAATTTCATAAGAGATATACTAAATATTATGGAGTGTGTTGTAGATCATTTCTGAAAACTATCTAAACCGTTGATTAAACAGGTTAACTAACTCCAGACATCTATCGGATTTTTAAGTTGTCTTAATTTTTGTAATGAACAACTTGAATGGTCCGTGGACGTCTTCAGTGTAAAAGAAACTTCCTCAAGTCGTTCGTAATGGACTCCGGTGATTATAAAAGTTATTTTTTGTTATAATAATATATATGATATTAGTACAATTATTAAGACATGACGATGCTTTTAAACAAATATGTGCATTTGCTTTCGTCAGAATTGAATCTGAATGATCGACATTCCTTATTTTTGACATCAGAATTATTGACGCTCTATAGTGTGCTCCATTTTAAAGTTCAACGCGAATACCGTGTCAGGAAAGTCTTTCCGCAGTGAACCGAATTAGGGCATTTATGTTGCAGTTATTACAAAACTGTATTTATGTTGGTAGCAACCAGATCATTGGGAAACAAGTGGAAGGAACAACTTCTACCATATATCATGATTGTAGCAAGTACCCAACTTACGTTTTCAAGCCGCAGCTGGCATTACCACATAAATGTCTGTTGCCCTCAGCAAGATGCCACTGCGGAGAGTGTTTCCTGTCGCGCTATGTATCTATAACGAGTAACAGCTCCCCCCAATTGCCCGAGCTGCCTATGCAGCGCCTAAGGCGTGGGGCGGCGTGTGCCGTACCTATGAGCGTGATGACGTCGCCCTCGAGGAAGCTGAGCTGGTTGTCGCCCGAGGAGAGGTAGGCGTAGAGCGCGCGCGCCAGCAGCGGCTCCGCGGGCGCCGCCAGCGACTTGTGGCGCACGGGCGACTCGGGCACTGCAAGCAGGAGCCCTCACCTCGTACCCCGGCGCCGGTGGAAGGGAGGAAAGGGGGAAAGTGCGACACAAGAACGCATTGCAAACCACTGATCTCGAATTCGGTGGTATAACGGTGAGCGTACCGGACCCGAGTTCGCTGGTTCAAACCCGATCGAAGCCGTGGATTTTTAAAAGCAAAAAAATCCTTCGTACGCCTTCCTTCGGAGGGGAGGTAAAGCCGGCAGTCCCATGTAGTATATTTACTGCATGTAAAATATCCTCAAGCCTAAAAGAAGCCTCTGAGAAAAATTGAGGTCCACCTGTTTCGTTGTCCAAGATAATACATTCTTTCTCCAGTAGGTCGTGAAAGGAGCGTAGCAAAATTTGCGTGGTTAGACGGAAGAGCGGGCCTGATGGCCTGAGTCTCGCCACGTAAAATAAGGCATTAACTAACTAACTAATCTAAACATTATAGTTGGATGCACAACTACAATGCTTTGCAAGTACTGAAAATCGTGACGTTTGATTTTTGTTAGGTTGGCTGCGATGAACGCGTATCAAGAGAACTCAAAGGTCAATTTAGCCCTCTTGCATCTACCTACAGACTTTATTACGGAGTTAAATGTGTCTTGTGTGTTGTTACTGATGCTTACAATCATTTCTGTCAACGAAAATGCTAAAGTATTACGTAGCATTCGGTTGTAAAGAACGCCAACAAACAGGAAATGGGATACATGAAAATATTGTGCCGTAAACTAGACGATATTGTTTTTATACGAGATATTATTGGATAGCCATTACTTTAATAATATTTTTTAGGTTTCCGACGATTAGTATTTGTTATTAGTAGATCCAACGAAATTAGAAAAGATTTGCGAACAAAGAACGCTCCGCTGCGTAAATGTTAAAAAAGTTCCCAAAAATAAAAGACTGGATTTTGTTAAAGTATTGTAGATATATTGCAATGTCAAAGTATGAAATATTGGTTACATTCAACTTTTTATTAAGTTTTAGTGAATATAACAGAGAAGAAATGTTTAATAGTGGAATGAAACGCTTATTACTGTTATTTGGTTCTGAGATAACGAAGACAGAATAGACATTCACTATCATGACGGACTGTCACGATTGCTGAGCATAGACTGTTACAAATCATACAAAACATTGACAGTACCTTCTGTAAGTTATCACAAATTCAGTTACATAGCGTAAATCTGAAAACAAAATATTTTTCTGATTATATGACACTTATCATCTAACATAAGTTGTCTGTTTTAACAGGTATATTTCGAACTCACTCGAGAAACAAACAATGCGCGTTCTCCTAGTTTGTTGGAAACAATACTACCAACATTGATATCCTATACCACAGAAAAGGAAAGGTACTTACTGTGTATCAAAACAAATCTGTACAAATAACACCAATTTCTTATTTTGGGTCGAAGTTCACTTAAAACAATTGATTAAAAAATCCACGTTTTGTCCTCATTTAATATCAAAAATATTTTTTTAAATAAGTGATGCTCATTTCTGTGTTGAAGCAACACTTAAAATACGAAACATTTAATCGCCACAAGGAAAATTAATAAACATCAACAATCATCGTAAAAGTAGGTCACCCACCTGTTGGAGGACGTCCTCGTCCTACATGCAAATACAAGCAAATAAAGAAACGAGGATCAGTGAAGAAGCAAATAAGTAACATTCTTCACCCCCTTTCCAGAGTAGGAGCTGGACTGTCCGGTGATCGCGGCGTTAATCACGCGAAATGATACACGAGGCTACACGGCTACGCTGCGGACACCGGGCACTTCAACTTCAGACAAAAGAGCCTTCGGAAGTGGTAACATAACCTTATTTTATGAGAGTCTTAAGAAATCAGGTGTATCAAACGGGTTCGAAATATCTTTTTAATTCTTACAAACGGCATTTGTTGTGAGGTTTCTAGAGGAAATTGGCTCTCAGCATATGTTGGCTTTGGTTTAGCGGTGAAATGTTGTTGGCTTCTACATAATTGAAATGATACAAGGTGTTATCATTGCCAACAATACTGTTTATTTCATCACATCAGTTACCTGCTGTCTGGGAGCCACAAAAACGACTAAACGAGTAGTCGTTTTTGTAGTTCTCAGACAGCAGGTAACTGATGATGATAGCTAAGCCATCAAAAGCTGCTATTTATGAAATAAACAGTATTATTGGCAATGACAACACCTTGTATCATTTCAACATGTCGGCTTTTCCAAAATACACACAATTTCGAGAAAAAGGATATTAAATGCCTTCAACTTTTATTTAAGTAAATCTAAATTCTAATGTCTAGGGTACTCTCAGAGATGAGTACGTCTCACCTCACAAACAACATCAAAAATCTCGTTTGTAATGAGACTTACCTGTACGGATAACTCTGAAAATTACATTTATATCTATCCCGCCTTTTTAAAAATTTGTTTCATCTAGATTGACGATTCATGATTATTAAGATTCATAATACTAGGAATGGACTAGCTCCTGGGTTGGACTAGCTCCTGCGAAGCAGGCAAATTCGTTTTGTTGCAACAAATTTCACATGAGATTGGCCGAGAATCGAATTCAGACCTCCTTGTTGGAAGGCAAGCAACTTCTCTCGCCTGACAGGTCTGTACAGCACGTAAGTTTCATGAAACCTGAGTTCTTTGTATAACTCACACATTCCTAAAGATGAAGCAAATAAAGGAAGGACTTTGAATTTGCCTTCATCATACTCCGCTACTAGCCCTTCAGGAGATTTGGAGTGACCAATGCATTAGATTATAACAAGAGCATAATCTCATTATTAAATTATTACACATTAGCGTGGTGACGTGTTGTGCAATGTAGTGTAGTATAGAAGTAGAAATAGAAGTGAATTTGAAATGTTGTGAAGTGAAGTGAAATTAAAAAGTCGTGTAGTCTTGTACGTAATAGTTTAAAATAACTGTGCAGGTCAGGCATAAATGTAGTTAATGCTATTATTGTTAGCATATTATTATTAGACTGTCCCTGTGGCGCAGAGGATAGCGCGTTGGACTTCTAATCCAAATAAATATTATTATTATTATTATTATTATTATTATTATTATTATTATTATTATTATTATTGTCTTTAAATAATTTAAAGTTCCATTGTTAAATAGCATTAGAAAAGTAACATTAATTTTAACAATTATACAGAATGCATTATTTAACATTTGAACTGTATAAATGTGTATAAACAAACTGTAACAAGTATTGTATCGCAGATTCTGTGTCAATGACACCCATCTCGATCAGGTTTTTCGTCCAGTTTCCCTGATCCATTGAGCAAATGCTGAGATGACCCCTTGTTTTGCTTCTGGACATAAATGTAACTTCATTTTCTGTGCACGTCTTCTAGAATTCAGTGGGAGATACAATTATTCAAATTATCGTTTCCATGTTGTCGCAGCAGGAAGTATTATTCCGAAGGACAACATGGATAAGAGCCAAAATTTATTGCCTTTTTATCCTTGAAAATAGATTTCATTACATGGGAGATTTTTTTTCAATTTTAAGTAGTATGTGACTTAGTGTAGGGATCACAGAATTTTGAAAATGTGCACACAGTTCACTTTTCCCCATAGCACGTCATACACAGTTTTTAACTGTTTTTTTGACGTAAAATAAATAAATAAAAGTAATTTAAAGTTAATATTTGTAATGTGTAAATTCTAGTGTTCTGCCACCAGGTTGTATATGCCTACTATATAAATATCCATCTATATCTCTTATAAGAAGACGGAGGTTAGGGTGTTGTGGTGGGCGGACGCACCTGACTCGAGCGAGTGCGTGGAGGAGGCGAGGTTGAAGTCGGACTTGGCGCGCGACAGCGGCTTGAGCGGGCTGGCGGCCTCGTTGATGCAGCGCACGTCCAGGCACGACGCGTCCATGGACTTGGTCTTGCGCAGCTGCGACGCCAGCGACAGCCGGTCCTCGTCCACGTCGGGGCTGCGCGGGCACGCGCACGCGTCCTCGTCCGACCAGAAGTTGACGTGCTGCGCACACGCGCCCCCGCCGTCAGACACGTCGGCGAGGTCGCGCTCGCAGCGGAACAGGGAGAGAGAGGGAAATCAGGGAGAAAAAGAAAGAAAGAAAGAAGGTTATGTATTATGTATGTATGTATATATATATATATATATATATATATATATATATATATATTTAAACAGAAGTAAAGGGTAAAATAGAGAGAGAAAAAGAGAGTGAAATAAAGGGAGAAAGAAAGAGTTATATATAGAGAGAAAGAAAGAATAAAATAGAGGGAGAAAGAAAGGAGTGTAAAAAAGGGAGAAACAAAGTGAAATATAGGGAGAAAGAAAGGGAGGAAAGAAGAGGGAAAAAGAAAGAGAGGAAATAGAGGGAGAAAGAAAAACAGAGAAAAGGGAGACAGACAGACAGAGAAGGAGAGAGAGAGAGAGAGAGAGAGAGAGAGAGAGAGAGAGAGAGAGAGAGAGAGAGAAGGAAGAAGGAAGAGAAAGAGGGGACAAAAGGGGAGAGAGAGATGTACAACACTCCCAACTAATCATTCATTTTAAAAATTAAACTGTAAATACAATAAAAACCGAATGCGGAAAGGCGTTTTTATCGTTCCATCATACACTTTAAACCCTACTCCAATGTCTTAATTTAATATCTTTTCAACTTCAAATTCAACATATGAAAGAGTAAAGTTTTCAACTTTTGAAAAATTAAATTTCTTCAGCAATAGTTAAAGCACACTATGTTACAGTACATAACACACGTTTTGTAGTTATGAGGAATTTTTCAACTTAAACCTTTTCACAATTTAAAGCGCATACATTTGATGCACATTCATTCAATGACTTATATCTCCAAGAACTTCTAGATCTCATCAAGACCTTTCCGCTCGCATGCTTATTTCTGCCTAGAGTGATTAAAATAGAACGTTATCCCTTACTGTAACTCCTTTCACTAATTACCTTGTCACGAAAGAGGTGATTGACATTGAAGAACGAGTGGCGGGAAGGAGGGTATTCTGTGAGTATGTTCAAATGAAAATTACTCATTGTAACTCGTTTAAAAAGTTTGTTGGAATAAGATGCGTTGGAAATAATGAATCCGATGGACTCAAAAACATTTCACTTGCTGTAAACTGGAACCTCAACATAAACTTCAGCTGACGCAGCAAAGAACTGTGCCTTAAAATTGTTCTCTGCGTAATCGTAATTAAATGATTAGAACCGATTCAAGGGCATTTTATATTAATCGCTTAGTCTTAAGGTCGGAGCTCCGTCATAAGGTTGGACTTGCTTATCGATGTGTTTTTCCAAAAGAAATAAAATAAAAAATTACAAAAATAAAAAAAATATAATTCAGTATATTGGTCAGACTCAAGTATGTTTTATGTTAATCATACAGTTCCGGATCCTCGCGATAAACTTGAACACTCGTAACGAAGTGTCAACTTCGTCTTAAAAGTTTGACGTTACCCATAAGAAGCGTTTCCGCTCGCAGCTCCATGTTGTCGTTCGCCACGTTCTCACGGGAGTGAGTCGATTCCTCCACGTGGGATGCGATAACGGATAAGAGCCACAAAACGTATTTCCATTCATTTGTTTACAGGCTGAGAGAACATACAGTGATGTGAAGTGTAGTGTGGTGGGGGCATGGGAGGGGAGTGCAGTGTAGTGCAGCGCAGTGAAATGAAGTGAAGTGAAGTGAAGTGAAGTGGAGTGAAGTGTTAGAAATCTATAAGTCAACTTACAGATAAGTCAAAATTAATTATAACTAGGATATCAATCTCTAATTCTAATCGTAATTATATTTGTAAATATTCGGAATAGTTTTGTAATTGTCGTATATCTGGTTGTAATAATGTTTGCCACCGAGCATTCGCTCAAAGCGAACTTTAATAACAAATCCAACTTACCCTGAGGCGGCCGGTGAGCACGGCCTCGACGGCGTCGGGCAGGAACTCGCGCGTGCCCGCCACCTCCTGCCAGCCGTCCAGGTGCCTCTGCAGCGCCGCGCCGCCCAGCGAGTGGCAGGCCAGGGAGTGCTTGGCCAGCGAGCACTGCCGCTCCAGCACGAAGCCGTAGCGCCGCCGCTCCTGCGTCATCGCCTGCGCAACGCCCACTCTTGTGTAGACGGATTACTATAAGAGGGGACCGCTTTGACAGCTAGCGCTTGGCAGCCACCTCAGTCGCTGTCTGGAGGAGAATTCTAGCGGCCGGCTGCTCTGATCGGTAGTTTTCCGTGGTTTCCCCGATCAACATCAGGCGAATGCCGGAACAGTACCCTACCAAACGGGCCACAGACCGCGCGCGATCTGTCCTTCCTCTTCCTTGTCCTATCCTCTCCCCTTACACACACACACTTACACTAACATGCATTACACTACCACATATTCCGGGAGACCGGTCGGGAGCTTCGAGCTTGTCCCGCCTGGGGCGGTGCCCCGCTGGTGGGAGAGTCCTGGTTAGGGGGAAACCCCACTAACCGACGGTAGGTCGGCGCCGGATCTCGCCATCCAGTGGGGGAAGATCACCGCCATCTCCCACGAAAAAATCAATCAATCAATACCGCTTGATCTGGGCTGTCTAGGTGACGCCGCGTCCAAGGCTGGGGTGCCGATGTTTCGACCAACATATCGCGGTCCTCTTCAGGGCTATACTGCCCTTTACAGGTTTTGTATATATCCTCTCCGTAGAGGCATGTTAAATGGTATCGTAGGCTTCCGCGGCCAGAGTCATGATCTGGGCTGTCCGGGTGACGCCGCGTCGAAGCCCTGAAGAGGACCGCGATATGTCGTCGAAACGTCGGCACCCCAGCCTTCGACGCGGCGTCACCCGGACAGCCCAGATCATGACTCTGGCCGCGGAAGCCTACGATACCAGCTACCGCTTGGTCACTGTGGCAATATCATCGCAAGTTACGCCCAAGGACACATTTTGTCAGGGCGTTCGTTTACAGTCAGCTCATGGAATATGGAGTGGCGTGTTGGGATCCACACAGAAAGTCGCACCGGAACAATCTAGATAGAATACAGAGGAAAGCGAATGAGTTTACCTATAGAACTAACGCAATAAAAAAGCCAAGGAAACCTCTAGAAACGAGAAGAACAAGGGCGGGGCTTTGCGCTCTTTATATATTGTACGTAGGTCAACAAGCTTGGAAAGAAATTCATGTTAGACTAGAAAAACCAAATTATTTCGGCCGAAGCGATCATGCCCCCAAAATTCGAACAAGGAAACAAAATTCAGATCTTGAAATTTTCTTTTTGTAATAAAACAGTTAGAGAGAGGAACAGTTTTCCGCAGCAATTTTCAAAGCTTTTCCTTTAAGTGTCCGAAGTTTTAGAAATAAGTTAGAACAAGATGGGAGTAATAGATATTAAATCAGTAAGTGTTGTGAAGTGCGGTGAGGTGCTGGTCAGTGTAATTCAAAGCAAAATATAGTGTAGTGTAGTGTAGTGCAGTGTAGTGAAGTTTAGAGAACGCGATCAATGAATTTAAAAAAAATCTAATTTAGCCAATATTTACGTAGCTTGTTTTAAATGTTTGCATCAACAACATATAATTTTTGGATATAATGAGTTGAAATAATTGTTATAATACTTAATATTAGTGATAGTATGATGATTGCATGTTCGGCTTGTACTGTACTCCTTCATTATTATTATTATTATTATTATTATTATTATTATTATTATTATTATTATTATTATTATTATTATTGTTGTTGTTGTTATTTAAATGTCAACGGGTCATACCCAATTGCAGTTCATATAAATGTATTTGCAAATGACACCATCACTATCTCTTGCAATCACCCTGGGTCAAGTTCTTTTGCTTCACGACCTGCCAATGTGGTCCCTTCTGAGAGTAACTCCCATATAGCTAGTGGACTGGCACAGCATAGTGCGAACGCTTGGGTGGGCATTTCAAGGTCTGTCAGAGGGCAAGCTCCTGGATATCTTTGGTACAATTTCATATTTCTCGTAATACCGTAAGAACTAGCGACATAACGCCACCAAACCCAGGGTTAAAAAGAAACATTCTTAACTGGCAACGTCTGTTAAGTGTTTTGACGGGCGCGACAGTTCAGGACAATGAAAACAAGCGACTTGTACCCGTGATGGAAAGAGATGAATGAGATATTACGCATCGTAATCGACTTCAGCCAATGAGCTTCAGGCACCACAATAATAGCGGGAATTTGAAATGCAGCCAGGTACCAAAATTATCTCTTACAAGTCATTGAAACACATATAGGAAACATTTCTTTTAAATATTGGATTTTGTACACTTTCATAGGGTTGTTTTTGGTTGGTCACCGTTCAAATTGTTATCGTATGCCACTTCCGAAATGTTTCTCAGCACTTCTCGCTCTCCATGCAACATGGCTGCCAGCGTCTGGTCTGGCTTTTCAAACGAAGTGCCTGTGCTGTGGTCAGGTGGTTCGTGTTGCAAACTGATGCTGCACAGAAAGAGGTTCGGCGGAATAGCTCACACATCTCTTTCCATGTTTGTATCTAAAGATTGCGAATGAGTATTCCTGTTTCAAGAAAAGTATTTCTTTTTTACATGATTTTTCTTGCAAGAAGAAGGTATTAGGAAAAGTAAGATTGACACACAACCAATATACAAATAACCAAATTATTTGCTTATAAACGTCAACAATTTTCTCGGTTTACAAATATTAACCGCACCTATTTGCTCTATCATTGTAACGGTGTTAATACCCGTAAGTTGACGCGCTAGTGTGATCTCTGTTGTCATACCGATAGGACAAAGGAACAGTTTATTTAGTGTTCATCGTACTGCTGCGTCACGTAACAAATTGCAGGAGTATCTACTACAGCTATATTCTGTTTTAAACTGCAACAATAGTCATAATTTTGTTTCTGGACTGAATATCATTTGCGACTTGGCATTCGGTGGCTGTAGTGTAAAGTATATTAGAGAGAAATGCACGACCGACCATGGATATGTGAGGTACTATACTTTTAACATATAGTCATAAAATGTGTATATATGTATAAGAAATAGTAATCATTTAATAAAAAACAACCATCAATGTGAAATATTATTGAAAACATTTCTCTGGTGCGATAATTTTGGAATAGTTTTAATTGGGCCCAAATTCGCCAAGCGTATCCTAGTGTCATATTTAGACGCAAACAAAAACAGATTTATTCATCGAAAGAAAATCTTTCAAAGTTTTCAATGGATGAATTTTCCTTGCTAGTCGCTGACATCCACTTTAAATAAACGAGCAATTATATTTCGTGACCGTTCATATTTAAGATGGACGTACAATGGAAATTCACCACTATTGAGCATGTAGAAGAATGCAATTAGCACCGAAAGAGCAACGTATATACCGCACACCTGCGGTAGAAATCAAGGAACTTCAAGACTCTCAAAGAGGCTAGACACAGCTGTTAAAACTCCTGCAGTTCACTCGCTACTGCGAATAACTGACAGTGCTCATCTAAGTTTATTTATTTACATTTAGTTAATAGGTCAAATGTGTGTACCATGCAATAAATAAACAATTAAGCTTAAATCATCAAACACTCGTTATATTCTTCTGGATCGTAAAGAAAGTCATTGGAAGTATCTTGATATTGATTATAAGATTAGTAAAAAATGACTAGAAATAAAGTAATTCTGAAATTCATTGTTGTACTCACAGTCTTCAGACTCTGCTCACAGAAGTCGTCCAACTTGTTTTTTTCTTCCTCTAGCACCTGCATGTTCTGTCATAGAAAATTGAATTTTTACAGAAATCACTTTACTATCAATGCTAGTCTAGGCATATAATTAGATAAAGGGCAATTCATAACAAATAGGAAAATATTGTTCCTTCTTACTTGAAGTAAATATACAAATATTAAAGAACAATTGTAAAAGAAAAATTGTTATGCCTCGAATAATTTAAGAGTTTATTTTGCTTATCGTCATGTGAGAATAGGAATAAAATTCTTAGATTCTCGAATCACTTTTATAGTAATTTCTGGGACGGAAATTAATATTTATATATCAGATTCCGTAATAAGATCGGTAGTGAAATTTACTGGTTAAGTAATCACTAGGATATTTCAAACATATTTTTGTTACGTGAACCTTACATGTGTGAATACGGTAATTTTCTTCTATTTAAATACGGAATAGTTGTATTTTATATGCACTTTAGAAACCAAACACTTGGTATCGTGTAACAAAAGTTTGGACAAATGTTAATTTAATACCAATTTGGTAATTTCTTACAAACATTAAATCGGGTAAGCAGTATGTGCCATACAGCGAGGACACAAAACACAATCATTTGATCCTCCGGCGTAGTCGCTAAGGCTGAAGAGCCGTAGCTACCTCAGCTTGAAGGGTCGTGGGTTCGAATTCCGTCGCGAGCATGGAAGTTTGTGTGTGTCGGTATGTCCATATGCTACCGTTACCCCAAAATTTCAAAACCAATATTATTAGGGAGTTTTAGCGCCAGACTTAAGGCGACATCCTTAAACTCTATTGATAACACTCCATTGATCGTGACTAACGACTTTATATGGTTGTAATGAACAACGCCCAGAAGAGTTTTAGCAAGCCACGTTGTGTTATGCATTATAACAAAAGAAGCATTGAGCAAAGAAGTTGCATAATATACCAAAGAGTGTAGGCTAGTGAAAATACATTGAAATCACGATTCGAGTCAAGAGTATAACAAATCTATATTGTGCACGGAGTTTTAGATTGTTTGTCCTCCGCGATGAATATGCAGTTTGGAATTTTGATTCAGCTTTTTTTGAGACTGTAGGGAATATCTAAACAGCGTTCTTTACAAGACATAACCTAACCCTAAGATATGATTCCAACTTTTTTGCAACTGTCTTACCTGTTACCTTTCCAAAATTACCCGTTAATTCCGTTATGACTTTAGTAGCTAAAAAGCGACCTTAAATAAGTAAATAAGTAAAAACGTCGCTACCCTACGCGTGGCACTAAAACTCCCTATTACAGCGGTTGCTGTATGATCTTAGTAGCTAAAAAGCGACCTTAAATAAGTAAGTAAAAACGTCGCTACCTTACGCGTGCCACTAAAACTCCCTATTATAGTGGTCGCTGTATGACCTTTGTAGCTAAAACCCGACTTTAATTAAGTAAAAAAAAATAATTAAAAACTGTTTGATCCGATTACATATTTCTCATCTGACCTTGAGCTCCTTGTCCATGGCGATGCCGGTCTTGGAGGCGCCTTTGCTCTTCTTGCGCTGCTTCTTCATGATAGCCGCCGCCTTGCTGTAGGTCTCGTAGCGCTGCTTGTGCTGCTGCAGGAAGCGCTTCTGCTCACTCTGCAACAAAGGACGATCGCCGTTCGCTGCCTCGCGGAACTGTGCCCGGGGACTCCAGCGCCGGCGAAGTAGCATCTCTTTACAACCTTTGGTTACGAGTTTTGGTTGTTTTAGTCAAACAATAGTCTGCATCGTCACTGAGCATGCAAGACACTGAGTTAGTATTAAGAAGTCTTGTTAATTCTCTTTGAAACTGTTAATAAAATTTATATTGTAAAAAATGTATCCTTCAATGATTGTTTTTCGCAAATAATTTTCTAGATATTACTGCAGGTACTATATTACTGGTTTTCTGCCTGTGTTTAAAATTAGTTTCTTGTTAAATAATGACTTAAAATTTGACAACACAAGTGTGAGTTTGTAAGAAATACTTATTAAAATAAATTATAATTTATTTCACTTTTACAAAAAATCATATTGAATTCACAGAAAAATCGAAATTATAATAATTAATTCTTGCAAAAAATTGTATTCTTGTATTTTTCAGTTATAGGTATTTATCAAGAAATTGAACAATAATTCTGTGCAATGAAAAAAATTATATTAAGCAAAAAATATTCTTTTTAAATTTTAGTTAAATGTTTTACTGAATAAGAAATAAAAGCAGTATTCAATAATAAAGCGAATCTATTTTAGCATCAATATTTTGTCTTGCCAGTTTCTTAAGGCTCTTAAGTAAGTGAAGTAAGTTTCTTAATTCTTATAAACTGATACAGATTTTTTTCCTTCCATATAGAAAAGAGTATTTGAATAGTGGGTTAGATGCAAAGTCGGAGGAACACAATCTTAGAATTGCGCTCTCAAAATTCCTCTTTTTCAAAGGACTCCAGTGAAACTCATAAGAGAGAATATCTTAGTCCAGAAAAATGTAAATGCCAGTAAATCATTCCCTAGGTTGACGAATTGCTTGAAAAAGTACTCGTCTTCCATGTCATCAACTTTCCGCCAACAGCATACATGAGAATGTCCCTCTTACTTATGAATGTATTCATGCGACAGAAGTTCAGCTCAAGATATTCAACATTCGAATGTGGATACATTTGGCAGAAAATATTGTGGATTTAATATAACTAATGGAACGGAAATTTTTTTTGTGGCAGGATCGCGGACACGAGGAATGTCTTGCTCGGGGCGAAGGGGTGGGGGTGGGGGCGGGGGCGGTCAGCGCGGGTGACGGAGAGAGGGAAGGGTCAACGCTGCCGCAGGGCCTTCAGTAAATCAAAGGGATTTGTGTCCAGGGGTTGCTGCCTCCCTTGCAAAGGGAGCCACTGCTCGGCATCGCACCCTAGCCGTGGATCACCGCATTTTCCCGAAGCCCACCCGCCATAATTCAACTGCTACCTCGATCCATCCGTCTTGCGAAGAGATACTGCTCTGCGCGACAGCTTTTATGGCGAATGTTTGGACGAAGTTTAGAAATTTATAATTAACATAATTTTTCCTCGGAATTTTAAAATACAAACTATTGTAAGATTCACTAGTCGAACACTAGTTAAACATTCACTAGTTCACAAGTTTTATAGTTCAGATTTGCGATTGAAGATGTAGAAAAAGATGTAAGAAAAGTTGTTGTAACCTAACTTGTCGTATAGATACCCGCACTGACGGATACTTCTCAAAAGCAAGTTATGTATAATGAATAACAATCGTTAAATTTGACCATTGTAGAAATCACGACCGTTAAGTCGTAGTAGTAGTAGTAGGATATGGATAAGTAGTAGGATATGGATCACGAGATTTACTTATTTTTCTTCATGTATGTTGATTCATGGCATATTTTGTGTGATTTCTACTGTTGTTGTTCAGACAAGTTGTCTTTATTCCATGTGATTGTGTTTTTGCAGCCCTGATGAGGGAATTAAATATTCCGAAACGTTGGAAAACTAATGTGTTTCATTAATTGACCGATCCCGTGATCCATATCCTACTAATCGTTAAATTATAACATCTTCAATATATCATCAACGTCCGGAAACTTTCAGTTTCATTTTCAATTCATTTGTTAAATTTTGCTTAATTTAACTTTTAACTAAATTTTAACTGTAATAATCATAATTATAAATGTAAGTTTTGTGAAGCTATCAGTTGTATGGTTTTGTCACTCGACAAATATTGTGACTAAATTGGTGAATCAATTTACTCTTTGAGACAATATTTTGAAATCTGTCTCCGTCCACGTACCAACTACACACCTGGTAAAATTTTACGATCTAACTAAACAAAAATTCCATCAAAACGAGATAATTTAATTTGCGTTGAGTATTTTTCCCTTGATGTGCAAACTTTAAATTTCATCAGTGAATTAAGCATCTTGTTTTGATCCGGAAATGAATTAGAAATAGAGGTGTGAGTGTTAGTAATGAAGATGAAAAGTACCGTTGCAGATATGGCTATCACGCATTGATTTTTTTAAAGCGAAAGTGTTGAAAGCCCCGGAATGATCTCTCCACTTTAATGCGAATATGAAAGACAGAAGAAATACAAGAGTTTGTTTTCCGGAAATTGGCAAAATTACAGGAAGAAGCGAAAACAGTTTGAAGCAATATCCGTCCAGTAGTGAAAAATGGTGACGTCAACCCGGTCACACCGTCTAGAAGAAAGGGAACGTTAATTTCGTAGGCTGTTCTTTCACAAATAAATTCATCTGGCTGAATGCTGCCGGAAGTCCTTTACAGTTTGCAGCAATAAGAGAAAGCTCCGGGCAAACAGAAAATGAGAAATGGGAGCAAGGTTTTAATTCTGCAAAAAATCCAAATTTGATGGAAAAGTTTGAAGAGAAAAGAGGATGCTTTCCACCCAGATGAAATGGGGGCGAAGTGCTGATGATTCACATTGGAAACCAAATGTACATGCCAATATTGTAAAACCTCAAACCTTTGAAGTACGAACAAAACTCACCTGAACTACTTTCGTGTCCTTTTCCAAGTTTGTTTCCAAAGGCAAAAGTAGATCCACATAGAATGCTTTAAGCTGAAACAATGGAAAATGAAATACTGACAACTATATTCACTAGTAGACAAATCAACAGTAATAAAAACTCCGTTATGAACATATGCATACAAACATGCTAGGTATTTATGATTTTCTTTCTGCCCTGTTTTCATTGTTACATATATTTTGTTAGCATACATTGTCGAGCATTTTATAACTTTTGAAAATAGCGCTAATTACTAAAAACTATATTTTATCATTACATTTCATAAATAATATTTAAAAATTTATGAATATAAGACATCCTCCTCTTATATACATCTATTAAAAGACAAGTATGTATGAAATCAGTAACTATCTCAGTGCAAAACGTTTCTTAACTGAATTTTTTCTACCCGATTTCTTCGAAGTAAGAAGTTTATCTTTTTGTTCTAAATTAACAATTGCTATTAATACGTAAATAAGTTACCTCTAATAATTCACCTAAATTCTCAACATGATGTTAGAGATGCGAGATATAAAAGAAAAAAAATATTATTCTCGAACCACAGACATAAAAGAAGGTCAATAAAATCATTGAATGTTGAAGCCTAGAAGAGTATTAACATTGAACTATTAATAACATCTTCGTTGTACTAAAGTAATTAAAAAATTTTAAAGTCCGAAATGCGATATATGGTGATATCAAAATTCAAAGAATGATTAAACGAAAAAAACAAACATTTAATTTGTTTTTAGGCTCAGTGTTTACATCTTGTTTGCATTTGGCGCTAGACATTTTCAAAATGCGTATACTTGCACATGTTCTAAGAACTTAAACGATGATCTGTGTTATTAAGATTTAGAACAAAATTGAACTGAAATCTGTTTGTATCACATTCGTCTTTATACTACGGGGACAAAACTTTCAAATTGAAAAGACATTTTGCCAAATGTACTGCGAATATGTTTCGGTGCACGATACGGTTGCAAAAAACGCATTTGTTCCCGGAAACAAAAATCAAATTTCAGAAGTGGCATCTTATCTCAATTTAAAATGTTCTTTCCTCGGTGCTAAAACTGTTGTGGAAATTGTAAACTCAAATTAAAAATATAAATAAAAATGCCTATGTACGTAATGTATTTATGAATAATTTTTATTTCCAATTCATTATATTCTGCTTAATAGGTTTCTTTAATAACTGCAAGTTTATTCTGAGTATTTTTGTGCAATTTTTAAACTACGGAATGTATAAATTAAAGTTAATTTAATTAAAACTACTTCTGCCGTTTCCGTTCATAAATCGCGCTGCTAGCGTCGTTTCCGTTCTCAAATGGCCTCCTGCCCGCTTGAGTGCTTGAGGTTGAGTTTGATGTTGAGTGGCTTGAGGTTGAGTTTGAGGTTGAGTTTAAGCTTGAGTGGCTTGAGGTTGAATTTGAGCTTGAGTGGCTTGAGTTGGCTTCAACTTGAGTTTGAGCTTGAGTGGCTTGAGGTTGAGTTTGAGCATCAGTGGCTTGAGCTTGAATGGCCATGCGCGCGGGGGCAAAAGCTGGAATACGACTGCCCAAGCGGTCAAAACAGTGCCCAACCCTGACAGCGAGTGAATTCGACACTAGCTCTCCAGCTAGGTCGAATTCACTCGCTGTCTGGATGAGAATTCTAGCGGCCGGCTGCTCTGATCGGTAGCTTTCCGTGGTTTCTCCGATCAACACCAGGCGAAGGCCCGAGCAGTACCCTACCAAACGGGCCATGGACCGCGCGCGATCTGTCCTTCCTCTTCCTTGTCCTATCCTCTCCCGTTACACACACACTTACACTAACATGCACTACACTACCACATATTCCGAGAGACCGGTCGGAAACTTAGAGCTTGTCCCGGCTGAGGCGGTGCCCCGCTGGTGGGAGAGTTCTGGTTGCGGGGAAACCCGACTAGCCGAAGGTAGTAGGTCGGCACCGGATCTCGTCATCCAGCGGGGGAAGATTACCGGCATCTTCCAAGAAAAAACAGGCACTACAGTAATGGGACTAATGAGCAAAGCAGTTGAAGGGCCCGGAAACACGAAAAAATCAATCAATTAACCTATTGCTTCATTTTGTGGTACCATAAACGGCTATATTATTAAAGCATGTAGTGAGAGAATCACAATAATCTGTACATAAATTCAGAGTGTATCCCAGATGAATGGTGGGAAACCGGAAGGGCTGCGCCTAGTCGCGGTTCCTCGCAGGTGTTTCCGTGTTCCGAGGGTTCGCGCGGGCGGATTATCCGGGTGACGGAGGGCCCGAGGCGGCGCAGTGACCTCGCGCGCCCGCCGGCAGTAAATCGCCCGATCCCCCGCGACGCTAGCCGAGGTGACGTGCGTGGTGGGGGGCGGGGACAGGTAGGCGACGCGCGGCTTTCGCGCAGTGTCGCCTGGCGCCCGGAGCGGCACCCGGCGCGGTGGCCCCCCGGGAGGCAACCCCCACCCCCTCCACCCGCCTCAGAGGCGAGGCCTTGCGCGGACACCTCGCAGCTGCCAGACCTCCGGCGAAGCTTGCCTCGCAAAGTTAGAACTTACTTCAGGCGACACTGTAGCTGATAGGATAATGTTAAGTCAGCCTTTCTCAATGTTTTTCTTATCAATGATGACACGTTTAATTTGTTGGATGATAACTGCAATATTTTTATTTATTAATATATGTTCGCATAAAATACTACATTATTAGGTAATAAACTATAAAATCACCATAATCTGTTCGCAGATAATATTATATTTGTTAAACTATTATTTAGTTATTATCATACCCCAACATATCTTCATGGTTATTTTCCAGATTTTTTATCGCATGCGATTCTTAATAGTATTTTTAGACTCAAAATGTATAATTTAACTAATTCCCAATGCTCGCAAAAAATAAAAGAATACCACGTCATCTCTGACTATATGAGAGGTGTCCATGCCTTCCTTTCATATATAGAAACTCAGAAAAGGTACAGAAATAATGAAATAGTTTCGATTTAACTGAAAAATGGAAATATTTGGTTGTGCTATTTCACCTATCAGCTACACAGCTGATGCCATGGAACAGAAATGCTCCAATGAAGAGGCCGATTGCCATGAAATACATTTCTTTGTTAAAACATTTAATTTATGGCCGTGTTGTGCGAGAATATTCTATTTGTTAACCTTGAGCAGTACGCGAACAACTTTTTACTTTCTCGCATACAAGCATATACCGTGTGGCCCACCTAAGATTTCCCTACATGTTTCTGCTGAACCGTTGCAGATACTGAGATGCGGTTTTCACTAAAACTACTATATGCAAGGGGCACATATGGTCTGCATAATATTATTCTATTGCATTTTTTATTGCAGAGATATTGACTCAATTTTGATTTTTTAAATGGAACCCTGTAGATTTTTTTAGCTCATCGTAACAAGCGTGAAGAGATGAGTTCATAAATATGCATATCGCCATAGGTTACATAACACAAATTTCGAGAAATTAAGAGTTTTAAAGACGCACGCCGACTGCTAGTTTCCGTAATCTGAACGAGACATTCCGGGTGAAATGCGGCGAGGCCATTCCTTTCCGTTGCGTCGACCCTGCGGTAAAGGTTTTCAGTCTTTCAAAGAGTAAACGTTTTGTTTCTGACAGCACACGCATTTATTAATTTAGAACATGTTCACTCTCCAATCTTGCCTTGCTTTCTCTACGGTTAATAATTCAAATATTTTCTCAAATCTTGCAGTATTTCATTAATTAAAAAATAGTAACTTCTGGCGTACAGATTTGCTCAGAACATGGCTATGGGTGAATACATTGTCTCCAGGACTGAGAGGGAGTAGTCTTAAAGAGCAAATCGCGGGTTTTCATGAGCTCCTTTACATATTGCATCACTACATTTACCGCAGGGTCGACGCAACGGAAGGGAATGGCCTCGCCGCATATCACCCGGAATTTCTCGTTCAGATTACAGAAACCAGCAGTCGGCGTGCGTCTTTAAAACTCTTAATTTCTCGAAAATTTTGTTATGTAACATATGGCGAAATGCATATTTATGAACTCGTCTCTTCACGCTTGTTATGATGAGCTAAAAAATCTATAGGGTTCCATTTATAAAATCAAAGTTGGGTCAATATCTCTGCAATAAAAAATGCAATAGAATAATACTATGCATGACCATATGTGCCCCTTGCATATAGTAGTTTTAGTGAAAACTGCATCTCAGTACCTGCAACGGTTCAGGAGAAACATGTAGGGAAATCTTAGGTGGGCCACACGGTATACGGAGTAATATGCGTAGTAAAGAGAAAGTTATATAATGCTGCGGAAATACGATTTCGAGTTTTCAACGAAAATACACGTTTTGGGGTCCCCTGATACCGAAAAAGTTTTTTTTTTTTTTTTCAAAACGCCCGTCCGCCCGTCCGTCAACACTCCTAGCACCTAAAAGACACGTACGATCTTTTCCAAATTGATGAATCCGCTGTCGATCAGATCCTCAATTTGAAGCTTTGAAATTTGAAAAAACTTTCTTTACAATTTACTTTACTTGAAGTCCCCCGGACATTTTCAAAATTTTCTCAAAAATGACTCCAATTTTTTTCTTTAAATTTCTTGTAAGATAAGAACCAAAAAAATTTAAAGGTAGGATAGGTCACAATTTCACAGTTAACTTTGAATTTACGAAACATTTTTTCGGCGACTTCCTACAACTACAAAATTGAAAACATGGATTTTTCCTTCAAATGAAATTTATTGTGCATAAAATAGTTCGTTCGATTAGGTCATGTAGATTTTTTTGGAAATTGTGGCAGTTTTCGTGCAATAATGCGTGCGATATTTGCAATTTAAAAAATAACAAAAACAATATTTTCTCAAAAACTGTCCCAATATTTTCTTTACATTTTTGGTAAGGTTAGTGGCCAGCGAACCCTATGCCGTGACATGAACATCATATTGCTGTATTCTTTTGTTGTTTCAAGAAAATTAAAATGAAAATTTTTGACTTGTCTCTCTCGTCTGTAAAACTTACAATAAAGACTATTTTTTTACATTATTATTTATGAACATGTGCTTTAAATAATGTCAAATAAATTTTCTCGAAAACTCTACACTTTTCTGTAAAAATGAGCACAAAATTCCGCATTTTCAGAGAGGCTCAAATGCCATTTTCTCAATGTCTCCAAATTCTTTCTTCAAATTTTCCCAATGGATAGTACTAATTGCAATCTTTGTTATGACGTAAAGTTCGTTTTAGTGTATTCATATTTTTTTCAAAACTTACACAAATGTAATTTTCTTGAAATACCTCTCATGCCGTTAATATGGACATTTCCGTTGTATGCATTATTACATGGTGGAAGCGCTTCAAATGTATTTAATTGAAGTTTTTTGAAAACTCAAAAAGAGCTTCAATTTCTCATTTACAGTAACGCTTAATCGCCATTTTCTTAAAAACGACAACGATTTTTTTAACGAAAACTAATAAGGACGAGTTTTTAGTCTTCTTTAATATTCTGAACATTCGAGAGAACTGGGAACGCTCGTGATGGATGAAACCTTCTGAGACCAACTGCAGATCGATTTTTGACATTACATGAAGGTTTTATTTGTAAAATCATCTTATTATGACTAAGCTGATTTAGAAGTATCGTCATCAATCCCTTCTACTGGTGCATAGGTTACGTAAGTCTATTTTTTGCCCGACAAGTTTGTTTCCGTACAATTGCAAAAGACAAATGTCGAGAAAGTGGAATTCAAAGTTATCAGTGAAATTATTTCATACTGTTAAAATAATGTAAATATAAATGTATTATAATTTAAGAAATATATGTTCAGGAACAGCAAATTTTGTTAAACATGTTCTTAGTGTGCTATGGTATCCTTCCGGCTCGAACATTGCGTCGTCCGTTTTGTCGTGGAGCCATCTGAGCACGGCGGCTCTGCCTGTCGCGCAGGCTCTCTTTTCTTCAAGCTTTCGCCCTCAATGTTGTCTCCGGGGGAAGCCCGTTCCCCAACATCCGCTCTCGCCGCCTCGCCCGGTCGGCCCCCGCCCCGCCACGCCCCGCCCCCGCCACGCCCACGCCCCGCCACGCCACGCCACGCCACGCCACGCCACGCCACGCCACGCCACGCCACGCCACGCCACGCCACGCCACGCTCGGCCAAGGAACCGTTGCGGGCAATCCGCGTAGGCTGCGGATCTTCCTCGTCGGTCTGTGGGAGCCTTTAACCCATTCTTCGCACTCCGCTCTCCGCCTCGCCCCGCTTCGCGAGTTAGTTGGAGTCGTAAGGGCTGCGGCTACCACGACGCGCGGAAACTCGTTACTGAGCGAGGAGCTGCTGCTCGCAGTCCTCTCTGCGCGCACCGGGAGCGGTAGCTCAGTGCATCAACTGATGTCACTGCAGCGCCTCTGACCGGGAGGTCTAGGTTACACTCCCCACGGCGGCAGGATTTTCGACACTAGCTTTTCAGCTAGGTCGAATTCAGTCGCTGTCTGGAGGAGAATTCTAGCGGCCGGCTGCTCTGATCGATAGTTTTCCGTGGTTTCTCCGATCAACATCAGGCGAATGCCGGAGCAGTACCCTACCAAACCGGCCACGGACCACGCGCGATCTGTCGTTCCTCTTCCATGTCCTATCCTCTCCCCTTACACACACACACTTACACTAACATGCACCACACTACTACATATTCCGGGAGACCGGTCGGGAGCTTAGAGCTTGTCTCGGCTGGGGCGGTGCCCTGCTGGTGGGAGAGTCCTGGTTAGGGTGAAACCCCACTAGCCGACGGTAGGTCGGCGCCGGATCTCACCATCCAGCGGGGGAAGATCACCGCCATCTCCCGAAAAAAACATGCACTACACTAACGAGACTAATGACCAAAGCAGTTGACGTGCCCGGAAACCCGAAAAAATCAATCAATCGTAAGGGCTGCGGCCACCCCGACGCGCGCAAACTCGTTACTGAGCGAGGGGCTGCTGCTCGCAGTCCTCTATGCGCGCCGCTCTTCGGCGCCGCTGCTCACGCTGCGGTGCGCGCTCGCGAGATGGAGCCCCCTCGCATCAGCCACTCGCGCCGCCGCGAAGCGGACAAAACTCTCCGCTGCGGTCCAGCGAGTCGTAAACAGGAATAGCAGACGGAGACATGTGCAGGAAAACGTACACACAAAATTATTTTATCGCGGAGATCTCGATCTCGAACTCTTTCACCAATACCAATGCATTTTTTCACACGACGCATACATTCCGAAAAGAAAAAAAAATTGAATGGTAATTTAAGATTATGTGCTACCGAAATGATCAAAATAATTCTGCATTACATTTTTATTAGTAGGTATACTAATGAAGGGGTTCCTTAAAAATGTCTAAAATATTAGTTATACACTTACTATATTGATTTGCTGGTTCTGGATCTCTTTATATACTTCTACAACCTGGTTCAGAGCAGATCCTGAAACATAAAAGTTCATTTCATCTTATAAATTTGTATTTACGTCATTGCCGAGGATTGTTCAAAATACATTTTGTGTAATACGTTTAAAAATAGAATTTTTTTTAGCATCATAAAAGTACTCACTTTGATAAGTATTCTTCCTTATATCGTATTGTATTCGTTCTAAAAATATATTAATTATGTAAATATTTTAATACAAAATCGCATATTGAGCGATATTTATACAATTTTCGGAGTAAAACAATTTCGACCACTTCAAATTCTGCTTCAATATGGTATTTTAGTAATAACGTTCCTTACACGAATGTAATTTACTAGAATGAATTAGTCTTTAGCTTTTAAATATGATTAACTATGAGAGTCAAGTCATTTTCTTCTAAACATCAGCCCTTCACCCCTTCCTCCGGTTGTTAAACACCATTACGGGAGGCAAATTTTTATCCCTTTGAAAGAGAGCTTGATGGCGAACGACAAGGGCCGAGGGGATGTCACGTCCTACAAAACTAAGATGTGCTTCAAAGGCTCGAAGTGAACTGAAAAGTTATAACCCTGCGCATAGAAGAAAGCTTCTATCAACCATGTTTATACTTTAAGATATACTTCCTACAGACCATCAAAGAAGAATATTCTACAATGCAATATCATTATTTCTCAACTAGCAGTGAATTTGGTTTGACTATATGATCTCCGCCCAACATTTTATCTTCTTCTCTACATCAGTACCTTTGTTATGGACAGTGGGTAGGATACACAACTGCTTCTGCTGACAATCGTCAACAGATGGGAGTGGTTTTAACGAAACCACAAGGCCGATGGGGAGGAGTTTGTTTGACCACTTGGTTGGAATGCCTACTTCATCTCTGAAATCGCACGGTTTCTCGCCTGCAATTGCATTCCGTCTCTTGCGGTTGCCTATTAGGAACACAGTAATTTCACTCATTTCAGGGGATTACTCAGCAAGAAACACAAATTAATACATCATTTTGACTAAAATACAGATGAGTTTTAAATCGGATTTTGTATAAAAACGTAAGGTTTTTTGCACCAATCAATTTAGAGAGAATCGTCCTAAAACGTGAATTTGAATATCGATTTCCAAACAAACTCCTTTTAAAGTCTGTTTATTAGTTTTTATATTCTTAAATCAGTCAAAGTGCAGAAGGTAGAGTAACTACGTAACATACAATGTTATTAATGCGATCTGATATAGAAAATAATATATCTGGTTCAAAGTAAGAATTCAACTTTTTAGAAATGGCATTATGTACTTACAATAATTTTTAAATAATGGAAGCTATTTTGATGTAAATATGTGATCAAATACACCGACAAAAGTTAAATTCATTTTAAATGTGTTTAAACTTCTTTCGTTCAGCTTATGAAAAAAGATGATGAATTACTACTTATTTGAAAACCTAGAACGGTATCAATATTTCTTATCCCGGTGTTTATATATGAAAAGTCCATTAACCGTCTATTGAAAAACAGGAAAATATTGTCGTACAAATCTCACCGTACCACTGTTAGGGTTAAATGAGAGCTAATAGGAACGACCACTAATAGGAAGGAGCCGTACGTAGAATGTACGTGAAATATCCCATTTCTTGAGGCGGCGCATTACTTGCCTGCGTAAATCCAGTGGAGGGCGTGCGTGCGTGCGTGCGTGCGTGCGTGCGTGCGTGAGTGAGTGAGTGAGTGAGTGAGTGAGTGAGTGAGTGAGTGAGTGAGTGAGTGAGGTGAGTGAGTGAGTGAGGAGAGTGAGTGAGGAGTGAGAGAGAGAGAGAGAGAGAGAGAGAGAGAGAGAGAGAGAGAGAGAGACCTGAGGAGGGCGGAATAACCGCGTGAAATAACGTAGGTGACAAATCTCAAGTGTTGGAACGTGAATTTGGGATGATAACCACTGGCAAGGCACGCGCGCGAAGAGTATGGTATCTATAACGTTTTGCAAAACGCTGTAGTTTTCACGGACGCAGGTGGACACAACTGCATTTAATCTTAACATTTGGGAATTTAAATAAACTATTCTTCCTGAAGACGAAAGGAACCTTTTAAAGCCAGACTTAATTTACCGTTTAAATAACAGAGATTAAATTTACTGGCAGAAATGCTTAGTTTTGAATGCATTTTTTCTTATATATTTCGCAATCCAAATATGATTTAAAACGATATTGAATTCAGGAACTCGTAAATAGCATATACAGGCCCAATTATTTGCCATTTCTTGTTGCTACAGAATTTGGTTTTTTTCTTCCCATACGTGCAAATGGACCCACTTCAGACTACTGTGAGGTTCTTCACCTGCGTGCGCAAATCCGTCGAGAAAGTGTGAGTGTGAGGGGAGTTGATGGGGGGTTGATGGGGGGTTGATGGGGGCGAGTGGCCTGAGGAGGCACCGAGTGGCCGCGCGGCTGCGCGTCACCGCAAACACGCAACGGCGCTTTCGCGCGCCCCGCCCACCTCCACCCCCCTCTACCCACTTCAGAAACATCGTGAAATACCTAATACAGACACAAACATGTTTTCATTCTTATAAATACACTATCCAACAAAAAAGTTGTGTTCAAAAACATGAATCAATCTCAGAACCGGACGTATTTCAAGACCTCATTCAACGCCACCCATCCATAATAAAAGTAATTTGTTTACAAAAAGACAACAGTCCCATCCCGGTCGTAGCAGCTGGATTTAGTGAAAACGAACCTCTAGAAACTACATTAACCATCAATCAAATATGCAAACACCGAAAAAAGATGAAGATTCAATGGTCGCCTACGGTGCTTAGATTTTGGACGCAAAACATAACTGCAATCATGTGAGTGACTGTGCCTTCTGTTCAGGAAACCACTACTCTGTAACAAGCTCTCAAAAACCTCAAATACCAATTTGTGCTAGCCGCAAAGGAAACCACTGGGTGTATATTAGAAATAATAAATTGTTTCAAAGTTTATTTCAAAGAAATAAATGAAAAGAAAACCTTTACTTCAACCTTCAGAATTAGAAATTCCCAAGAACAGAATTCAACACCTCTCTAGTCGAACTAACTTCCCAGACTACTAACGCACTTCCCAGACTTTTCGAAAATCCAACCACTTCAAAATTTCACTCCAATCAATGACGAAAACCATAACTAAAATATATCCTCAAACCAACCAAACACCCGCTCAATAAATCATCCTCAAGCCTCGCTATCAGGCAACTCCCTAATAAATGCAATCATTAATAAAATAACATCATGTATCGTAAACTTTCCTTCTCCATTAACATTAAACAATGAAACGATAACCAGGTACCCTTCAAACAAGCCAATACAATACTTAGGCCTAAACATCGACACTAAACTAAACTGGAAACATCACATTGACAATAAAGTAATACAAGCAAAAAAACAAACTATTACAACTAAAACCAATAATCAACAGAAACAGCCATCTACTATATCACACAGCACTTGCAATATATAACAACATATGCACATGAACATATACATATGACAATACATAACACTCGCTATGGTTAGGCCCTTCCTATTGTATGCATGCCCAATATGGTTAAATGCAGCTAAGACCAATCTTAACAAAATCCAAGTTCTCCAAAATCAATTCCTAAGAGCAATTACTCACGCACAATGGTTCATATCTAATGCACAGTTTCAAAAAGAATACATTCTTGAATGCATAACCCAGCACATCGTATACCTATCCACCCAATTCTACTTCAATTTAATGCAGATACCTAATTACACCGGATTCAGTCTAGCCAGAAGCCCCATCTGTTTCACAAGACTCAAAAATAACTACCATTTCTACATATTCCTAAATAATTTTCCGAAATGGCCCCTGATTATATGTGGCCATTAGGTTTGTTCAACCGCAATGCTAGCTCTAAATTTTATTTTAGTTTAGCTAGTAAGTCAACCAAAGTTTGTAGCGTGAGGTAATTGAACTATGTAAATATCATCGTAAGGAAAACAATAAACGAAAAATTTAAACTCTTGTAGCTTCACTAAAACTATATTCTCTCTCATTTGTTGAAAATCTTATTGTCTGTGTTAGAAATTCCTCTCAATTAGTTCTTAAACGCAAAAGCAAGCCGCTGTATTTCCAACTCGAATTTAGCCCTTTTAATTTTTTGCTTACTTTCTTGGGAAGAATTACGAGGATACTAAAGGGTATGAAGAGGAAATATTGCAGACGTTCCTGCGACGAACCGAAATATTGCGGCGGCGATGGTGAAACGGTTCGAACCCGATCGAAGCCGTGGATTTTTAAGGACGAAAAAATCCTTCGTACGCCTTCCTTTCGGAGGGGAAGTAAAGCCGGCTGTCCCATGTTAGTAGATTTACTGCATGTAAAAGATCCCCAAGCCTAAATGATGCCTCTCCTTCAAATCGCCTGTTTCGTCGCCCAAATAATACCTTCTTTCTCCCCTTGTTGGTGAAAGGAGCGTTGCGGAATTTGCGTGGTCAGGCGGAAGAGCAGGCCTCAAGGCCTGAGTCTCGCCACGTAAAATAAGGCACATTCAATTCAATTCAATATTTTCCCCAGGGGAAGTCCTCTCGACGCCCTTTCAGCCAGCGCAGCGCATGGGGCCATGCTCGAGCTCACGGGCCGTCATCCCCCCTCCCCCGAGGCAGCTGCCGAACTCCGCCTCAGTTCTTGAACAGACGCGCTCTGCGTCTAGAGACTTCGCGGACGATTAAGAGCAATTCTCCTGCTGCGGAGGGCCAGGTCTCAGAGCACAGTTGTCTCACATTGATTGATTGACTGATTGAAACGGACACATGCATTAAAGATGCAACGATGTACGAAATAAAATATGTTAAAACCTAAGAATCCTCGTGCTTCGTATAATAAAGTCACTCATGTGAATTTTCTCTGATGGTAGGATACTTATCGGGCACTGATGGTTGGCAGGTAGCAGAATCTCTCGGCATCAGAATGTGCACGTTGTCCCAGTGCCCGTTGCGTTTCCTCCCAATCACAGGCAAATGGAACATGAGTAACTTGCACGACACTAACGGGACTAATGACCAAAGCTGATGACGCGCCCGGAAGCACGAAAAAATCAATTAATCAAATCTGTTTTCTATAACTCGGAAACGAAAATATCTAGTTTTTGAAATGTTAATCTATCGCTTTTTTAAATTATTATTATTATTATTATTATTATTATTATTATTATTATTATTATTATTATTATTATTATTATTATTGTTACTATTTTTCAATCTTTCAGCTATTAATAGTCAAATTGTTGGGAAGGGATTCTGAAACTCAAGAAAGCGTGGGCAGATGATTTTCTCCGCCATACGTCACATTCAGTTTTTGACTAAATAAATAAATTAAAAAACTTCGTTTTATGAGATTTCTCACCACATTTTCTTTGGTAAAAAGGTATCTTCGACCCTCTTTTATGCCGTAGTATGTAACATTCACTCTGAGATATCTGTATTGCTATTTGCTACAAATTGTTAATTACAAGTACCAGGTACAACCAGTGAACAAGTGAACGGCGGGGTAAAATCTACGCCAGTTGTTGTGGACTGACGCAACAGCAATTGATCAAAAGTTTGGTAAAAATAACATTTCGTACAGATGTAAAATTTTGTATATATTCGAGATACAGCAACTTTCAACATTATTTTTAAATATATTTTAGTTAGATTTTAGTTGCAATTTGAGTATGTTTTCATTTTGTATTTTCCTATTTTAGAGATTTATTATTTTTGCATGTTTATCCTTCTCAATATTAAAACGTGGATTTATTTGTTTATACCAGTGTTCTTATTAAAGCTGTAACTATAGTTTAATTTATTACCAAAATTACGTTTTGTAATTGACGCTTCTCTATATTTGTTAGCATTGAATATCACCTGCTTCAAAAAGTCTACTTCTTTTTTGTTTCTGTTATTTTTAGTTTTTTCTATTGTTTAATGCGTTTGTGAGTAAACTAGGAGCTTTATCTAGTCACGGTAGTAGTATATAGCTCCTTCAATTTTAACGAACTGTCTCTAAAACAACGAGTAATATATTGCACAAGGTTGCCCGAATAAGTCAGTAGTGGTTCCCACTATCAAGTATTGCATTCGCATTTCAGTAAACCATTTCGGTATCATGTTCTCTTTCTCAATACTCTCTCAAGGTTTTCTTTAGTTACCTACATACGGTTTTCTTGAAATAAAATTATCTTGTATATCACTTGGTGTATTCAGTCGTCAGATTGACGTACTCTCAAAATTACTATTCTGAGCAAATAATTTATCAGAACTTCTGCCCCTGCGGACTGTTTCTCTTGAAATTCACTTGTATGTGAACCTTCTCTTAGCTTAGTGAATATTCTCCTCTTCCATCCATGAGCAAGAGAGCCTCGCGACCTGGTTTTTGCGAAGGCTGGAGCCCTTCCTACCGCAGGAAGTGCACTCGCCTCTCCCACTCTCACGGCTGCAGAGCGTTACACGATCCTCGGGGTGGAGCGTGGGCGGTCACACAGCGCCGGCCGACTACGCCCTCGTGTCCATGAATTAGAATACATTAACCCACACACCCACCACCACTTGCAGGTGACCACATCGCAATGCCGAAATCGCACCATGTGAGAAGCATATCATCGCCATCTGAGAAGCACAGTATCCGGTAAAAATAATTGTTTTTAATTTGTCAATTTATTTCCCATTTTCTATCACAGGAACTTTGTACACATTTCCGTAACTCGGAGAGTCGTTATAAACTCAGCAGGTTATTTGCATCATTTGCTAAAAGCTATATAATGAAATTTTGACGATAAGGCTGGCGAGATTGGGTACGATAGCACGCGATACAATGTTGGTATAACGGGCATCCCTAGATACGTGAATCCACAAATTTGCGTTTTTCGTTGTTTGTATCTTAGAAAAGATTCTTTCTTCAACAATCGTTAGAAATATCCTCAGATCTTCCATACAGGATAAGCACGTTCTCTTGGACGATTCAGAGGAAGAGAAATCTTTAAGAGGCAGGTGTGTTTTAGTAACGAAGAATTTCTTAGCAAAATGACAAAAGTAATCAATTAAGGAGAAGGCGATGATGTTGATTTTGTTCACATGAGATGACTTAGTATAAACTTCAATATATGCTCTATTGCAAATAACTACATCCTGTCCGGATAAAATAGCATTGCTTGAATTTTCGTACCGCAAAAAGGATCACCAAGTATAAAATTAAATAAAATTAAAATCAAAAAACCAAAGGAATTTAATTCCAAGGTACAGAATAAATTACTAAAAATAGAAAAAGTCCTGAAAGGAGAACAATTTGAATTGCGAAACACACGAGAAGACTAAATTGATATTCAGTGTGGTCTGTCCATTGAATGATTGAGACTGATTACGAGTACGAGCGAATTTTACAGCCCATTACTTACACCTGAGGCAGTTACAAACACCCTCTTTTACTCCCACGAGTATGCAACTCTTCTTGCTTGAATTCCATGCCTACCGTTGCAAAGTAAATGAGTATCTAATCTTCAAAACGCAGAATTTAAGCATATTAAATTGTAAAATGTAAATGCTTTATTCGCCAGTAACAGTGAAGTTGAAGGGTGCCTTTTTGAGGCACTCTACAATTGATTACCTACTTGAATATCTACTTTTCACAAATCTTTCAGTATTAAGAGAATAAACTTTTGGACAATCCCATTGTGACGTCTTGATTGGTGAAGCTGGTAAGCATACAATAATTAGGCATTTTGTGTGAAACCCAGGATGACTTTCAGACTCCTTGAAGCTGACATAACTGCTCCGTTACAGGAGTTGAATCCAATACAAGGTGAATGATATCGATACACGTAGGTCGATCGCGTACATCCGCGAAAGAAATTATTGTGTATTGGTGTATACAAGATCTCAGAATGTTGATATCCCGTATTAGCGTTCCCCATTAGCGTTCAATTAGAGAACATTAACATTCAATAAGCAGGTATTTTAATATCGTAGCGCACTGAACACACTTCTCAATGCATTTGGATTATTGCGGAAATGTAGATGAGATGTTGTTGATATTTTTAAGTGACATGAAAGATAACTATCAATATAAATTAATTTTTGTGAATAATATTAATAATAATAATAATAATAATGACTATTTAATGAAAAATTACAATTCACAATATTCGCATTGTTTATTGTCTTGCGTTTACAAAGCAGGCGCAAATGGACGAATGAATGACATCCATAATCCTTCCATACTTCGAAAATTGGTTGGACATACAGCCCTTAATGCGGACTCGCAATATTAGTAATATTCATGGAGCCAGATTCTGGTCCAGAAATACATGGAATTCAACATAAAAGTTTAACAGAGTTTATTGAAATGAAACCAAAATACAAACCGGCAGATGGTCAGGCAGACGGACAAAATTTTCTGAACTGTTTCGGAACATCCCCCAAAAGCATTTTTATCAAAGTAGATGTATAGTTTTGGTAATATTCTGGTACTTTCTCCCTCGCAAAATGCAGCTCTCAAAATAATTGAAGAAACCGCAAAAACACGCTCACAGTAACACCGCAATAAAGGTACACTTGAGCAAGCCAGAAGCCCGTCGCCGGGAGACGCTGGCAGGAGGGACGGTGGCGGATGTACCGTGAGGAAGGGGCGCGGGGGCGGTGAGGGGGCGACGGCGGAGCAGGATGCCCGCAGCACAAACAGCGCAAATTGCGTTTCCCTAAAAGCTCCCCACGCGCCCGCCACGCCGAGCAGCGCCGCGGCCTCTTCATAAACAACATTTTAATATCGGAGCGCCAAACGCCGCCGCCGCCTCGTGTCTCGCACAAAGAGCGTCCACACGCGAGGCACGGCCGCGCGCCGCCGCGGCGACGGCTGGCGCCCAATATCACACTCGGTGCACCGCCACTGGGCCTCCCGCGACGCCGTAAGCAGCCCCGGCCCCTCCCCGGAGCCACCCCGCCCCGCCCGCCCTCGCCTCTCTCTCGCCCCGCCCCGCTCTCGCCCCGCCCCCCCCGCTCTCGCCCCGCCCCGCTCTCCCCCGCCCCGCTCTCGCCCCGCCCCGCTCTCGCCCCACCCCGCACGCGCCTCGCCGCGTTCTCTCCCTGCCCTCGCCCCGCCCTTGCCCCGCCCCGCTCTCGCCTCGCCCCGTCCCGCTCTCATCCCGCCCCGCCCTCGCCCTGCCCTGCTCTCGCCCCGCCCCGCCTCGCTCCGTCACGCTCTCACCCCGCCCCGCTCCGCCTCGCCCCGCTCTTGCCCCGCCCTGCTCTCGCCCTTTCCCGCTCTCGCCCCGCACCGCTCTCGCCCCGTCCCGCTCTCACCCCGCCCCGCCTCACCCCGCCCCGCTCTCGCCCCGCCCCGCTCTCGTCCCGTCCCGCTTTCACCCCGCCCCGCCCTCGCCCCGTCTCGCACTCGCCCCGCCCCGCTCTCACCCCGCTCCGCTCTCACCCCGCCCGTTCTCGCCCCGCCCGCTCTCGCCCTGTCCGCTCTCACCCCGCCCCGCCCTCGCCCTTTCCCGCTCTCGCCGCGTTCTCTCCCCGCCCTCGCCCGGCCCTCGCTCCGCCCTTGCCCCGACCTTGCTCCGCCCTGCTCCGCGTCCGCTTTCATCTCCGCGCCCTCTAATTCGTAGTTATTGGCTGCGCTGCATCTCGACCGTAGGTGTTCCCATCGCCCGGCAATGAGCTCTTCGCGGTGAGCGATTTGGTAACGTTATTAGCCTGTGAGTGAGGATACCGAATAACTCCAGGCCTCAATTATTGATGCTGTGCTGTTGCTTTGTATTGTATGGAGCAGAACATGTGGCGTGAATATTCTGATTTGGATATATCTATGCACTACTAGCGTATTCTAAAACAAATATCCAGTGCAGCCAGCATGGAAAAACTTATTGGAGATGCGTATCATGTTTATTAAATATCTAGAGTGCAACTGTTACGATTAATGGCATGTACGTAAAATGAAATAGAAAATGAATGTATGACTGTTAATATCCATCTCAATGAAGTTCTGCGAAAGTTACGACAATAATTTGCATTTGAAACTAGACCCATTTTCCTGCGACGGACTCGATGAAAAATGGGTGAATTCACCCTTCAATTTTTGCATCATGAGAATTAATACTTAGTCTGAATGGAAAACATCATAATGTCAAAACCATCACTGTAGATAATGAGCTTCGAGTTATAAAGAAACTGATGTTAACATCAGAAATGTTAGAGAAATGTAAGTTTACTCTACTTGAAAAGTTTGCAGATGTTACCATTAAGTTAAAATTTATAAGGAAATGCTACTTTTAAAAAATATAATGTAAAATTATTTTCCATAAATATACCATAATTATGTTGTTTTTTTTTTAAAAATTGATTTGATAACATTATCTCCAAAATATCATTAGTACTGTAATTGCGCTTGTTGGACTAGAACGATATTAATTAGTGAAATAGATTAATCAAATATAAATAAATTATACAAATTACACATTTAAAAAAGTAAAGAAGCATGAATATACTTTATTTCTTTATAACACTAGCATCTTTTAACAAGAAATCAGCACTTCAACTATTTAATCCTTTTGTCAAGTTTTAGTGTTTCATCAAGACTTTGTTTAATATTTTGTTATGCAATTATGTTGCAATGCAACACAAAATTTTTTATTCATTTCAAAAATAATAGTAGAAAGTTAAAAATTACGTATAAAATTCTCTTTTGAACTACAACCATCAATCTTAACTTCAGATTCTTCTCGCGTCACACAAAGCGAGAGTTCTCGATCAAGCCCAGCAAAAGGAAGCCAGGCGGAGTATTGCAGCGTTCCAAAAGAAGTGCATCCTTCTTCTTTCTAGGGTTTTTATCCAGCCGACAGCCGGTTACTCTTTACGTCCCGATGGGACGCATATTCGACCATACACTAGACCAACACACTTGCGGGCTCCTCTGATCTGCAGTCAGCAGAACGCGACAACACATACATACAAAGACAAGGGACAAACAACCATGCCCAAGGCGGAACTCGAACCCGCGACCCTTTGGACCGAAGCGCTGACTCGGTACTCGCTCTTAGCCACCTCGGCCATCGACAAGAAATGCATCCTCCTCCTCTCTTTTCCTGCGGCCTTCTTGGCACGGAGCCGCCATATCGAAGAACCTGCCAGCGAGAAAACAAGTGAGCTCTCAGCTGGCATTCCATATTCGATGTTCTACACCGACGCTGACAATTGCGATTCCGTTCAAATCCGATCGGATTGGTCTTTTTTTTCTTCTTCTTCTTGCTTCTGTGCCCTGTTCGTGACCACGTGGCTCTATTTCTCACGTCGTTCCTTCTCGAAAAGAAAACCGTTCCGCGTTATGGGTCACGCGTGCCGGGGCGCTGTAGCTACTAACCATCAAAGAAACGGACCAGAAAAATTTGATGCGCTGGAGTTGCCTGAAGGGTGAGATACTGCTCGATGTATTGATGGAAGAAAGCTGCTGGAAAACATTGTAAACGAAGGAAGGGGAATGTAGTTGCCGCTCCATCTACTCTGACCGTCTGGACACTGAAAAAAATCAAAATCTTCTTCAAAAATTATATAATTTTCCAGTCCATTATCGTCATTCTAAAATTTCATCATTTCATCAAATCATTTCAGAATGAATTATAATTAATTTTGAAATGTTAATTGAAGTATTGTTAAATCAGAAAATTCAATTAAAGATTTCATGATAAAAAACAAATGTTAATACACTTTCGAACACACTTTTTTAGCAAAGTAACATTTGATTTTTTTCGATTGTCTTTAAATTAATTTTCTGTTATTTTTAATATATTTTAAGGTGCTTTCTTATCGTCACCTTATTTATTACACCTTTGTTTCAATTTTTTATTAACATGAGTGAAGTTCAACAAAGAGGACAACGCCGCAGCTTTAATTCTCACAGTGACGGGTTCAATAAAATACATCGTCGGACGTCTTTATACCCTCACGACCGTCTGCCGGCATTCAAACCCCATAATTAAAACGAATTTAACTCAGAAAGAAAAACCGTCGCCCTGACAGAATGAGGAAAACCCCCCGAAGCGACATAGCGGTTACATGCCATCCTATCGTGGAGCTTCCGGAACAGCGGGTAAACGCGAGAGTTCACAACGGACGGCGGCAATAAAACTTCCACACACAGGCGCAAACGGCGTCGGGCTGCAATGTCCTGGAAGATATTACACGCGTACACGAACAGAGCATCTCTACGTTCTCGCGGGACGCGGGCGGCGCGCACTGGTTCGCAATGGGCCAATGGGGCGAAGAGCGAAAAACAAAAAAAATAACGGATTACTTCCAAAATAATTGAAGGGGTCGTGGGAGCATAGTGCTAACCCACATGTCGGTAAGTTTTGTCCGCCAGAGAAAGCCCAAAGATTTTAGTAAATTGAGACGTGTCTTAGTTTTTATATTCATTTCTGGCTGCTTTCTACGCGTACTGTAGTTCTGTGAATTCATTTGTTCAGCATTTCGAACATATTGTTTGTTTTTAGGAAACATTTTCAGATCTTTGTTTTGGATTTATGATATGGGTTAGCATAATTGAACCTCGACCCCTATCATTTCTTGACACATTACAAAGATACCCCGCATATTTCGATTGTATCTTATAGTTTTTCGCCATGTGTTTCCTTTTTTCAACTCGAAACAAAGTGCTCACATAGGTGTCATCATTCATAATTGTATCTTTAGTTTTATAGTTTATCGCTATGTGTTTCCTTTTTCAACTCGAAACAAAATTTTCACGTAGGTGTCATCGTTCATGCTTTGATTCTCTGCGCTTTCTCTGGCTTAACTCAACTGTTCAAATTACATAGGATAGTGTAGTAATGTTATTGAATATTTCACTTTTCAGCAACATGAATCTCACACGTCACGACGTTCCCGAAAATAATGATAAGTCAATAAGCTCATTAGCAAAGCAAGTGTAGTTGAAATAATATCGCATTTGCTGTTTTCATCCCATGCCATGTTAAACTGGTTCAAACCCACACGAAACTGCAGATTGAATCGTATCAAAATTCCCTATTCCCTGCGAATATACCAAATAGTAATCTACTTAAAAACAGAATGAGACACACCTCACATTTCAAAAGCCTTAAAATTTAAATTAATATTGACGTAAAAATTGTTAATTCAAATAATTCGAGTTGGACCTGTACGTTATGCACGTAAATTTAGTACTTTCACAATCTTTATACAAAACAGAGATGAATATTCTCTCATTTTGCGCGTAATCGGAATTATTACAAAATACTTAAGCTATAAAAGCGTACGTCTCAAACCCTATATATATATATATATATATATATATATATATATATATATATATATATATATATAAAATTGTTAATAGTCAAGAGAAACCATGAAATAATTGTACGAAAAATAAAAGATAATCAGTTTTATTACATTAACATAACAGATTTCTTCTTCATTTTGACCAATAGAAACGCAAAAGACTAATGTACGGTGGGCGGAGTTTCGGCCCACTGTGCGTCGCTAAGGGAGTGAAGGAAGCGCGCGTGGGGGCGAGCGGAGGGGAGGGGAGGGGAGGGGAGCGAAAGGGGAGGGGGCACGAGGGAAATGGCCAGGAAGAGAAAGGGCCGGCGCAGGAGTTACGAGTTGCTGCCGGCGGCGGCGCGCTGCGGCGCCCAGACTCCGACGCGCCGCTCGGGGGCGGAGCAACGCCGCACAACGCGGCGTGCCCTGCTCTTCCCTCCCCCGCCCCCACGCCCCCGCACGGTCCCCCGTGACCCCGAGTGCTCGCCGCCCCTCCCTCGCCTCCCGGCACCAAGGTGCTGGCTTCGGATTCCGCTGCCATGTCTTGTAATGCAATCCCCCTGCGGAGAGAAAGAGACGAAAAATTGGAGTAAAATAACGATGAAATGAGACGTAACGTGTTATGATGAAGTGAAAGAAACTGTGAAAGTGTAGGTGTGAAATGGTCACCTTATGTCTGGTTGTTGTTGTTTTTTTTTTTTTTTTTTTTTTGTAATTCGTGTGTAGTATTCTTGTTAACTTGAAGATATTTTATGTTATTCTTAAAAATGTGCGGTCACTATTCATCATAAACTGTTTACAGTCATTTTAGAACTAGTGATGCTGCTATTCCACATACTTTCTAGCATTATTTCTATTTTTTGAATTTTCGAAAATTCAGAAAGTTTAAATAAAAAATACCTGCCCCGAATTTTAAGCGCCCTTTGCTCTATGGGTAAAATATTTTTGAGACTTTTCAGATATTTTAATAAATTGCTTTAACTTCTAGTAGAAATTACGCAAAAAATCTCGGCTTTTCAAAAAAAATGTACATGACCTCTTTGAAAAATCAATTTTGAATAAAGGAAAACAATTGTAATACGTTGAAAAAAAATGTTAACTTTTGCAATTTTCAAAAATACAAAGAGTTTACTGAAAATGGGACTACCACGTTATTACCGTCCTTTACAAGAAAGAAGAAACTATTTCAAAGGAAAAAAGTTGAGCAGTTTTCCATGAAGTAATTGGTTAAAAATTGCCTGTTTTTTTACCCAAAATTACACAACAAGTACACTAACTTTTGAAAAATTGTCCGTGAGCTTTTTCAAGATGGCTTTGACTCATTCAGGAAAAATCTCTATCCCTAATATTGAAGTTGAAGGCAGACTGCGAACAAATTTTGAACTTCGCAACAATTTTATAAAATTCAGATATTTCAATAAAAAAGACTCAACGAAATTTGTAAGCGTCTATTATGCTACTCAAGGGGAAAATTGAACAAAAATTTTGGAGACATTACTGACACCGACTGTACTGTATTAAATATAATTTGAAGCACGTAACTTGCACTAGAACATGTTACTAATGGTAGTTTGCCAACACGGCTAAGGCAGGCCACGGCGCGTGGTGCTGCTCGAAACTCACAATTAGATTGACTGATTCATTGACTGAGATCCCGGGCGCGTCAACTACTCAGGTCATTAGTCCCGTAAGTGCAGTAAAAGGTTTTTAACCGTGAGATGGCAGTGATTCGGCGGATGGCGAGATCCGGCACCGACCTACCAGGTACCTAGCGGGGTTTTCTCCAATCAGGTATCTCCCACCAGCGAAGCACAGCCCCAGCTGTGACAAGCTCTAAGTCCCCGACCGGTCGCCCGGCATGTGTGGAGGTGTAGTGCATGTTAGTGTAAGTGCAAAGTAGTTAGTAGTGTAAGGGGTGGGGATAGAACAAGGAAGGGGAAGAAAAGACCGCGCGGTCCGTGGCCGTTAGGGTACTGCTCCGGCATTCGCCTGGTGTTGATCGGAGAAACCTCGGAAAACTACCGATCAAAGCAGCCGGTCGCTAGAATTCTCCTCCAGGCAGCGACAGAATTCGGCCTAGCGGAAAAGCCAGTGTCGGAAATCCTGCCGCAGTCGGGACTCCAACCTAGGACCTCCCGGTCAGGGGCACTGAAGTGACATCAATTAATGCACTGAGACAGCGCTCCCGGTTCGCAATTAGAGATTGCTATGCGTTGCTAGAGTTTTAATTCGCGCGCCACTGGCTCGACGCAGCAGCGCCGCTACGTTGCGGCGGGAGGAGAGTGCACGCTCGAGCACCGCTGATCCGTCGAAGCGAGCCTTGACGGGTAGCAGCGCCGACTATACTGTATGTATAAACTTCGGTTTTTATAACTTGACGCGTGAAGACCTATCTTCACGATGGTTTTTCGCGTCTTTCTCGGTAGTGTCGCTATATTTCGCTTTATCTGCAGTACTGCTTGATAAGGTCGCAATCATGCGACATCAAACGGCACCACCGAGAAAGACGCGAAAAGCCGTGCCATATTCCCTCGCAAAGACACGCTTTGACGCGCCACGTTGTAAAAACCGAAGTATAATGGGCTAGCCGGCGTCTCAGCAGACATACTACTCTGGGATTTGTTGTGTGCTTCATGAGTCGTAGTGAGTCGGTAATGCACCGGTGGGTAGTGAGTGGTATTGCAGTTCACCAGTTAGTACTGTTATGCCGACTGTGTTTACGTCTACTTTTTTTTGTTCCGTGCGGATTCTGGTGACCATGCAACGGTTAGAGACTTCTACTGGTCATCAGCTACTTGGAATTGGACTTGGTTTTCCTCTTCTGGTGCTTCGACTATATTGATATAATTTTGGTGCGGGTGTGGATATTACAATATTTCAACTAAGCTCAAAATTAACTGTTATTATTGTTACGTCTTGTGTTCCTCATTTTTTATAATTTCCGGAGTTTCGTTAGAAAATGTTGAAGTGACTGTCGTAGCGACTACCGCTCCACCTCTCGAGCGAGCAACTGACTAGTGATTGATTGATTGATTGATTGTTAGTGATTCCGGGCGCATCAACTTAACGAGGTCATTAGTCCCGTAAGTGTAGTGCATGTTTTTCATCGTGAGGTGGTGGCGATATTCCCCCATTGGATGGCGAAATCTGGCGCCGACCTATCGACGACTAGCGTGGTTTTCCCCCAACCAGGTATTTCCCACCAGCGGTGCACCGCCGCAGCCGGGAAAAGTTCTAAGACCCCAACCGGACTCCCAGCATGTGTGGTAGAGAAGTGCATGTTGGTGTAAGTATGAGGGTAAGGAGAGAGAATAGGATAAGGAAGAAGAAGGAAAGATCGCGCACGGTCCGTGGCCCGCTGGTTAGGGTACTGCTCCGGCATTCGCCTGGTGTTTATCGGAGAAATCACGGGAAACTACCGATCAGAGTAGCCGGCCGATAGAATTCTCCTCCAGACAGTGACTGAATTTGACTCTTTATAGGTAGTGTCGAAAATCCTGCCGCCGACCGGACTGGAAACTATGACCTCCCGGTCAGAGGCACTGCAATGACATCAGTTGATGCCCTGAGCCACCGCTCCCGGTCTGACTAGTCATCTTGTTGCGAATACTGTTCTATGCGTCACCCAAAAGCTGAACAGTTTCTGCTAACCACCAGTATTATTTTAATTATCGCAGCTGCTCCCTTTACCTCTTCTCGGCGATTAATGAACTGAGTATGACACTAATTTGCGGTGTATGACATAAATTAAATAGAAAATTGTGGTGGAATTCATTCGTAATTGTAGTACGTAGGATAAATTCATTGATTATTTCAGGTATGGTGGTAGAATGGTACTTTGTAATGTGCAAGATGCATTAGAAAATTACGTTGTATTGAATAAATGTAAAGGGGATTTTCCAAACGCAATTTGAGGAATCCATTCAATTGGCAACTACGGCGTATGAGATTAATACAAATGTAATCTCAGTTAGTTGAATAAATGGAATGGCATTTGGTGATGGTTAACAATAATGTAAAGGTAAGATGTATTTTGTGAGATGAATACAATTATTTGAGGGGGGAGAGCAATAGTGATTTACGGGATGTAGAACAAATGAAATGACAATTGTTGGTGTTGGACAAATGAAATGAATGCAATTTCAATTTTTAGTGTGTGGAATGAATTGAATGCTAATTTACGGAATATGTGATGAATAGTTTTTTGCAAATGTTTGAATAACAAATGCAACGACATTTTGCTGTTCTGAATATAATGCCTGGGGTGAATATAATATAAATTGCGGCATGTAGGAAAATTATAAAAATCAGCATCGAGTGTGATGTACGTAATGATAACTTTCTGTATAAAAAATTAACGCAAATTTAAGTTGTGGTATGTGGTGTCAGTATAATGAAAATTTGCTGAGACTAGTATGAAGAAATGATGGAATTATTGGAATTTAATGGAATTCAATGTGCCTGGAAATATACAGTGTACAGGATGAATGCAATGGTAGTCGGCTATTAATAGCTGTGCACAGTGGATATTTTGTGTATCTTTGAGGAACACAATAGTAGTTTCAGTGGGTGGGATTAATTCAATAGCAATTTTTTTGTGTATGGAATTATTGCAACTGAATAAATGCAAAGACAGTTCATTATGCTTCATGTGAGTGCAAGGGACAATTGCGGCGTTTGGATTTAATGTAATAGTAATTTCTGATGTGTGGGATGTATTCAATGGCTTTTCGCCCATCATTGGATATTTGACGTTTCAATTCAATGTGTTTTGAGGGGATGAGACAATTCGATTGGTACCTTTTACTTACCCCTCTCAGTGGACCGGAAGAGCTCTTACCTTTAGTAATGCATGGATCCACAGACTCATGTCACCAGATAAGCAAATTTAGGATGTGAGTTTCTGTCTTTCGCAATGATCCAATTTATTAACTTCATCCTTTCTGTATTCGAAATCATATTTATTAACATTTTAAATCGTCTACCTATTATGCGTAAAATGCATTATAATTGTATTATACTGTGACCATCCGTTTACCCACCAATCTGGCAAAACGGGTCACATAGCCTGTGCCCAGAGGGGTGTTTAAACGAGTTTGAACACATGCCCAAAAACAAAAGAGGTAGTGCAAAAATGTAACGGCAGAATTCGCTTATGTAGCAGAAAGCAAGGAAGTCGTCATAATGCATTGCAACAGTCTTTTGGAAGCGAATCCATGACCGGAGCAGACGTATGGGCAGATCCCTCCACGAGAGAGTACCATTCTGAGCATTCGTTTCCAAATAGCACCAGAAAAGCTCTTCGGAGAAGACAATAGAAAAGGTAAATTGTTTATTTTAAATGCAATACGACTAATTGTGAATATAATCAAGAGTAGTATTTGCATAAATTATTGAGAGCAGAGAAGTGAGAAGCTCGTACGAGTTTTACAGACGATAGCTAATACTCGAATGTCTCTTTATCTTTTCCAGTTTTCTTATCTCATTGTCTTGACGTTATGTTCCGTTACTACGTTGCTGTTACAAGGGATTTCATTGCATCTGGGTTAAATTCTTGGACGAATCCCTACGCAAGCGAACGCGCGACGGCCCGGCTACACATAACGGACACGAGCCGGCTCTACAAGGCCAAAAGACACCGCGGAGTTGCTGGGAGACGACGCGAGGCCGCTTCAACCAGACAACCCCATATATATATATATATATATATATATATATATATATATATATATATATAGAGAGAGAGAGAGAGAGAGAGAGAGAGAGAGAGAGTCAAGTAAGAACGTTCCAGATGGAATCATTTTATTTTGGACTTTTAATCTGAGTTTCTGTAGGTCAGGAAAAAAGTAGGAAAATTAGATATTACGCGTGAAGAGTATTTTTAAAACTTCTTTTGAATCAAGAATCAATTACTCTTAAATCTTATTTTTTGAAAAAATAGAGCAAAGCATTCAATGTGTGTAAAGTAAAAGAAGAAGTGCGCCAGTGTATTTGGAAATCAATGTAAATGTGTTTAGAGGAAAGTAACTAGTATACAAGAATTTTTGTTTGAAACTTTTTCTTTCTTGTCAAATGTTATAAAGAATATAGGAGTTTGCTGGTAGATTACTAGTTAGCTGCAAATCTACATGTAGCAAAAGTGTATTAGTTTCAAGGGTGTTTTTAGGGTGTTTATTCTTTTTTATGTGTATGTGCTTATTCGTTTATGTGTTCAATGTATTTGCGCCATTGGAGATTATAGTAAATTATTCTGTTAAAATTAATTCACATTTGAGCGATTTCGTCAATCAAGAGTATCCATGATCTGACCCTTATTTTTACATAATCAACTGTCGTTCGACTGAGCTGGCATTTCACCAGGTGAAGATCTTCACCTCCTCCGGTTAAGGCTATAATACAATCAACTCTGGGTGCAGGGAACTCAGACATAGTAAATTCGGTTATAGTGAACTTTCGGTTATAGTGAACTCAAACCAATGGTTCGAAGCCTCGTCTATAACAGATAAATACTAGATGATTCGCTTATAGTAAACTTTCAGCATCGATATTATTAAACTGTACAACACATAGGAGAAAAGTACGCTTCAGAATCGCGATTTCATATATTACTTAAATGACGTCACCAAGTATTATGTGAAGCCGCGATTCTTAAAACGTACTTTTTATACGTATACAATAGAATAATTTTCTCATTTTTCAAACATTTGCCCGCAATTATTATAAATTCATTTTACTCTGTAAAACGAACAGAAACTTCTAGGATGTTATTTATGAGATATAAACTACGTATAATTCGTTCATTCCCTTCGAAAAGATTAATAAGTGACTTACGTAACACAAAGTACAATTATTTTTATCTTTTGGCCAAAAAGAAAGTATAATTTTAAAATAGTAAATGTTGCTGTGTAATAATATGAAATAAATATATCCTTTTAGGAAACAGCTGAGTTTTTTTGTGTTGATATTTTTTATAGCTCAATGTGTTAAAAAGCAAAGTGTTATTTTCCAGACGAGAATCTGATCATAGGAGAGGCGGCGATGGCATTTATATTAACAAGGAGGTGATGAATGCTTGTAAAGTGGAAGCCGAATTTAAGAGTGCAAACTGAATGGGCAATACGTCCTGAAAAGGTTTATTTAAATGAAACGACTACTTGAATATAATTAATTCAGGACAGAATTACAAGAAAAAAAATACTTTTTTGCTTCAACACCTTGCGCAAATGCTTTACATTTTCATCGTGGAGGTTGATCAAACAGTGTGAATTTCCAAATGGTACGTTCCCATTGATGCCTTCAGATATTTGAAAGCGTCAGATTCATTGCATAATCGATTAAAGAGAAGAGAAACAATCATAAGGGAACCAAATTAAGTAAAACGTTCTTTGTTCTACATTCAATTCTTCGCTTGATTGATTAATTGCTAGTGATTCCAGTCGCGTCAACTACTGAGGTCGCTTCCTGTAAGTATAGTGCATTTTCATCTGGAGGTTGTGATGATCTTACCCCACTGGATGGCGAGATCTCGCGCCGACCTACTGTCGACTAGCGTGTTTTCCCTAACCAGGTATCTCCCACAAGGAATGCACCCCCCCAGACGGAACAAGTTCTAAGTACCCGACCGGTCTCCCAGCATATTTGGTAGTGTAGTGCATGTAAGTCTAAGAGTGTGTGTAAGAAGAGAGAATATAACAAGGAAGAGGAGGGAAAGATCGCGCGCGGTCCATGACCAGTTTGTTAGGGTCCTACTTGGACATTCGCATTGTGTCGGTCGGAGGAACCACGGAAAGCTACGAATCAGAGCAGCCAGCCGCTAGAGTTCTCCTCCAGAGAGCGACTGAATTTGACTTATCTTTATAGGTAGAATGGAAAGTCCTGCCACCGTCCTGACTGAAACCTAGGGCCTCCCAGTCAGGGGTATTGCAGTGACATCAGTTGCACTGAGGTACCGCTCCCGGTGTGATTCTGCGTATTAGTTTAAACAATTCGTTAGTTTTTCGTTTACCGTTCCTTCACAACTTCAATGCTGTCTAGCTCACAACACATTTGAACCAGAAATCAATTAAGGTTGGTTTGGTTTGGTTTTTCCGTGTTTCCGGGCGCGTCAACTGCTTTGGTCATTAGTCCCGTTAGTGAGGTGTATGTTTTTTTCTCGAGAGATGGCGGTGATCTTCCCCCGCTCGATGGTGAGATCCGGAGCCGACCTACCTTCGGCTAGTGGGGTTTCCCCTAACCAGGGATCCCCCACCAGCGGGGCACCGCCCCAGCCGGGACAAGCTCTAAGCTCCGACTGGTCTTCCGGAATATGTGGTGGTGTAGTGCATGTTAATGTAAGTGTGTGTGGAAGATGGAGAGGATAGGACAAGGAAGAGTAAGGAAAGATCGCGCGCGGTCCGTGACCCGTTTTGTAGGGTACTGCTCCGGCATTCGCCTGGTGTTGATCCGAGAAACCACAAATCAATTATGTCTATATTGTACTCAGGTGGCATGCAAAGTTTGGCGACGATCATTGTTACATTACAAGATCCCTTCGGAGATTGGACCTCAGATCCTGTCGCCACTTGAGGCGACTTGAGCAGGCTACTTGAGCGTTCTCGTCCGTCATGCGCCCTAATTGGAGGAGCTGCTCGCCGCGAGGCGGGTGGGGAGGGGCGGCGCCGGCCGCACGTGGAGTGCGGGTTGCGGCGTGTGCAGCACCAGGCGTTGGACACGCGGCTATAACTCTCCGCCGTAAACGTCGCCGACGTGTAAATCACTGCGCCGCCTCGGCGCCTCGCGTTCGGCGCTATCGTCCTGCGGAATCTCCTGGCATCGGACCGCCCCCCCTCCTCCCACCTCTGGCGCAACCCCTCATCCCCCCTCATACCGTCAGCTCGCTCCCAACCCCGAATCTCATCTCGCCTAGCTCCGCCTCGCTCCACTCTACCCTCCCACACACACACACACACACACACACACACACACACACACACACACACACACACAACACACACAAGCACACACACACAAGCACACAAACACACACACACAAACACACACACACACACACACAAACACACACACACACTGGGAGCGGTAGCTCAGTGCATCAACTGATGTCATTGTAGGGCCTTTAACCGGGAAGTCCGAGGTTCGAGTCCTGACGGCGACAGAATTTTCGACAATAGCTTTTCAGCTGGGTCGAATTCAGTTTCGGCCTGAAGAAGAATTCTAGCGGCTGGGTGCTCTGATCGGTAGTTTTCTGTGGTTTCTCCGATCAACACCACGCGAATGCCGGAGCAGTACCCTAACAAACGGGCCACGGATCGCGCGCGATCTTAACTTCCTCTTCCTTATCCTACTCTCCCCTTACACACACACTAACATGCACCACACTACCACATATTCCGGGAGATCGGTTGGGAGCTTAGAGCTTGTCCCGGCTGGGGCGGTGCCCCGTTGGTGGGAGAGTCCTGGTTAGGGGGAAATCCCACTAGCCGACGGTAGGTCGGCGCCGTATCTCGCCATCCAGCGGGGGACGATCACCGCCATCTCCCGCGAAAAAATGCACTACACTAACGGGACTAATGAACAAAGCAGTTGACGCGCCAAAAACACGAAAAAATCAATCTATGAATCTAGTTTAATATGGCATTTTAATTGAGCACGCTGGACGTTTGTGCCACGTATTTCACTGTATACATCTTTACTAACTATAATTTCCGAATATAATTTCTTACCATAATATATTACTACAGTTTCTTGATGTTCGTTGATTTTTATTCCTATTGAGGAACGTTTGGAGACGTCGATGTTTGGTAATTGAGGGATATTTTTTGCAAATTCTATCCAGGTCTGCTAGGGCTGAGTAATCTTACATTCGTATTTACGTTCTCCAAATGTCCCATTTTTTCCGAAATGGACAAGGATAATTTCTTTTAATGGCAATACACTTTTAAAATATTATTTGTGAATCAAATACCAACATTGTTTGGTACAGATGTAAGCAAATGCTTTATTTCCGTTTACAAACCAACAAATGTTGTACAAAGTAATTGTTGCTTGAACTTGTAAATCATCAATGTGAAGGTCACTCACCGATATCGGAAGAGATCAAATACCAACATTGTTTGGTACAGATGTAAGCAAATGTTTTATTTCCGTTTGTAAACCAACAAATTTTCTACACAGTAATTGTTGCTTGAACGTATGAATCATCCAAGCGAAGGTCACTCACCGATATCGGAAGAGCCGCTATCGGAAGAGATCAAATACCAACATTGTTTGGTACAGATGTAAGCAAATGTTTTATTTCCGTTTGTAAACCAACAAATTTTCTACACAGTAATTGTTGCTTGAACTTGTGAATCATCCAAGCGAAGGTCACTCACCGATATCGGAAGAGCCGCTATCGGAAGAGATCAAATACCAACATTGTTTGGTACAGATGTAAGCAAATGTTTTATTTCCGTTTGTAAACCAACAAATTTTCTACACAGTAATTGTTGCTTGAACGTATGAATCATCCAATCGAAGGTCACTCACCGATATCGGAAGAGCCGCCCCAAGTGGCCTGCTGCGCCTGCCGCGCCAGTTTGCCGATGGCCTCCACATAGAGGCTGGACGCCGCCGCGGCACCTGCAGCAGAGGAGGGCTATTATAGAACGATTTTCATAAGGATGAGCCAAAGTGACAGTTCGCGAAAACAAGTGAACATCACATGTATTGCAGAGAAGTATCCCTCCGCCGCGACAGCTGTTCAGTCACACCCCTTCGTTTAGTACTAATGACTTCGGTGAAAACATCCCTATGAAGAAGTTTAAGAGTTTCGCTGAGGTATATGCACGTACGTGAGTACGGGAAATATTTAAATTTAATTACGTATGTGCAAAATCTCTTAACATGCTCTCGCAATCAATAAAAGAAAACTGCCGCGAATGTAAATAAAAAGAAAAATGATTTTAAGCCGGAAACACGTTCACCGGTACGAATCTCGCATTCAAGTCTCAGTTTTAAAATAAATATGTTATTTATCACACAAAAAGTAAATTCAATGTAATATATAAAGAAAAAAAGATTTTTTACAGAAGAGCACATAACACTGCACTTCTTAATATCAATTATTTCTCGCAGCGCACTATATTTTTGTCGGGCAAGGACACCACAAAAGGAAGTGTCGAAGCCATTTACAAGTTAGCCAACTGCAAATGAACGATTGTGGGAAGGGATTCTAATGGGCTCAAGGGCACAACGACCACAAAACCTTCAGTTATGTTGCCAGCATTACCGGTCACTTCTGGTTCATCCTTAGGAATAACGCTCTATAGGTAGAGTAGCGGGCGCCTATACCTGGAACGCTTTTTTTGCAAGGTAGCTCACCAAATGGGCGGGAATATATTTTCAGAAAATGCCGATGTCTATAACAATAACACTCGACGTAGAAATCATATTCATCAGGTAACAGTATCAACAGCTCATTACAAAAAGTTCACATGCAATAAATGTACACTATTTGACAACACTTTGCCAGATGACATTAAACGATGAAATTTGATAGAATAGTTTAAATCCCAAGTGAAATCGTTTCTGCTGCATAACTGTTTCTATACGATTAGAGATTATTTTTAGATATTTAATGTATTATTTACCATTGGACTAATTCTAAACAATATGTAACAAGTATTGTATCGCAGCTTCTGGGTCAATGACCCCATCTCGATCAGGTTTCTCGTCCAGTTTCCCTGATCCATTGAGCAAATGCTGAGATGGCCCCTTGTGTTGCTTCTGGACATACATGTAACTTCATTTTCTGTGCACGTCTTCTAGAATTCAGTGGGAAATACAATTATTCAATTTATCGTTTCCATATTGTCGCGGCAGGAAGCGTTATTCCGAAGGACAACATGGATAAGAGCCCAAAAGTTTTTGCTTATTTATCCTTGAAAATAGATTTTATTACATGGGAGCTTTTTTCCCCTTTTCCTTTCTCTTTTTCTATTTTTTTCAAAATTCAAGTTGTGTAGTGTAGACTTAGTGTAGGGATCACAGAATTTTGAAAATCTGCACACAATTCACTTTTCCCCATAGCACGTCATACGCAGTTTTAACTGTTTTTTGACGTAAAAATAAATAAATAAATAAATAAATAAATAAATAAATAAATAAATAAATAAATAAATAAATAAATAAATAAATAAATAAATAAATAAATAAATAAATAAATAAATAAATAAATATATAAATAAATACTCTAATGACCACCTTAACTTTCAACGGTGAGAGAACACATACACACATAACAACATAACATAACGGTGAGAAATACAACAAAACATAACAACACATACAAACATATATGTCCAGGTGGGATTCGAACCCGCGAAACTAGAAGCCAAGGCCCTTCAGCCTTAGCGACCTCTGTTATCCAGGCGGCGACACTCACTTTGCTCGTGTTAGGTACGCACATCTCAGAAAAGGAATTTAATTAGCAAGACCTAATTTTGAATACAAATTTGTAGAGCTTATTATACTGGTTATGCCACGTCATATATGTTAAGTACTAACTTTCCTACCTTATAAATTTGTTTGTGTGAAAGATATAAATGTTTTCCTTGTATTCCCTCCGGGGTTTTGAGTGTGCGCTTTCCGCTCATCCCTGAGTGCACCGCGCTGACGCTACTGAAAGGAAAGCGCAGCTGGCCGCTGATTGGCCAGCGACCTGAACCCGTCGTCGCCGGCACGAAGGGGATGGAACATCGGCAGTCGAAAAATGAGCCTTGTTGATTGATTGATTGATTTTTTCTTGTCATTTTCATCGGGAGGTGGTGATGATCTTACCCCACTGGATGTAGCGTCGTGGTTCAGACCAGGCTGGGCGGACTGGGTGGGTAGGTGGGGTGGATCATGGGGTGGGGTGGATTGATTGATTGTTTTTTTCGTGTTTCCGGGCGCGTCAACTGCTTCGGTCACTAGTCCCGTTAGTGTAGTGCATGTTTGTTTCTCGGGAGATGGCGGTGACCTTCCCCCGCTGGATGGCGAGATCTGGCGTCGACCTACCGTCGGCTAGTGGGGAGAAAATGAGTAGAAAGAATTCGGATTCATAGAAGTAATTATCTAAAGAATTCATCAGAGAATATTATTTGAAAATTCTACGCAAAACAGAAAACATGTCGATGTAATGAATTGAAGATATTACCGTAAATCGAAGTTTTTATAGAAGTAAACTTTAATTGCTATCACTTATCTAAATTCTTTCTTTTCTTGGCATTTTTACACAGAACGGTGGGCCCTTTGGGAGAAGTGTAAAATAATGTACCCAACTTCTAGGTAAAAATAATTTTCACCTATGTGGCGAGTGACCGGGGTAAAATATTACTGAGAGACAGGTGGTTTCGCTACATAGTATTTTAGTATTTCCGAACAGTTATTTGAGTAATTATTGTTAACGCAATTAGTCGCGCTGCATTATGGCACAAAAATGTGGTAAAAGCTTGTTGAATAATTTCATTGATATCCGCGCAGTTAAATATTCACCTAGTATTGATAGATAAATAACATTAGGTAAGTGAGTGAGAGTTTATTTCAATTTGAAATATAATTACTTATCATTTAGAAGTGGTTTAAATAAAATAAATTGGTAGAATTTGTGGTAGAATAAAGAAGTAGAATTTGTTATAACATTAATGGGGAGTGAATATTAAAATGAGATTAGCAGTTTTAAGTAATGCATTAGACTGTAATAAGAAAAGTTAATAAAATGTTTCATCGATGAAGCATTGTGATACTCTTTCCGTAATATTTGGTATTTTGATGGCATGTCACACAGGTAACATGTGCATCGTAAGTATAAAGAGGCGAACACAGGGTTTTTCTAGAGGTAGGCTATAGATATAGTGTCTATCCAACTTGATATTTTCTTTATAAAGCATTTTTTATTTATGCTGAATATAAAATATATTTCTATTTGTACTATATTTATAGTCAATACTTATAATCCCAACAATTGATATGTTTAATGACTTCCGTTAGTACAGATAATTAGTAAAATTTACATTGCTATTTTCTTGCTTATTGCTTGCGTGTGTAATGCTACATTGAAAAACATCGATTTTTCGACAGAAAAATTCGTCTTGTAGATCCCCTACACCAGAAAACTGGAAAAGTTATTGTTTACATGTAGTAATTTATTTCATCTACCACGTTGTGCAGAAAAATCTACACGTTGTGAAGAAAAACCCTTGACACAATAACATTTAGCCTCAACGGCATTTTTAAATTTTACTAAAAAATGGTTTTAAATTTTTGGATGAATTTTTCAATGAATGGAGCAAAGTAGCTTTTGAAAATAATACAGGTCCGATCTTCGTGTAATTTTCAGAATTTTCAAAAATTCCAAGTTATTTTTGTGTCTTCCTACAACTACAATATTGAAAAAAGAAAATTTTCTTCTGAATAAAATCAGTTCATTAAAATTTGATGTTTAAATGAGGTCATGCGCAATTTATTCAAAATATGAGTAGATTTTGCGAAATTTTATCTGAAATAAAAACAATTTTAAAAACTGGTTTTATTAAAAACAGCTGCAATTTTTTTAACATTCGTATATGGATAGTGATAAATGCACTGAAAAACATGAGATAAATGTCATTTTATTGTATTCTTTGATTGTTAAAAAATTACACAAATGTAATTTTGGTACGTATGTCTAACGTCATTAATAAGAGATACCAATTTATATTACGCATTTGTATTACTATACACGTAATGTGGTTTGTGAGTACAAGTGTCTTAAATTATTTCTGATGATGTTTCTCGGAAACTCAAATTTTTCTGTGAAAAATATCTAAAACTTGTGCATTTCCAGAAGTTCTCACATTACATTTTTTGAAAAACTGCAGCAAAATTCTTCCTTCAAACTTTTTACATCGATAGTCCTATACACACTAAATTACAGAACGTGTAGGTCTTATTGTTATGTTCTTTTGATTTTTTAAAAATTACTTGAAAGTAATGCACAAAACAGTAGCATACCATTTTTCAAAGCCAGGGAGCGAAAATGTTTAAGAACGCTTTCTGAAGAGTAATTTCAGCCGCGTGCCTCGACACATGTCGGGGGGCGAGGTGCCAAAAAGGGGGGGGCGCTCAAAAAAAGGGAAGCGCAAAAAAGCGGGAGAAAGTTTTGAAAAAAAAGGGGCGGGCCCCCCGCGGGCCGGGGGGCAAAGGCAAAACCCGCCGCCAGCCCCCCCGTCCCCCCAGTGCACCCCACGCCCCACCCAGCCCCACCCCTCCAAACCCCCCCCCAGCCCCCCCCGCCCCCCCCCTCACCCCCCCCTCACCCCCCTCAGCCCCCCCCCCCCCCCCCCCCCCCCCCCCCCCCCCCCCCCCCCCCCTCCCCCCCCCTCACCCCCTCACCGCCCCCCCCGCCCCCCCCCCCCTCCACCCCCCCCCCCCCTTTCCTTCCATCCATATCCATCCATCCATCCATCCATCCATCCATCCATCCTCCACCATCCATCCATCCATCCATCCATCCATCCATTTTCCTTTCCCATCCATTCCTTTCCTTTCCCATTCCATTCCATTCCTTTCCCTTCCTTCCTTCCTTCCTTCCATTCCTTCCCATTCCTTTCGTTTTTTCCTTCCTTCCCTCCCCCCCCGCCCCTCCGTCCGTCCGTCCTCCGTCCCGTCCGCCCCTCCCCCCCGCCTCCCCCGTCCCAACCCCCGCCCCCCCCCCGGCCCCCCCGGGAAGCCCCGCACCCCCACGCCCTCCCCAACCCCCCCTGCCCCCCCGCCCCACCACGTCCCCCCCCCCCCCGCCCCCCGGTCCGCCTCGCCACTCCCCCTTCCCCCCCCTCTGCCCCCCCCCCCAGCTCGGGATGGATATTTGGGGGAAATTTTTGGGTTTTGTTAAAGTTTTCACTCCTTATTAATTTTTTTTAAAAATATCTTTTATACAAAACCCAAAACCCCAAAAATAGTTCCTACGATTTTTCTATATTTATTCAAACATACTAAGCTACTTGAGGCTTTGGGAGATCATATGAATGAATTTCCTTGAAAAATTCGCTTATTTTACCCCAAAAGATTAGTAGAAGGCGCAACAGTTTTGGGAAAAATTAACGAATCACAGCAATAAACAAGTTTTGATATCAAACTTTTTTTCCAGTCATTACAATTGGTAAATAAAAAAAACTCTTACGTGATTTTCGGCACTTGTATGGGAAATGCAAGATCCCCTCCCCTCAGTCAACCCCTTTTCCTGCCCCGCCGCTCTCCACCCCCCGCCGTCCCCCCCCCCCCCTCGCCCCCTCCCCGCCCTACCGCCGCTCCCCCCCCCCCACCCGCCCCCACCCCTCTGCCCCTCCGCCCCCCCCTCCCCCCCTCCCCTCTCCCCCCCCCCGTGTCCCCGCCCCCCCTACCCCTCCTCCGCTCCCCCCCTCCCCCCCCCCCCCGCCCCCCCGGTGCCCACGCTCCATCCCCGCTAAACTTCGTGTCCCCCAGAAACTCGCGGGCGCTCCGGGGTCGAGTCTGGCGTCGAGGGCGGCTAAGGGAAACAATTTTTGCAAATTTCTTCGAAAGACTCCTTCCCCGAAAACTCGTGATATTATCCATAAAAAATACGTCCAGTGCTATGCGGGGAATCAGAAAAAATTCGCGGAAGTGGTTCATTTTTTTTTCAACTAGTTTTAAATTTAATCTCCCTTCCCCCTATAAAAGAATTAAAATATTTCTTCACGTCTGTCAGAACTTTTTTGCTGTAATAATCTCAAAAAAAAAAATGTTTCCCCCTCCCAGGTGTGTTTAAATTTTTAAACTGTATGACCGTCGTACAAGCGGGTAACGTTTTGGGACACAGGCTTACAGACTTAAACTCATCGAGTGTTATCTTCTGAAACCTCTTTTGGATTACGGGAGAACGTGTTAAATGTTAACCCCCTCTCACATTATTTAATGAATAGGGCCAAAAATATAAAATACCTTTGGGAAAATTATTTTTGCTTAAATTATGTAACGATCTGATGGAAACAACAGGGCTCACGCGGGGGCCAATCCTTCAGTTTGGGCGCTATCTTGGATTTCTCTCACGCTGGCATTCCTGTTACCAAAAAACCCAAATTTTCCCACCTTTTTGAATTTTAATTGCTAATTAATTCGAAAAAATTAAAATTAAATTCTCCCCAAATATTTGCTTATTAATGGTAGCTGGCGGAAAAATACGCGTTCTCCCCAAAATTAGGTACGACAATCCAAATATTATCTTAGGTATTTAAACTAATTAATTACGAAAATTAAATTAATTCTCATCAATCTTCGAAAAATTTTTGAACTCCCGGGCGCGCCCCATCTGGGCGCGATTGAATGATTGATTTTTTTGGGCCCTCGGCCGCTGTGGTCTTATTCCCGTTCGAGCACGGAATGATTTTCCCCCCCCTACAAATGCAATCCCCCGCACTGCGCATTTGGGAGTTCAGCGCATGTTGGGAGTTTCGTCCCAGGGAGGCGGTCCCTCGTTGGTGGGGAGCATGTGGTGGAATAATAGGCGCCTCGGCCGGCATCTCGAGCCTCGCCATCGGGGAGAACTTGGCCAACCCCCGTCTAACACCATTCCGTGCTTGAACGTGCTCAACATCAATAATTAATTCCTTGAAAGTGACTCGTGTAGGATTGATTGATTGTTGTTTTTCGTGTTTTCGGGCGCGTAAAGCTTTGGGTGTTTCCCCCGTTAGGTGTACATGCTTTTTCTCGGGGTGGCGGTGACCCCCCGCTGGATGTCGAGATACGGCAGACCTCTCCGGCTTTTGGGGTTTCCCCTTTGGAATCCCCGGGGGGCCGGCCCCCGGACAACTCTAAGCTCCGACAGTCCCCCGGGTTCGGTGTTAGTGGAGTTAGTGCAAGTGTGTGGGGAAAGGGGATGGACAAAGGAAAGGGGGAAGGGCAGATCGCGCGGCCCGGGCCCCTTTTGGTGGGGTCTGCCCCATTCCCTGGTGTTGATCGGGAAACCACGGAACTACCGATCAAAAAACCCGGTCGCTAAATTCCCAGACGGCACCTAATTAAACCTGCTGAAAAGTTTTTAAAAATCTGCGGATCAGGACTCGAACCTGGACCTCCCGGTCAGGGGGCCTGCGTGACATCGTTGATGCACTTCTGCGCCCCGCTCAATTTTACGGGAGGTGGGTCGGCATCCGATGTCACTGCGTCCTCTGAACGGTTCTGGTTCAAGTCCGCCAGTTTTCGAACTCTTGCCCTGGGTCGTAAAATCTTTTCGTGGGGGGAGTTCTGGGGCCCCGGCCGCTCTGACCGGTTTTTTATTTTCCCCGATCCACCAGACAAGGGAAGCTAAATAAACCCCGGCCGGCTTTTTTCCCCCCGCATCCTCCCTACCACCCCACTACTGTTATTTCCCATGCACGGGGAACTGGTCAAACGACTTGCCCCGAGGGGCGTTTCCCCCCGTTTTGGGAGATTCTGGTTGGAAACCCCCTCTTTGGCGCCGGTCCGCCACAAGGAAGATCAGCCCCCCCCGTGAAAAAATCCCCACTTACTTTGGACAAATCTTTAATGGCCCCAACCCCTAACAATCAATCAATCATCCATCAATTTGGATAATGGGCATTATCGGTTAATTCGCGATGGTCAATTCGAAATTTTTTTAAAATTTTGAATAGGTTCCACGTTCTTTTTTTTTCTTTATTGGCCCCGTTGCTGAATGCGGTGTGAATTGGTTTGTGGTAAATCCTCTGGAATACGATGGGATGATGGTCGGGCTTGTTGCGCCATCCGACATCGAGGGAAAATGATGGCGATGTTAAAGGTGAATGATTTAATGAAGCGTTAGTAGGAGTGGGAGGTTTCAATTTTTCCCAATTTAAACCCAGGGCGGAACCACAAATTCCGTGTGGAATGACAATTAAAACCCACAGTCCCAATCATGGATTCACAAAGATATATACACTGGGCGACTGTTAAGGCCGCCCCAGAATATCCCGAGGGGAACTGGAACGTGAGGCGGGGACCCCGGGGAACAGGGGGTACACAATTCCTGGATTCCCTGGGAAAAAAAGCTAAACCAACCGTGGAGGATGTAGTGTGACCCCCGTTTTCGATTCCGAAAACGTGTCCCCCCTAGCCCTAAGAAAGGGGGAAAAGAATTTTTGAACGCGCCCGCGGATGGATTTGGAATGAAATTAAATTTAAAACAAAAGACCCCCCCTTATCCCAAGGGGCGGCCCGGAGGTCGGATAAAAAGAAAAGTTCTTTCTGAAGGTAGCAGCTGAACTGGGCGGACGTAGGGAAAACTGCCGGAAAGTGACATTGCAGCGGTTTTCCAGTTTTTTACTTTTTGGGGGAAAACTCTTCAGAAAAAGAAAGTTTTTTCTTATAAATTGATTTAAACATAATCTTGAAGAAAGGTAATAAAAAATGTTATGAATTTAAAATGGAAAATTGGGAGAAATTTTTGAATAGATGGCGAAATTTAAATGCTTGTTATTTCTTTTTCCCATTTTTTTTTTTTTTTCTCTCCATGTTTTTCGTATATTTAAATACTCTCTTAAGTTGGTGCTCTTTAAAAAGGGTGATCTCTGGATTCTTTTTCCTCTGAATACCCATTTGGGTCATTAACTGTAATAAAAAATAAATAAAATACTTTGAAGTATTCAAGCATTAAACTTGAACGAGAAAAAGGGCGATTTCTGAGGAAAACGGCGTTCTAAAACCCAGACGCTTAAGGCCAAAACGCTCGGTAAAGGTGTAGAAGGAAAAAAGTGGACTGCTCTCCGGGCCAGCCGTGGGGTCGTTCCAAATAAAATTTTTTGGGGATGGAGTGTTAGTTTAATAAGAAAGCTCATTCTGTATTTTCCTTAAAAAAAAAGGAGGTAACAGATTTACCAGCAAAGATAAGAAAAAAGAAAAAGTACTTTTTTTCCCGACTTCAAATAGTGAGAACAGAATCAATCTTTTCTTTAAAAAAGGATTTAAGATCAAATTTTAATATTGATTAAAGAGTTTGTGTGATATAATTATAAAAATTAAATTCTCTGGTTTTTGAAGAAAATTTTCCCTTTTTTTGTTGTAAAGTAATGTTAAGGAAAAATATTAATTTTTATTTTCAATGTTTTTCTTTCAAATTTTGTAAAAAATTTTTAACATTCTTTCAATTTCTAAAGTTGTTTGTTAAACAATTGGATTTAGATAAAAGTAAAATTGTGTATTGTGTTATTAGTGTTTTTTTTTTTTAAAAATATTCTGTTTTGTTTTTTTTCTTATGTCCATTGTTGTATTTTAAAAGCGTATTTTTAAAATATTTCGGGGTGTGAAAAGTGATTCCCCCCGAGTTGTTTTAATTTTTGCATAAACCCATAAACGATTTTCCCCGCCCCTGCCCCTATTTTTTTTGTGTCCCACTGGGACGTCTATACTGGTAGTCGACCATCTGGTGAATTGTGTTCCCCAGAATCTCGGTGGTGCTCCCTTACGCTTGCCGGACGTACTGTGGCCCCAAATTGCCCCATAGCGGGGCTCGATTTTTGGATGCATTTACGACAAACTCGTTTTGGGGAATAACTGAGAAAAAATTTGGTGTAACAAAAATTACTAGTAAAATTTGGGACCCCAATTCAAAAAAATTTCTGACAAGGTTGCGGGGTACAAGTGTTTGAGAAAAAGTGTGTTATTTCAGGATTTTTTTTTCGAAAAAGGGTATTTATTATAGAATTTTTTCAGTTTCAAATTGTTTGGTATTTCTGTGTAAAATATTTTTGGAATTTGGGGTCGGGAAAAAAATTGATTGATTCTGGCAGTTAATAGATTCAAAATGGCAGATAAGTATAACTGGCTAGGTTTACCCCCTGGGAACTTCAGGAATCAGATAGCGATAGGGAAAATGGGGACAAGCCCAGGTCGTGATCGGGGAGGGAAAAGACAGGGTAGAAATAGGAGCGGGAGGAGAAACTGTGAGACTCGCCCCGAAACAAGCCAAGCCCAAAAAGGGTCGGATGAGGAAGGGCAAACCCGGGGGGCTAATTCAATGTGCAGCAGTTAATAGGGGGTTTTTCAACAATTGATGTGAGTTTTTTCATGGGGAGGAAAAAAAGAAAAAATAAAAAAAAAGGGGGTTTTTGGAAAAAAAATTTGAGGGGAATAATCCAAAAAAATTTTGGGAAACCCTTGGGAAAAAAACTCGCAAAAATATTTGGGTAAACTGGAGAACAGGTTCTTTTTACCCAAAATTGAAAAAAACTCGGCAATAAATGCTTGGGAAACAAAAATTTACGAAATTTGACACGAAAAAAAGAAAATAATAGGAAGTTGAAAAATTTGCACAGTTTCGAAATTTGGGAGATGGAAGGGCGAATTTAGAGCGAGGTTCCAAATTGCGGAACGGAACTTGAAAAATTCCCGGGGCTGGGCTTGAATTAGAAGAAAAATGGATCAAGTAACGAAAGAATTTGAAAATGGATCGAAACACAATCGGATCTTATAACCGCCATCCGCAGGCAGATTGAGGGAGAACAAAGGGTGAAAAATTCAAAATTGGTTCTGAACAAGTTCAGGGTTTAAAAAAATAAATTAGATGTGGGAAAAAAGACTCTTTCGACAGGATGGGTTCTACAACATCAAATTAATGCATATAAAATGAAGTAGTAGAACTGAAAAAAACAATTGAAAATTTACCAGTGGGGAAAATTTCAGCCCCATGTTTCATTCCTGTATCCCCAATTTCAGTGCAGTGGGGGATGAAAAAACCCTGGGTTTTTTATGGGAAATAGATAAATTTTTTTTCTTTAAATTTTTCCCGGGCATAAAAAAACTAGAATCGTTTATCAGATGTTTGGGGGGAAAGCCCAATCTGGGGATAGTTTAGAAGTTTCCCCAAAATTGGCCCAATAAAAAAAAAAATTTTATTGAGATATTGGAATAACGAAACTCAAAACAATTTAAAGTTAACGTAAGGGTACGTGGAAGAATACGATGTCCCTGCAGGAATATGCAACAGAATGGGGGTTTTTAAATTAACTCCCCACGATACCGGATGAAAAATTTTCTTTTTTACGTCATTTTTCCTTCCTGGCAAAAATTTGTTAAAATCTCTTCCCAATTCACTGAAAAAATTTAAAAACGCAACTGGTTGATGATGCCCTTTTGTGTATAATGAAAGGGTTTCGAAACAGGGCAAATGCTAATGGTCCTAAATGGTCAAGATAGCAGACAAAACAACATAATGTAAAAACCAGAAACGGAAAACACAAAACCAAAAATTTTTCCGAAAAAAACTTATGCTAGAAAGACAGGATTCTAAAAAATAGAAAAAAATTTTATTGATGAGGTTTCCCCCCCAAAAACAGGACCGTACATTTTCCCGGGCTAGGGGGAAAATTAGAAAAGGGTTTTTTTCGACCCTCCCGCCGAAACCAAATGAAAAATCTAGTGAAAAAGAGGTGGGGAATTTTCAATCAATTAATCTCTTTGTATGAACCGTGGGAAGAAAAACAAATGCAATCGGATCCCGGAGGCAGTGTCCAAAAATTAAAATTAAATGTGGGTGTTGATACCCGGGATTAGTAGACACAGGTTGTCAACTTCGTTAGCTGAAAATTTTTTATGAATTAAAAAAAAAGGTGGAGGTCCACCCTTTTCCCTCGTGAAATCTTTTCATAGGTGGAAACAGGAAAAAATCAAAACCAATAACAAAAAGTTTATTTGGGGAAAAAAAAATACAAGAATAAGTATCAAGTTGTGTTCTTGTAGGGCAGAAAATATCCCTATACTGGGGGTGATTTCTGAAAAAAAAACGGGTTTTTATAACAGGCAATATTTAACGAAACCGAATAATCGCAGGATCTTAAATTGATTCATTCATGGAAATTTTTGGGGGGCTAATTGTTTGGAGGAAAAAGATGTGAACCTAAAATTGTTCAGTGTGCAAAAAACGATAATCTTTGCATATGAAAAAAAAGTTGACTGAATATTGCAGGAATCAAAAAGGGGTTTGCAAAAAAAAAATCCCGTAAAAATTTTTTAATTCGAAAAAAATTAAAAATAAAAAACCATTCGGGGAAAAATTTCATTCAGAAAAACATAAGGAAGGGTGGATAAAATCATTTTCTACCATGGTAAGATATTCCAAAGTCCCAAAAAATCATCTAAATCCATTATGCTCGTGAAAAAATGGGAAGATAGTTGTTTTAGATAAGGGGTTGAATCAAGTTACCTTACCGTACAGAGACGGACCTTGCGTGTAGAGTTTAAATAATCATTTTCCCGGGATCAAGTGGGTTTAGTTCAACCCACCCCCTGCATCGTATTGGCAAATAGCGATAGCACCTGAATTAGACAAATACGGATTTATTCACCGGGAATTTCGTATTCTTTAAAGAATGCCATTTGGACTCAGAACATGCATCTGCTCTTGTACAATGTCTAGATAATATCATTGGGGAGAATGTCCGCGATTTTTATCATATTGATGACTTTGTATTCTAAGACATTTGAAAACACATGCTAAGCTAGATATTTTGTTAAACGTCTTTGAAATAATTTACAACTGAAATTTGGAGAAAAGAATTTTCACTAAACAAGTTAAGTTTGGGGTTTTGATGTGACGTTTAAAGGTCAAAATGAATATGGAAAAGTCAGAGATGATAAATTTCACCGCCAAAAAAACGAAACAACAAAGTTTTTTGGTTGCTCAATTATTTCAGAAATTTTTTCCTAATTTCCCCATGCACATTGAAATATTTCTTCCGTGCTGCAAAACACACTAGATAAATGGGGAAAACAAAGGAAAATAAAATTTTCCCCGTTGCGACCATTTAAAGGGAAAGAAATAAGTGGCAAAATGATGAAACAAACAGATAAAGTAACAAAAAAGAATCATGTAAAAAAAAAAAAGAAAAAAAAAGAGGAGAAAGAAAGGAGGAAAAAAAAGGAAGATGAGGAAGAAAAAAAGGAAAATACAAGGGAAAGAACAAGATTGCTCGACGTTTTTAAAAAAAGAAAAAAAAAGAGCATAAATTTTAGTGAAAAGATTTTTGGCATATGAAACAAAATCCCCAAAAAACTTTTTTTCCGAAAGAAGGGGTTATGTGACCCCCGTTTTCTTAGATTCCAAAACAATGCATACCGCCCTAAGAAAGCGGGGGAAAAAATATTTTGGGGCGCCAACCGGGTGGATATTTGGAATGATAATTGAATTTAAAACAAGAGGACCCCACCCCATCCAAAAGGGGGAGACCGGAGGTCGGATGAAAGAAAAGTTCTTTCTGAAGGTGGGAGCTGAACTGGGCGGCGTATGGAAAACGTCGCCAGGAAGTGACACACGGATTTGATTTAACTTTTTCAGGCTCTTCAGAAAACCAGAAGAGTAATTATTCTTTTAAAAATTTATTTAAACATAATCTTAAAAAAGGTAATAAGAAATGTTATGAATTTAAAATGGAAGTTTGGGAGGAAAAATTTTAATGATGGCAGTAATTAATGCTTGCATTCATTTCTCTTTCCAGTTTTTTTTTTTCTCTCCATGCTTTTCGTATTTTAAATCTCTCTTGAGTTGGGGCTCCTTTTAAAAAGGGGGGATCTCTGGTTCATTTTTCCCCTGAATATCAGTTGGTCATTCCAATCGAAAAAAAAATAAAATACAAAGAGAGTATTCAAGCATATAAAAACTTGAACGAGAAGAAGAAGGGGATTTTTTTGGGGCACGGGGTTCTCAACCCCAGCCACGACGCTTAAGGCCGAAAAAGCTCGGTGGAAGGTGTAGAAAGGGAAACAAAGTGGCTGTCGCGCCGAGAACCTAAGGGCTTCCCCAAAAAAAATTTTTGTAGGGATAGGATGATTCAGTTTAATGAAAGCTCATTCTTATCTATCCCTAGAAAGAAAAGGGGGGAAAGATTTACCAGCAAAAATAAGAAAATAAAAATCATTTTTTGACTTCAAAGTGAGAAAGAATCAATCTTTTCTTTCAAAAAGTTTAAAATCAAATATTGTAATATAGTGATTAAGGGTTTTTGTAAGTATAAAAAATTAGTAATTCTCTGGATTTTAGAGAAAAGTTTCCTTTTGTTTAAAAGTAAATTTTTGGAAAAAATATTAATTTTGATTTTCAATGTGTTTTCTTTCAAATTTTGTAAAATAATATTTTAACGATTCTTTTGAATTTCAAAGTGTGTTAAAAAATTGGTTGTAGATGAAAATAGGAAATTGTGTATTTGTTATTATTTTTTTTCTTTTTTTTTTAAAATATTTTTTTTGATTTTTTCTTATGGCCTTTTATGTATTTTCAAAGCAGTTTTTAGAATATATTCTGAAATTTATGAAAAGTGATTCTCACCCCGGGTTTTTGTAATTTTGTCAATCCATAAACGTCCGCCCCGCCCCCCCATTTTTTTTTTTTTCCACTGGACTCTTCTGGCTAGTCGACCATCTGGTGGTGTGTTTCCCCCCCAAGACGTCTCCCGGTCGGGGGCTGGCCTTAAAGGCGACCCGGGCATATGGCTCCAAGAAAATACTTTCCGTTTTTTTATTTATTTATTTTTTTATTTTTTTATTTTTATTTATAATATTTTTTTTTATTTTTTTTTTATTTATTTTATTTTTATTTTTTATTTATTTTTTTTTATTTATTTAATTTTTTTATTTATTTATTTGTTTTTATTTATTTATTTATTTATTTATTTATTTATTTTTTTTATTTATTTATTTTTTATTTATTTATTTATTTTTTATTTATTTATTTATTTATTTTTTTTATTTATTTATTTATTTATTTATTTATTTTTTATTTTTTTCTAAAAACAACTTAAAAAATGGTATGACTTTCTATGGGAAAAGTGGGTTTTGTGTACATTTTCAAAATTCTTGACCCTACACTAAGTCATATACTACTTAAATTTTGAATTTTGAAAGGGAGAAAAAAAACAAAAACTCCCATGTAGTAAAATCTATTTTCAATGATAAATAAGCAATAAATTTTGAATTTTGAAAGGGAGAAAAAAAACAACAAAAAAACTCCCATGTAATAAAATCTATTTTCAAGGATAAATAAGCAATAAATTTTGAATTTTGAAAGGAGAAAAACAACAAAAACTCCCATGAAATAAAATCTATTTTCAAGGATAAAAAAGCAATAAATTTTGTCTCTTATTACTTCCTGCCGCGACAACATGGAAACGATAATTTGAATAATTGTATTTCCCACTGAATTCTAGAAGACGTGCACAGAAAATGAGATTACATTTATATCCAGAAGCAAAACAAGGGGCCATCTCAGCATTTGCTCAATGGATCAGGGAAACTGGACGAAAAAACGTGATCGAGATGGGGGTCATTGACCCGGAAGCTGTAGTACAATAGTTGTTACAGGTTGTTTATACTCATTTATACAGTCCCAAATGGTAAATAATGCATTATGTATCATTGCCCAATGAGCCCCCTGGAATGATCCTGGAATCGGAACTAGATCTTGCTTGCACGTCCAACGAATATAAAATAAACAAAAGTCCCTTGAGCAAGTATTGATTAATACAACACAAAATTTACAAAAGAAGGAAAATTGAATTATAACACTATATAAAACATAGAATCCTTTGTTATATTTTACAATAATCATGCGATTTTTCCCAATTCGCTTTTTTGCTTTCGTATGTGAGGGCAGCCGACCATTTTCGATTCAGTATTCTTTAATTATAAATTCTTTTATTTGTCTTTTCTACACATACAAACTCAGAGTTTATTAGCCTCCTAGTATAAAGTTTAAATATAAAAATTCTTATAATTTTCTGCTACTATATTCGTATAATTGTTATGGAATAGAAGTTAAAGTCTTTAAATCCTTCGGTCTTATTATTTATACTTGTTTGTGTTCAGTATTGTAATTTTTTTGAATAACCTGTCCATTCATAATTTGTGTTTAAATGGATATTCAGAGAATGATTTATAAATAAAATGAACTTGAGTGATAACGTTCTGTTTCCACGCTTCTTAGTTACAAGCCAACGATTTTTAACTTTATGTAGTCAACAAAAAATGTTTATTTAACTTTTTGCAATCATGACAAATTTGTAATGATTGTTTCAATAGTTACTATTAGTATTGGAACTTACCTACAAATGGTTCCAATATGTGTCATGAAGAGATTATCTCTTTAAACATGAATTTAACAGAGGCGCTTAGAAAGACCATAACATACAATAGTGCAAAGTATATGAGATGATAAGATTAAATGACAGAATATTGTTCTTTATTCTAGTATTGATATTGTACCATTCTTCCCTACACAAGAGCTCATCAATATACTTAGAGATCTGAGTACCATTCAGACATTTAGTCACTAATCGGATAACTTGCGGTGTATAATGTCTCGCCAAAACAGATATTTGACGTCCGAAGTTCCTGGAATAGATTATTGCTGAGGAGAGCATCTTCAGATAATTAAGGGTTCTTGAAGCTCATTCAGTTAGAGCGCCTGCTACTGCTAATTGCTGACACTGAGCCGCCGCTTGGCAATACTCTCTTCATGTAATACTGAGTGTCCTCCAGATTATTACCATCCATATTGTCGTCGTGTAGAAATATCTCTCTTTGATCATTTCTTAATACTGTATTATCACCTGCGTTAACTCATGCATTCATCATTACTACAACATTCGTGTGCACGCGCCAAGCCACAACTCTCGTCAGGGGGATAGCAACATATGAATAACATTTTTTTAAATTTCTCGCTAGCGCGGTAGAGAGAACGTTATATAATGCTGCGCGAATTTTCGGCAGAAAAACTATTACTACAGGGCCGCGCTAATTAAAAAGGGGATAAATCCAATTGCTAAAATTAGAGAAAAAAATCATTTAACACGTGATGTAGCCAGAATCCCATGTTTTGTGGGTTCTTGATTACAAAAATAGATTGATGGCAAAACGAGTGACCGTCTCTCTGTTTGAACATATGTATTCTGTGTGTATTCGTGTAACATACACTGAGTGTATTCTTTGTTTTTTTAAAAATTATACGAATGTGATTTTTTTAAAATATCTTTCACTTTTTCATAATTGAATTTGTGAGTGGAAGTGCTTCAAATGACTTCAAATGAAGTTTTTCGTAAACACATTCCTGTGAAAAAGAGCTCCAAATTTCACATTTACAGTAAGCCCTAAACGCCATTTTCGTCTTAATTAGTATTGATTGAGACTTAATAATATTGAATAGTTGTGATGTATAATTTTATATACCCAATAATAGTAATAATATTAATAATAATAATAGTAATAATAATAATAATAATAATAATAATGAGAAGAAGAAGAAGAAGAAGAAGAAGAAGAAGAAGAAAGGCGCGTAAAAATAGTCAAGAAATAACTATTTCTCAAATTTATTTATAGTCGCATAACATCGGGAAAATTAAACTATTTTCCTGCGGATGGATCTCTCTACTTTGCCACAGAATATTATTGCAGTTTTCAGTGACATGTTCTGTACGTACTATTTGTAAATCGAATAAAATATTTCAAACTTTGTTTAAAAAATGTATTAAGGTTTATATTGCTCAGATATTCAGGCAATTTCTTGCAAAACTGCAAGTGTATAGAGTATTTCAATTACCTCTATTTTTATTTCATTTTTCTCACTAATTTTGATGTCAGCTAATATCCAACTCCGTATGACTTATGAACAATCACCTACTAACAAAACATAATTCTAAAACAAAATTTCATAATTATTTAATAAAATTGCTTGAAATATACTCATCAATATCAGGAAGTGTCCGACCGACGTATTCAAGGAACATGTCATAAAATGATCCATAACTATTGATTCATTTTTAATGACAACTATTTCAACATTTTACTCCTTAGGTGTGCAAATAAACAAGTATATGAGCGAAAGAGTACAGTAGAATTTGTGAGTGATTATTTGGATTTGCATGCGTACTCCGCAACAGGTTTAAAATATCGATTGTGTATGTTGGGTGGTCAATTTGCGGACGATACAGCAATATTTTCTTCTGGCAATTCTATCATTGACATCAGAAATAGAACACAACTATACCTCAACTTACTCGATAGCTGGGCATCCGAACTTAAAATACAACTAAATTCATCCAAAACCGCAGCAAAAATATTCACACTAAGACCCTATACCTTCCCCACCCCCCTAACAATAAACAACAATAAACTAAACTGGTACCCCCCTAACAAACCTATTAAATACCTTGGATTAAACTTAGATACTAAACTAAATTGGAAACAGCACATAGACGAAAAAATAAAACAGGCTAAAATAAAACTACTGCAACTAAAACCTTTAATCTATAAAAACAGTCCATTACCATATCATTCCTCAATTGCAATATACAAAGCCATTCTAAGACCGCTACTGCTGTATGCTTGTCCCATCTGGATAAATTCCGCAAAAACCAATCTAAAGAAATTACAGATCATTCAGAACCAATTTCTCAGAACCATTACCAATGCACCGTGGTTTGTCACGAATCATCAGCTTCACAAAGAACTCAACTTAGAACTCATTGAACATCATATCACATACTTAGCCACCAACTTTTATTATTATTTACCTCAAATCTCTTCCCTTGCAACCTTTAGACTCGCTAAAACCGAACCATACCAGAATAAAAACAGATACCCCTATAATATATTCCTCAAAACCTTCTCCGAATTTGAACCAGAATAGAGGACCCAATAGGGCATCCTCAACCTTATGTTAGATTTAAGTCTTAGAAATAAGTTTTAAATGTAAGTTAGTAAGTAAGGGCAATCAAACATATGTAAAGTTTATACTAAAACTGACCTATGTACATCCAACAAAAGCAATAAAAAGAAAACATGTTGGGTGGTGGTGGTTGAAATGGTCTTCGTGACGTCAATAGCGAAAATGTTACGTTGCCAAAATGAGTTTCAGACAGAGCGTGGGGCCGGATATTGTTTACATATAAAGTGAACGAGCATAACCGTGATGATTAGAACTCAGAAGTTCAAAGTGCCTTTTTTTTTATTTTGGTGATTTTAGAACTTAACAATAGGAATCACTTGATTTTACTTCTAGAGTTATTTTAAAAGATTTTTATTTTGCCTTTTTTGTACCTATTTTAGCTTATGATGCCTATTTTTGGTATTTGGTCTAATTTTTCCCCTTTTCTTCCTTTTTCTTCATATTTTTCTTGTTTTCTCCTGGCACTGATCTCTATTAAGTTGAAATCACATCTGCAAGCCTGGGAAACCAGAAGGCACGGTCGTGTTTTGTCTTTCTGTGGAAACAGAGGCTTACGTGTCGGGGAGTGTTAAAATGTAAATAAGAAAGGATGATGAGTCCAGTTAAGGTTTTTTATTTTTTACATTGATAGCGTGTGGCTTTGTTCACTTGCAAGGAATCCCTTCCTACATTTGAGGGTGGTCTCCGATCACTTTTGGGGACAGAGCTCAATGTATGTGATGTACCCTTCTCGGTTCTGGATATTACGCATGTGTGAAGAACGAAAACTTTTAATTCTGTTTTCACCAAAGCCATCCCAAGATTCAAGTGAAGTCCACAATAGCATTTCAAAGAGACAGTGTTGCCAGTAAACAAATTCGTACTCATCATACCGGATGAGCATAGACAATGAAGATTACAAAGAAATAATGTTTTCCTTCCTCGTAAGTGCTAATGTAATTTTGAATTAGAATAAAATGTGAATTAATCCTATTAAATGATGATTTTCATTGTTTGAATGCCTTTTGCACTCTAATTTAGCCACAATTAAAGTCTTTTGCATATTTTAGTACAAATAAATAAAAGCCTATACAAGATTTGATACCAGACAACCTCAGTTTATTTACTTTGAATTAATAAGTTATCTACATCACCAACAGTCTAATTAATAATTAATAAATAAAAGCCTATTTGTCTACCATTTTTTAGGTAAGATAAATTGTCTAAACTTCCGGGCTCTAGTGATGATCTATCTACTGTACTTGGTCAAGTTCGTTAGTAGATTAAGGGCATTTTCTAATTGATCACTTTTTTGGTGAAAATAGGTGCTTATTACTATGAAGGTATGTGTTCTCTTCTGTAAGTAAAATGCGATATATCATCAAATTGATATTGACATTTTAAAAAAAAAAAAAAAACAACAAATATTCACACATATGTACAAACATAATTAAATGTATTTCACTTGATATTAACTTTCATACGCTCTACTTATTATTTCTAAAACATTTCAACCCGTCAAGAGAAATTAATTACTTAATTAAAATAAATTTACCGGTTGATGCAACTATTATGACATTTTAAAGAATGCAAGAATGCTTTCAGTTAGCATCTCAAAACATATTTCAAAGTTGTGCATTTAAGTTAATTTTTCGTTCCTCAATTTTCTAATTCTCATTGCATTTATATTCTTACATCATTTAAAATTAGTGAGAACAACAAACATGTCAAAGGGAAAAACTAGAACTCCTCGTTATGTGGTCTGTGCAAAAGCCTTAGTCTGAAGCACGTGGTGTACAACATTTGCTCATTCCGTATGTTTGGAAACGTTCTCCCAGCGAAAACACATTTCCCTCGGACGGACGGGGCCAGGCCAGCTCTTTGTGACAAACGTTCCCGCCGCAGCATAATCCCTACTTAATGTATCCCAGTGGTGATAATCGGGAGGCCTGCGCGCTAATGACGTGTCCATTAATGCAAATCCAATCGAGAATATAGATGCAGTTTGGCACGCGCTAGATCCCGCGAGCCCTTGCTCGCTGATTCGGCGCTCATTATAATTGTACGTTGTGTGACTTGACGGTCTAGCCAGGACTATTTGTAGGTATTCAGGGACAAAAAGCTTCATTGTAGACGTGTTTATATGTCCACCGCTACATACACACAGAAATATACGAACGAAGCGAAACAGGATGAAGGGTTTTCAAATGGTGTGTCATTCTGCATCGTCCATTCTTCTCCAGTATAGTCTAGATGTATCCGAAATTGATACAATATAAGTAGTGTGATAGGTATCAGCGAAGAAGAGTTAAAATAGTTAAAGACGCTTCTTACATTAACTTTTAAAATTATTGTAGTTATATTATAAACTTATTATACGCTAATATATTCAGAAGCATTCGCACGACTGAAAAAAGAAATGCGTGAACGTATATCAATTACCATATAAAATAACTAAGTTTTATACTTGACATTGTATATCACGGACGTTTCATTTTAAAGTTTCGACTTATAACTCAAAAGAGCTTACGTTATTTTAACGGATATAGTAGTAAAGTGTGTGGATCTTAAGGACGAGTAAATAAGTTGATCATTCATTCCAGGACAGGTACGATTTCCTTCTAAGCACGGGCAGAGCTCACCGTAAATTGAAGGTACTTTGATGCGGGAACAGCTCATCTGCATGTTGATGCTGCATTCTCAACCAGATGCGGAGAATAAGCGTTCTGTCCGTTCTCTCCCTAACACGGCTGCCCACCGCGTTCCCTGGACACGCGTTAAATGGCACTTAGTCCACGAGGCGAAGGGTGGGGAGAGGATGGAGGATGAATTTCTACCCGCGGTGAAGATCACAGCAAAAGGGATTCAGGGAAACAGCAGTTGAAGCAGTAGCTGGTGGGAGAATCGAGAATGAAAGAGATAAGAAGCACCATCAAAGCAAGCCAGAATGATGGGCCTGGTGGATGGACAATACTAAAGCGTTGCCGAAGATGTCTACGGGCTCGCACGGCTAATGACGGACGGGTGGGAGAGGCGATTAACAAAGGAATCGAGAGGTAAGTAGTTTCGCAGCACAAAAGTGTGCTGAGATGGCTTTATGGGTGGTGAGGCAGAGTAGAGCTTTATGGGTGTTGTCTAGGTAAGTAGGGCCTTGAAGGTTGAGTAGTAAAATTACTAAACTATGAGGAAGAAGAAGTGTACAAGTTAGTGGTATGAGAAAAATATATTTAGTGGACGAATGATGGTGGCGAGATGTGTGTGGCAAGCTAGACATGAAGAGATGGACCTCTTTACTTTGAAATGCGGTATTATTTGTGGGAGTTGAGGGGAGAAAAAACGAAAAGGCTGAATGAGAACTGATGACAGAACTAGAAAGAGTTGAAACTAAAACAATTATGACACTTATTTAATCTTGGGTGTACAGATTTGTGCTAGGAGGGAATAACCCAGGTATTAATTTTAATCTTATACTAACTTTACAAACTACTATTTTTGCCACTATTTATTTACATTATTTACAAGCACTTGCAGTTATAATCTAAACTTATATACTAGGTAACACTGGCATACTTTCAAAGTAAACTTACATTAGACGTCACTTGTTTACATTGTTTACACGCACTTCTACGTATAACCTAAATGTACAGACTAACACTGAGGATTTTATAGTAGGCCAGTAAAACTTGTACTGGCTGTTGAGAGTCAGATACAGTGCCACTTTGCACACACACACACACACACACACACACTGACACACACACACACTGATACACACACACACACTGACACACACACACACACACTGACACACACACACTGACACACACAGAGACACACACGGACACACACACGGACACACACGCGGACACACACACGGACACACACACACAGACACACACACACACGGACACACACACACAGACACACACACACACGGACACACACACACACGGACACACACCGCAACACACCACCACACACGACCCCACACACACAGCGCAACCACGCACCACAACGCACCCTCACAACGCCAGCACACACACACATACGCACACGCTCACGACACACACCACACACTCACCCGATGAATGCTCGTCGGGGGCACGCGCATGGTTGTGCCATCTGGGTGACGTCTCTGTGGTCGGCGGTGCACTCCCGACCAACTGCCACTTCACGGCCGCGGAGCGAGGGAATTTGCAGATTGAAAGGCATAACCTGAAGGCGTCCACAGGAGTACGAAATGACGCACGGGCAGAACTGGATGGTGGGAAGGAGGAATGAAACCATGGCTTTGGAGAAGATTCTGAATTCTAGCATTACCTGCCTGTACGGTCCACGTCGGGCACGAAATATGTATGGTTAGGAGAAAACTTCTGATTTCATTACTTATTATTATGAAGAGAATTGTGCGTCTGCTGAATAAATGAAAATAAAATTATCTTCATAGTCAGCAATCATGATTTTTACGTGTATTTATTTTCACGAATCGATCTCATTATTTGCTCGTAGCTATTCAAATACACCTTAATGGGGTGATCAGAATTTGATGTGGAAAACTGTATGATGAAAAAAACTGGCTGTAAAGAAAGCGTCTTCCAAGAGAGATATAGATAGACACACACATACAGAGTCACCTCCGGTTATAGTGAACATCTAGGGACTAACATTTTTAGTTCACTATATCCGATGAACACTATATCCGATAATGTCAAAATTAAACAGGATTTCTCCCTAAAGATTAATTTTATTAACACATAGATACAGCAAAACACATGAACAGCACGAATTGAAAATTTCAATATCTTTTTTGTCCTTAAAAAATCAATTTCTTTTCAATTGTTTGCTTCGTACTTATTCGTTAGTAATTTCTCTAGATCCTTCCCCAGAATTCGTGCTCTCTCCATAATTGTGTCAAAGAATCGTAACGCAGTCTTGGCAGCCATCAATGCCTCTTACACTGTTGGAATTCAAGCTGCCTAGTGTTGAAATTTGTGACACTGAGGGGATATATTCTTTTCCAGGATGGAATTAATTTCTAAGACGTATTTCCTAGGTTCACTTTAGCTGAGATTCAGGTTCTCTATAACCGAGGTTCCTTGTGCTAATTTGTAATGTAAGCGAAATGGGATTAGCGACTTAAGATCATTATAATCGAGTTCACTATAACAGGAGTCGACTTTGTGTGTGTGTGTGTATGAGAGAGAGAGAGAGAGGATGGAGAGAGAGAGATGGAGAGAGAGAGACGGAGAGGGAGAGAGAGAGATAAGATGGACATAGAGCCCGAAGAGGTAGAGCCAATTACTTCGAACGTGCGCGTCAACACATTGCACCAGGAAAATGTCCCCGCACCCAGCCGCGTGAGAGCCTCCTATTAAAAATTGCATTTACGTTGGTAGCAACTAGACCACTGGGAAACAACAGAAGGCAACAACACTTCTAGCATCTGTTATGATTCTGGTGAGTACGCACTTTACGTTTTCTTTTCTCAAAACTACCGCTCGTGCTACCAACATAATGTCTTGTGTTAGCGCTTCCACCAGCGAAGTACCACGGCGGAGAGACTTTCCTGGTGCATTAAGGCTCCCACAGACCGACGCGGAAGACACGCAGCCTACGCGGATTGGCCGCAACAGAAGTTTTGCGTCACGTGTTGCCTTAAGAGCACGTTCAGACCTGCGCGGCAGGCGAGCGTCCCGGCAACGGATTGGCAGCATTTATACCTGGGTTTTCGTAACGTGGCGGATGGCATTAGGTCATTTTTACACCTCTTGCCTTATAAAATGAATCGTTATAACAGTGATAAGCACATGTTTGAGGCCATGAACCCCGTTGAAAAGGATATTCGTGAATTAATTAAAACGATTCATTTTATGAGGTGGGTGTAATGTCATTCGCCACGTCACGAAAACCCAAGTATAATCGACGGCGAAATTTGTAATGTAGTCAGACGCGTTTCTTCCGCTACAGCTCGAGTTTCGTGGAAGCATGCCCGTGTTCGGGTGTCTTCCCTCCCTGTTTCCTGGGTCGAGCGACCTTGCCAACCGTCACCAAACGCTGACTCATAATTGTCGCTCCGGCGTGAAAAGTCCCGCAAATTTCGCGGCCGCGTCTAGCGCGGAACTTTCCGCGCCGTACCCGCTGCGGATCTACCGCGCCGGTCTGTGGGAGCCTTTATACAAAGCGGTGGAAGGAGCCGCAGGACGTCAGGGAAGCGGGGATCACGAGGACGCTGTACGGCGCCCGAGCCCCGCCATGCTTCGCCATCGAACCGTTGTGGATAGCGCCGCCGCCGCCGCCACCGTCGTCGTTCCATTAATCTCAAGCTGCTCGCAGTCATTTGCATACAAATCCCGCTGCGACATTACGGTTGCGGGGCGGCGGTATCGCGGCGCCCGCGGACTTCAAATCACGGCCACCGCCGCGCCACCGTCGCCCGGCGTCGCCCGCGCGAATAAACCAGCGGGCGATGGCTATTTACGGGCGCTTTGGCGACAGCAGAATCGCGGCTCTTCAGTGAGCGAATGCTGTGATCGCCAGCGGATCGCGCCCGTTTGTTTGTTAGTGTGTCGTTTTACTCACGTCACTCTGCTTGCTGGGATGTTACTTGTCTTTCTTGCCCTCAAACGGGCAGAAACTAATCATGTCATGAATTTCGTTGCAGTAAATGTGTCATTGAGTTTCTGAAAGGCAATATTCTGAGTAGTTAAAGGATGAATTACTTATTTCTGAGACACACAATGTACATGTATCACTAAATGACAAGTACATTTAGTAATAAACAATAATGTACATACAACTTCAGAACATGTATTTTTTGGTGAACAACTCCCTTGGTTAATAAATAATATATAAAACACACTTAATCACATAATAAAATCATATTTTCGAATTTTTTCTATGACTGTTGACTTAATTCTATTTAAAGAAAAATCTTGACATTAACGTTTTGCAACTTCTTTCTCAAAAGAAGATTTGTGATGTCTTTAATTTTATGCTTTGCCAAATAAATAAATATGTATTATCCTTTGTTCCATAAATCGTATTCACCTCTATTTCAATAACAAATCATTTCAAAACTAATATTTTAAGAAATTGGTTCTCATATCAACACCTATGGTGCTCCCGGCAAATGGATTGTAAATCAGAAAACAATGAGCTTTGCAGAGATGATTATGATATTTTATCCGGAATTATCCAGTGAGTGAGAGAATAACCTCCGGGCACGTCAACTGCTAAGGTCATTAGTCCCGTTAAGTGTAGTGCATCATCTACTGAAGTGAAATTGGGCCTGTGTTTTGTGTTTCGGTAGGTTGGGAGTTCCTCCTATGCTAGGTTATGATGTACAACGCCGACCTACTTGTGGAGATTTCCTCCCTATAAATTCCCCATTTCGATTAGGGTGTCGCCCTAACTGGGATAAGTTTCAAGCCCTCGATTTGTCTCACACTGTATGAGATATTAACAGCCAGACAACTGTGCGTGTGAGTGTGTGTGTGTTTGTGAGTGTGTGTGTGTTTGTGAGTGTGTGTGTGTTTGTGAGTGTGTGTGTGTTGTGAGTGTGTGTGTGTTTGTGAGTGTGTGTGTGTGTGTTTGTGAGTGTGTGTGTGTTGTGTGTGTGTGTGTGTTTGTGAGTGTGTGTGTTTGTGAGTGTGTGTGTTTGTGAGTGTGTGTGTGAGTGTGTGTGTGTTTGTGAGTGTGTGTGTGTTTGTGAGTGTGTGTGTTTGTGAGTGTGTGTGTGTTTGTGAGTGTGAGTGTGTGTGTGTACAGACTTTTAGTGTATTGTTTGTTTTTAGTCTAACGTTTTAGTTTTCTTAAGGAACTGTTCCGGTATTTCCCTGGTATTAATACAACAAATTACGCAAAACCACCTATCAGTGCAGTCTATCGCAAGAATATACAATATGCTACTATAATATACCCTTACAATATGATACTTACTGAAGTTGGCTCGGCTCTCAGCTAGCATCGAAAATTTCTGTATGTAGCCAGTGCCAAAAATCTGCCACCGTCAGGGCTCGAACCCTAGAAACTTCCGGTCATAATGTTGTACATTCGAGTTCTAGTTAATAGGCGTTAACTGGTTCTAATGATGTTTCAGTGGGAATATCGCAGCCGACGAAACATCCAGACGATTTTTAAAGTAAAACCTATGTATGGGGGCGTCTCGAGGTCAATCAAATATTGATGAATGAAACTCCTTTATTCCACCTCTGACATCTCTTCTTTACGATGCACTCCCAAGATGATCTTTCTCTGAATTTCTCCTTGATTCAGGAGCCACAGTAAATTACATTTCCACAGATACACATTTCGTGTATTTTGGACAAAATATATCACTACTAGTTTAACACAATTAATTGGTATTTGAATTATTATACCAACCTCCTAGATATTTTAATCATAATTTCAATGTTTATTTATTTATAATTTTTACTGATAATTTATTTGCTCTAAAGGTAGTAGTTTTTTACTCATACGTTATAGCACGTCATTGCCTTTGATACGGAGAATGATATATACTGCAAAATTATCTGGATTGATAGGATCGTTGTTACGAGGGAAATATGAAAACAGTTGAATAATTCTACATGTTCTCTTATGAAAAGACGTATGGAAGGGAAGTACGAAAAAACAAACCGAGTTATGTTAACTACTAGTAATTAGTAAATCTGAATTATTAAAATTACGTAAGAAATAAAATCATGTATGTAGTACTACAGGTGTTAACTCGTTCTAATGATCTTGGACGACCTCGAGAACCCTACTAACGCTGTTAGTGCTTAAATAACTATTAGCCACTTATTTTTAATGTGATAAAATTGAGTGATTTTATTGCATATTTCATGCGGGGGCTACTGATTGATTCAAAATGACAGTAATTTTCATCCCTACTTAAATTTATATTTACGAACAAGACCTAAAATATACTGTATAAAACTGTTTTCTTACAATATATATTCATACATTATCGTGTAATACAGTAATTAATAAGTCTAGGTACATCCATTTCCTTTCTGAAAAGAGCTTCGGTATTCGGCAAGTTTGTAAGTGAATTTTAATTAAAGGCAAATCGTTAGCCGTAGCGCGTGCCTAACAGGAGCGTGCCTAGTTCGTCGCAGCAGATCTCAGGGAGTTTGAGCGCCACGCGTAAGGTAGCGACGTTATGCACTAACTGTCACGTGACGTCAAATAAATTACACCACGGCTTGGCACATCAACCACATCAGAGAAATTATGTCTTGAAGAGATGTTCTTACGGAATAATTAGAGAATTTTCTGAGCAAATGTACATCACATAAGTTGATATTCTGACGGGCAGGATTTGTGACTTTGGTTGACAAGCGACACTGCAGTGTACAGTATATCGCACATTTGTAGCAGAGATAATTAAATACAACATATCTCTGAGTGTAGGAAATTAAGTGAATTTTAATTTGGAAATAAGAAAAATGAAAAATAATTTCACACATTTTCTGTCATAGTTCTCTCAGATATTACTCTCATTCTAAAAAAAATTCTCAAAAGCAAAGTTGCGAATCTCAAGAAAATAAACGCAACTTTTTTACTAAACAGCACCACTTTCTTTCTGTGAATTTCGGGGAGCGAAAAGGAGATTCAACTGCGCGGCAAACTCATCGCCAAAACTATATTTTACCAGCCTGCCATCGCGGGAGTGTGTGTGTGTGTGTGTGGGGGGGGGGGGTAGCCGCTCATCTGTCGATGTATCAGCGCCGTCCGCGCCCCACGCCCCAATTACTTGTGCGCCGGGTAATCTCGAGATGGCCTCATTAAAGCGCCCCTGTCGCCCACCTCCCCGGCCGCGTTAGCGTAGGCGGCGCGAGTGCGTGAGCGGGGTGAAAGGATGGGGGCGGCACGAGCGCGTGGGCGACGTCAAAGGGCGGGCCGGCGCGGGTACGTGGGCGGGAAGAAAGGGTGGGGGCAGAGTGAGTGCGTGGGCGGGGTGAAAGGGCAGAGGCGACGCGAGAGCGTCGGCGGGGTAAGAGGGTGGTGGCCGGCACGAGTGTGTGGGAGGGGTGAAAGGTCGGGCGTCGACGTGAGTGGCGTCGGTGGGGTGAACGAGTAGGGCTGTGTGAGTGCGTGGACGGAGTGAAGGTGGGTTGGCGAGTGCGTAGGAGAGGTGAGAGGATGGTGTTGGCGTGAGTGCGTGCGGGGGGATGGCACGAGTGCGTGAGCGGGAAAAGGTTGGAGCTGTGCGCGTGCGTGGCCGGGTGAAAAGGGGGCGGCGCGAGTACGTGGACAGGGTGAGAGGGTGATGTTGACGTGAGTGCGTGGGCGGGGTGAAAGGGTGGGGATGTGCGCGTGCGTGGCAGGGTGAAAGGGTGGGGCCGGCGGGGGCATTGGTCACCGTCGAAGCCTTCGTGGCAGCTGGTCAGAGTGTGCGGAGGACGAGCAGACAAAGAGTGGTTGGGAATGTGAGAACATGAGAAAAAGGGATGCGGAGGGAGGGAGAATAGATGATTAGGAACGTCCAGTCAATGATATTTTTGAAAAAGTGACAGGAAGAAACAAATCAATTTAACAATCTTCACAAAATTATTGATATCACCTTCATGTTCATTTCCTTCATTCTTAATGTTCATCACCTTCATTCTTTCATGTAGTGAAGGAATGCTTCAACGTTTCCACTTGTTGTTTCTCAAGAAAGTCAAATGTACTCCTTTAATGCAGCCCAAGAATGTTTCGAAAAATCCAGATGAGCACTATCTGTCACATTTTTAACCAAAACACGTATCTACTGAAAGACTTTAAAAATGGAATTATATTTTTTAACCTTATTTTTTAATAAGTAACTGCTCATTTAACTATCGATCTACAGGAGATATAATAATATATTGTATATCTTGTAAAATATCTTGATATGTTTATTGAGTGTTCAGAGAAACTATTCTGGCATAATTGCAAAGAAAAATATCTCAAATGGCGGAGTTCTAACAATTGATTATGATTAAGAGGTCGACACTAATTAATTAGAAAATAAGATTAACTGAAATTCGTTGATTTGAAATGCACGAATAGGTGTCTGTTTAAAGAAATAAGTATTTGCAGCAGTAAAATTTTCAGTTTAGAATTTTATAAGTTTTTGTAAAGTTAGCAATGATAGTAGAAAGTTTCTTTTGTAGTACGTAGGTGGTAAGTATTTAAAATGAGTTGGAGAGAGCGGAATGGCATGATGAAGGTTAACGTAAAATCAAGCGGACTACAGCAACGGGTCCGGACGAAGGCAAGCGAGGTGTTGAAAAGCATGATGAATGGATGAGTTGACCTTTCCATAAATCTGTTTACAACTTTCAGTGTGAGTTATGCTGAATTATGTTTTACATGTTTAAATTAGAGGATGCCAGAGCAATATAACTATAAATTAGTCTTATTTGAGTATGGCAGACTTTCACATCTGGACAGGTGGATTATCTGTGAGGTTTAATTTCATTAAATGATTATACATAGTAGCATTCGTAAATATCTGTTTTAAATATAAACAGAGTACTGTCATGACGTGTAGTAATTATGTGGCAAATGTATTTAGCTAGGACAAAATGAGAGTACTTTATTGCCAGACTTAAATTTGTATGCTTTGATATTAATTTATGCTTGTAAAAAATGTGTTTTTCTATTTTCTAAATATTTTCTAATATTACTTTTAAACCAGAAAATTTCCTTGACTTTTAATTCAGAATATTAAAACATGAATATAAAATACTACACGATAAAGAGGTACTTTACATGAGAGGAAGGTATTATCTCACGAGATCCTATAGTCGTTCCTGAGATCTCTTATCTTTATCGTCGTGAGTAATATTTTATTTTATTTTTATTCCATTGGTTTATTCCATAATTTACAACACAATTTAAAAAACACGATATATCTTACTTACCTAGCATGAAGATCAAGGGCTAGTGGTATTGAAAATTGAGAGAAAGGGTTGACACTCATATTGTTACACGCAAAACAAACGAATTGATGTGACATGCGTAAACGAATTAAATGCCTTGAAAACTGTACTTGGAAATATCTGTAAATTTGTAGATTTACGCTAAATATAGTATCCAAAATAAGTAAATTAACAAGATTTTTTTATTTATTTTATTTTATTTATTTTACGTCAAAAAACAATTGAAACTGCGTATGACGTGCTATGGGGAGAAGTGAATTCTGTGCTCATTTTCAAAATTCTTTGATCCCTACACTGACTCATATATTACATAAATTTTAAAAAAAGAGCTCTCATGTAATAAAATCTACTTTCAAGGATAAATAAGCAATACATTCTGGGCTCCTGAAGGACATGATGTCCTTCGTCAAGGAATAATACTTCCTGCCGCAACAGCATAGAAACAATAATTTGAATAACTATATTTCCCAATGAATTATAGAAGACGTGCACAGATAATGAAGTTACATTTATGTTATTAATTAAATTTTTCCATACTAATTATCTCGACGTTTCCAATCGCCTATGTCCTTCAACAGAATAAAATTATTTTTGTAAATGTATGTGAATGAACGTATCAGAACTTCGTTAGTTCTTATATCATCTGCTCTGGCATTAGTTATGTTGTAAAACTAACAGACTTTCTCCTACTAGCTCCTCCCAGCTGATACGTATCGGCGCGTAAAATACAGTTTTTTCCCATTTTCTCATTTTTTCGAAGTCCCCATAGAATTGGAATATAAGTGTAAGAGTATTTTAGAATAGCAAAACTAGTCCTACATGCAATTTTGTGTGAGAAAATCGTCCCGTTTCCGAGAAAACGTCTTTTGAGTGTTTCTGAAAATACTCTATTTTACAAAACAATTTGAGTTTTAGAGAAACTTTATAAGAAATAATTTGAAGACTTAAATTATGTACGTTGGTAATTAACGACGCGAAAGATTTTACTTTTCAATTGTATTTGTAAAACTTTTGAAAACCAAAAGAATATCTCAAACTTGCCTTAATATAATGTTTTTGGGGGCATTTAGTTCTATCAGTACAATAAATTGAAGCACTTTTTGTTGCAGTGTTTTAATATTGTCCATATTTCACTGAAAAGCACGGGGAAAATACTAATATTTTAAAAAATACACATAACATTAATTGAAGAACCAATTCTTTTGAGCAAATTTAATTTGATGAAAAACTTTCAATAATGTGATTATACGAAGAAGTTTAAAAATTTTCAAACTTTTGTAATTTTCGGAATTTCAGAGATAACTCAGAAAACTGGAACTGAGCTTTCATGATTAGTAAATTTCCCTCTATTCATACTAGAAGTTATAAAATCCGCAGTCATTTTTGAAAAAAACATTGAAAATGTCACAGGGCTTCACGTGAAGTAACCCAAAAAGTTTAAGAATATTTTTCAATCGCAGAACTTAGGAACCAAAGCCTGATTGATTTGGGAATATTCATTTTGGAAAACATCCTACTCATATTTTAAGAATTGGAGTTGTTCATAGACGGGCGTTTTGAAGAACTTTTTCGATATCAGACGACTCCAAAACTTCCGTTGAAATTTCGAAATTGATTTTCCGCAGCATTCCATAACTTTCTATAAATTTCCAATTTTACTTTCTCGTATACGTTGCGTAATTTTTACTTTTCGTAAAAACGTTGCACGTACTAACTACAGTAGCTAGGGAATTAATCGCAAAGCAGAAATCAGCGACAAGCTCGGGAAGCGGGGGACGAACCGAACCGCAAGGGCGAGCGCGAGGCGGACACACGTCGAGCGATGAATGGTAGGCCCGGCGCGACACGAGGGGCGCTGCGGTCGGCGTGCGCCAAGTCCTGATCGGGGCCCCGCCCACCGCCCCCAGGTGTTAATTAAGGGCTGCGCGCCTCCCGCCCAGTCGCTCCCGAGGGGCGCGACCCCTCGCCGGCGGAAGGCGGCGCCCGCGCGCTCCTCTGCGCGCGCATCCACGCCAGGCCACCGACGAGCGCTCGCGGAATTTCAATCCAGTGGCCTTCACGAGAACACATCGTAATGGGAGGTCGGAAATATGGACAAATATATCATACTTTTTCAGATCGAAGTAAACTTAAATTATTGTTGTTATTATTATTATTATTATTATTATTACTACTATTATTATTATTATTATTATTATTATTATTATTATTATTATTTCATTTTTAAGTCTCTCACCTAGCAAGGTGGCATACAGCCGACACCGGGACCTTTAGAGAACCAAGGATCCTGCTTCCCTTGCAAACTCGGGCGGTCAGGACTCGACGGTGAAGTCAGGTGATACAGCAATATCAACAAGCATCGCTTCCTTCTTGTTCCTGTCAATCAAAACTATATCTGGTCTATTGGAAGTTACAGTTTTATCTGTTATTATGGTTATGTTTCAATAGATGACGGTATTTTTTGCTTTCATTACAGGTGCTGGGTTGTATTTATAATACGGTGGAGCTCTACTATTTAACATTCCATGTTTGACAGCTAATTGTTGATGGACAATCTTAGCTAGTTGGTTCTGTCTCACCAAGTACTCGCTGTCGGCAAGTGTGGAACATCCATCCATTATTATTATTATTATTATTATTATTATTATTATTATTATTATTATTATTATTATTATTGTATAATTCTCCCCTCTACTATACTGATATCATTCCATCCAGATCTCAAGACTTTGAAATTTAAGTTGCGAGTGAATAGCATTTGTATAAGGGCTGTGCCTAAGAGTGCAATATTTTGTATTTCGTATGTTTTGCTGGGTAGGTCTTCAAGGTATATCGGTACCTATTTTAATAATTCGAAGACACGTGTATTAGTGTTGCACATTCTTGCGATTTCACTCATACTTGCTTAATTTTTCCACCTCTTTGATCGAAACGTTTGTATCATACAAGCAACGTTTGCATCTACAAGCAAGCGTATCGTATCTTTTTTGTTATGATATATTATATCTGGACAGTTTGCCGTTATGGGGCGATCACTTATGAAAGGCATGCCATCCACAATCATATTTCGTTTCATTTACCTTCTTTGGTTTATGATCGTATCAATTTTTCAATACTAACCCATTTCCTAGTTCAATACCCAATAGAAGTAGCTCGACACTTTAGTATTCGCATGGTGTGTTATGTTGAGATTGGTGTTGTACACTCATCTACAATATTACATATTTATTAGATATTCAGCATCGACTATCAACATTCATTCAAGCACATGCTTTTGATGACACTGTGTGTTGAGAGGTTGGTCCTGTGCAGATACAAAAAAACTTTTTCTCGGGTACATATTATTATGGCTACAACCCAGAAATAACGGGCTTATTACGGGTATATAACTGAAATAAATTTGTCTATCGCAGAAACATATAAATATGCTACTATTAATGTATATAAGCTGATAAAATTGAAATGCTTTAACAACCCTACTTAGGATTAAATCTCTGATACTGTTTTCATACATGTTTCTGAAAATAATAGTTTCACTTGAGGCAAGAACTACTTTGAAAACGAAGCTTGAGATAACAGAAATTGTTTAATTTTTTTACTGATAAGCAGAGTAATATTTAAATGCGAGTTTAAACAAAAAAACGTTTTATATCGCATTCAGTTATTCATTATGCTTGCAAAATGTCTTTTAAAGATAAGGTTTTTTCCCGAGGAGCAACAAAGATTATGATGATGATGATGATTGTTGTTATAATAATTATTATTATTATTGTTATTGTTATTGTTATTTACATCTTATACGCCCTAAAGAATGTAAAACGCCTGTACTAAGAACTGAAGACTAAAATTGAACCCATGAAAGTACGAAGCCAACTTTTGTGAATCCCTTCCTTGGCCTAATTAAATGTATTCAATAATTCTATCTCCAGGACACTCGAACACAAGTCTATTAAATATCTCTGAGTTCTACCCAACTGATATGTAAACCTCACGTTCTATTATGTCTAAACTACTCCACCCTTGGTAAATTCTACCATAATAAGTCTTTCCTTTATATAAAAACTCTAAACGTGCACAAAGCTCTACATCATTCGTCTCTAAGTCAAGCTTGCCTCTACAGGAGTGGCACTGTTTGTTTATTCATCGAACATTTACAAACTTCTCAAAATAGTCTTTATAACAACTGATCAAGCTCCTTGGTACGTATCAAAAAAACAAATTCATATAGACCTTCATTTCCCAATAATTTTATAGTATATTTCACAGAGGGGACACCCCCCTTCGGTGTAATAATAGGCCATAGCGAAGTGAACTATGTATGAAAGTTGTATATAATCGTTCTGTAGAGGACCAGAAAGAAAGGAACCAGAAAGAAGCACGATAAAAAAGAAAGAAATTCTAAAAAAAATTGAAATAAAGTAAAATACAAGATATGACAAAACATGAAAAATAAAGTAAAGAGAAAAATTCCAATAAAAGAGTAAATAAATTAAATTAAGTAAGTAGTACCTGAAGGTAAATACTTGTTTTTATATTGAAAGAGAAAAAAATATCACGACCATTTTTTATATGCGTAAATACGGTGAACTATCAACCCAGGAGAAATAACAAAAATATTAAATTATGGAAGAACAGAAAATTTGAAAACTGCTTCATCAATTGGTTTTCGATAGAGTTTGAAAGTACGTTTCATAATTTTATTGGTTTTCTGAAAACTCTTAAGGAATTGAAAATTACGTTGCTGAAGAATACTTTACTTTCCTTTTACAAAACCTTTTGATTACCATAAAGGGCTAATAAGTCGAATAGGTAGTAATAAATCAAACAAATATTTCCCATTCCCCCAAAGCTCAGTTGCTCAGTAGCCGAAAACCAAATTACAAGCTCATCAGCTTCGACGCCAGCGCTACACAGTACTAGATTCGGGGTAAACAACATTAGAACAGATGTCATCTGAGGACGTTTATTTACCCTCTATTGGAAATTAGGCTTTCTATCCAATTGTTTAGCTTAATGAACCGAGCAGACAAGCAACCAATCCATGTTCCCAAATCATGGACTATACGTCCCTTGGAGAAATGTTAGTATTACTTTCAAATGACACTACACGCCCTAAATGGTAATATTACTTATGATTTGCAGTCATTACAAAGCGTCCGTCACATGTTCCATTCTACGTGCATTTTTTTGCAACTTATAAATATTTATCGTTTTTCTGTGATGTTATTTCATTGGCATAGCATTTCTCTGCCGACACTTGATGGAGTTATGTTTGCAAAAAACCACAAGAGAAATAAATATTACGATTTAAATATGTATACTGGTTACAAATTTATAACTTAAAATAAAAATTCGCAATACTAACGAATTTTAAACACGTTAACTTCAAAATAAAACCGAAACAAATACATGTTGCATGAATTGAGAGAATGCTGCAATCACGTGCAACACTTATCGCGTTCCGTCACATTGCATTATTACAACTGTGCTCTAGCCAGTCTGGCGCGGAACAGAATAAAGGATGCGGGCGAACGAACGAAACGGCATAACGGAGAGAAAGACATAGGAATATATGGACATAAGCTCAGCTAGATAAGCCCTCGTCCGTAAAATTCCAGTCGGATCTCATGCGCGACGTATAGGCAGGCAGCTCCGCTAAGCGGATAGCGACGCTGAGTGGCGGAGCACTGCGGAATTCTGGGAATCCGATTTTAACGCGATTCCGCCGGTCCGCGCAACTTACGCCGTTATCACAACGCGCAGCCGGTGCGGCTCCGGGCGCATCTGCGCACAGCCCATCGCCCATCGCCCACCTACGCCCACCCGCCCCGCGGATTTGATTGATTGATTTTTTCGTGTTTCCGGGCGCGTCCACTGCTGTGGTCATTAATCCCGTTTGTGTAGTGCATGTTTTCCCCGGGAGATGGCTGTGATCTTCCCCCAATGGATGACGAGATCCGGCGCCGACCTACCGTCAGCTAGTGGGGTTTCCACCTAACCAGGACTCTCCCACCAGCGGGGCACCGCCCCTGCCGGGACAAGCTCTAAGCTTCCGACCGCTGTCCCGGAATATGTGTTAGTGTAGCGCATGTTAGTGGAAGTTAGGGGAGAGGATAGGACAAGGAAGAGGAAGGATAGATCGCGTGCGGTCCGTAGTTTGGTATGGTACTGCTCCGGCATTCGCCTGGTGTTGGTCGGAGAAACCACGGAAAACCGATCTGAGCAGCCGGCCGCTCGAATTCTCCTCCAGACAGCGACTGAATTCGACCTAGTTGAAAAGCTAGTGTCGAAATTCCTGTCGCCGTCAGGACTCCAACCTAGGACCTCCCGGTCACGAGCGCTGCAATGATATCAGTTGATGCACTGAGCTAAATTTTTCTTCTTAGGGAGTACCTTCTAAAGCTACTCACCAAGTACCTTCGTACGGGTAAGAAAGTAAAAAATGATTCGATTTTAGCAAATTTTTTTTCGTAAAGAGCAAAGTTGTTTTTGTCCGTTTTTTACTGAAGAATAATCGTAAAACTGCCGATTTTCAAAAAGCAAGAGAGAGATTAGTATATACAGAGCAGCATAAAACTTACTCACCCGAGAAATATAGTAATAAAATAACGAAACTAAAATAGTAATGATAATGAAACACAACAAAGAATGCCATAAACTTATTTTTTAGTCATTTCGTGATTTCAAATTCTCAGCAACAAGTGCAAGTGATTTGTTTCAAAGTAAATAACTTGTAAAATGTCAATTGGTGTACGCAACAGCAAGTTTGCATAATATGACTGAATAATGATTTCACATGCATCTATGGACGTTACGAAAATAATTTTCCCTAACAAAAAGGAAATTTAATCCTGACTGTAGTAGTTTCAAAGTATAATTATTTTTGTTATAGCTCAAGGTTCGTATAGCAAATGTGACATTAATACAGAGTGTAGCAAAATGAAATCAATTTCTGGCTCCCCGACTACAATATGTAATCAACTACTGTCAACTACTACTACATAAAATTAAAAGAAACTCCAATAACGATTTCAAGCAATTTGTAATCAATAGACACTACAATCACATAAATCGTGATTGTAGTCTTAAAGTGTAAATTATTAATATTGAAATAAATACTGATAATAATACTTGCCATAAGAGAAAGTTTTATAATCCTGTGCCGAAAAACAACATTTTTTGACAGAAAAGCTCTTATTGCCTGGTAAAGAAAATAGGAATATTTTTTGTTCCTGAATGTGGTAAATAACTTTCTCTAACATGTTGAGCAGCTAGATTTCACGTTGGGTTCTTGATACCGAAGAATCGATTGACGGCAAAACATGTCGGTGTGATATCCTATCTTTCCGTCGTCTGTCCGCTTGTCTACCCGTTTGTCTCTCCGCGTGTCTGTCTTTCCGTCCGTTCGTCCGTCCGTCCGTCAATCGTCTATCTGTGGGAAACATCAACGCCTAAACCGTTCAGACGATTTTCTCCAAAATTTATATTTTACAATTGATCTAAATGAAATCGAGACCCTGCGAGTTTGAAAGCAATATTCTGATTTTGGGGACTACTTAAAGCCTCAACATTTCAAAAAAAATCTCAGAAATGTGTCCACATAATTTTTAAAACTTTTTCATCAGATACCGTAAATAGACATAAAAAGGAAAGCGGGTCTCATTTTCTTTGATATCCCTGATATTTTGAAAGTTGCAAAAGTTCAAAACTTTTTTGGCGTCTTCCTACAACCACTGCATTGTAGATGGAGACTTTTTCTGAAAGAAAATTGGTGGCCAAAGACATCTTAAAATCAGCTGGTTCCATTTTCCGCAATCTCTATATTTTCGAAAATTGCAAATAAATTAAAAATGCAAAAGTACAATATTGAAGATAGAGATTTTTATCTTAGCCTACATAAAATCCAGCTCCATTTTTTTGTCATTTATTTTTCCACTGATAAATCAAAAAATTATTAAAAAACATAGATCTCATTTTCGTTGAAATCTCCAAATTTTCAAAAATTCATTAAGTTATAAATAATAACGGAAAGTACAGGTTCCATTAGTTCATTACCAGGACGAGACAATGGCAGTTGCAATTTTGACGATTTCCGGCGCACGATTACATATTTTTTTCTTATTATTACTAAGGTAAGAAAGTGAAAGGAACCGATTATATCCAACTTTGATGTAGGCACAAATTTCTCGATTTTTGAGACGTTCTGTGTTGCAATGAGTTATAGCCCCAGATCTATACATTCAGTCTAGGCTTTTATTTTTTGTCATTATGTAGGCATACATGGGTAACAGTTTTGTTGACATTATGTCTTTAGTAAACTGAACAATGAGTTCAGAGAAATAATTCAACGCAATTTTTCCACTTGTTTCTCACAAAGCTGTTCAAAAAGACTGTTTTATATACAGTGTCGAGTAAGCAGGCATCTTTTTACTATTAAGAAAGCCGAGCGACACGATAATTTCTAGTATTTAAAATATAAATAGAAATTTATTTTTAGAATAGCTACCAAAAGCAAATAAAATGAGTACCAAACAGAAGATGTTTGTTATTGAAAATAAAATCGTTCCAAGTTACCTTAAATACTTACAACTGATTCTCTATGTTCTTTATAAAAGCGTTTGCAGTAAATATTGTTGCGCAATTTTCTTCTATTAAAATAATAATAATTAATATTAATTATTATACTAAGTTAATTTAAAAAATTTCATAACGAAAGTGCTTCATAAGAAACTCGCAAATGGTGATGAATCTTCAATTATCGTAATATTGCAATTTCTAACACGCACGCGCAGGTGACTCACTTACAAAGAAAAATATCCATTTCGTTACGAAACCGACCTACTTGTTGTGCGCGTAGACATCAAACTACGCTTATGTAGTGATTATACTTGTATTTTAGAGAATGAGAGCTTTTGAGTTATCCTCATGAAAAGTGGCGTGCCAAACCATCGTATAGTCAACGGATGTGAGGGGAGCATTCTCGATGGTTCGCAGAGATCCGTACTCCGCTATCATCCCGAACCCCGAGAGAGTGGATTTAAGTAATTAAGTGGGTCTGCGACGAATGGCTCACATTGGACCCTTGCTGCTGGTTTCTTGTAGCCTACTGAAAATAAGGAAAGATCTTTCATACAATCTGAAGGCACCAATCTCGAGGATAATGGCCTGCCAGTTTCTCCGACATTTTTCATGTGAAAGCTAAAAAATCATACTTTTAGTAAATTCTTTTGGTTCTCAATTTTATCATAAAATTCTAATTGGATATATGAAAAGTATTACTCAAATAACGGTATAACATTGATAGCGTATGTAAGTGCTACAAAAGCCTTTCCTCATCACAATTCATTAAGACAACGTCATAATGTAGACAAATAATTTAAAATAAAAACAACTAGAAATTAATATTTATTTTAAGTTGCAAAATACCAACGTAATATGAAATAATAATTCAATTTGCTTGTGTACTACGTAAAAGTCAAACTAGATGCTAAAATAGCAAATACTTTCTCGGAATATTTCTAACTTTTGCAATTCAGAGAGTTCATCGGAAATGAGTTCTGTGCCATTTCTAAGCGTGCTTCTCCTATCTGTGGAAAATGAAAAGAAAAATGAGAGCCTTTTTTATATTTTTTAAAAATGAATTGCATTAACTTCAAGCAGAAATTACGGGAAAACGAATCGTTTTTTTGTTTTTTTCCAAAAAAATTTTCCTTGTTAAAAATCCAACCTTAAAAACAGATTTGATTTAAAGAAATATCTCTATAATTAATGTTGTACTTTTGCAATATTATTTTTTGAAATTATTTCCAAAAATATAGAGTTCGTCAAAAACAAGTAACCAGTTTTTTAACGTCATATATACAAGTTAAAAGTTGAACATAAAAACTGGAGGGTTTTTCAGAAAATAGTGGTTAAAAAGCCTATAATATACACAATATAATTATAATATATTCAATAATATGAAATTATCCGAAAACTAATAACATTTTTGAAAAATTGATCATGACCATATTTAAAGATCTACCTTTGAGAAAGACATTTTTATTCAAAAAACAAAATGTTATTCTTTAATGTTTTAGTTGCAGGAAGACCAAATATTTTGTACTTAAGCATTTATCGAAATATCGGAGATTTTAAGGAAAATGAGAGCTGTGCCATTCTTTTAAGCATTCTGTATGCTATTTGAGAACAAAGTTTATTCGAGCTACTTTTTAGAAAATTTGGAAAATGTTGAGACCTTATGTAAAGTACTAATTAATAAATATGCACAAAACGTATGGGACTAATGATAATAGCAGTTGACGCGCCTGGAAATAGGAAATAATCCAGCAAGAAAGTGAAATTGAAATGATTGAAGGCGTTGTCATTGTCAACAATAGTATTTATTTCAAAAATAGCAGCTTTCGATGGCTTAGCCATCATCATCAGTTTTCTGCTGTCTGAGAGCCACAAAAACGACTACATTTAGGTAGTAGTTTTTGTGGCTCCCAGACAGCAGAAAACTGATGATGATGGCTAAGCCATCGAAAGCTGCTATTTTTGAAATAAGTACTATTGTTGACAATGACAACACCTTCAATCATTTCAATTATGTAAATGTCAACTACAACTCACCACTGAATCAATATCAAGAAATTGAAAGTTACAAAATATATTTCTACATATCTCATTCTACTGATCAAGCTTCTTTCTCATGTCCTGTAAGCAAAAGCTTCTCATTTAAATAATAATTACACTAAGCTGCTAGAAAGGTTTCGTGTTTTAAGACATTCGCCCTTTTTCATCCTTTCATCTCCTTGCACATGATGCACATCTCCATGCTCTCGGTGAGTCTTAGTAAAAACGGGAAATTTAGGGACTCATACTGCTATAGAAAATATGAATGTTTGTAAAATGTTCTTTAAGTAATGTTTAATCATACACAAAAACAATGTATCCGAAAAGTATTTGTTACAACGCACATTACAATCGTTACACGTAGAGGGCCTGTTAAAAAGGAAGAGCCATCATCTTGAAGGATAGTGAGTTCGAGTCACGTAATGAACATACAATGTTGCCTCGCTATGTGTTAAAACACAACTAATCTTCAAACCGCAACGCAACCCAACGATCACCCAAATCGAAACACAACCCGCATCGCTACTAAAAACTTACATAACCTCACTTCATAGCTCAGTACAATAAATCCACATAAAATACATGTACGTTACTTTACAACGTATTACCAGATGAAATTAAACAATTAAAATTGGTACACAAATTTAAGTTAAAAGTAAAATCTTTTCTGCTGCAGAACTGTTTCTACACAATTAGACACTACTGATCGTCAAAAAGAAAAATAATGTTTACTTTAACAAAACAATGATAGAGTATACTGAATTAGTTTACATTTGTATTGTATATTTTTTTAAAAATACTTAATATGGCTGTAACAAGTAATGGACTTCAGCTTCCGGGTCAATGATCCCCATCTCGATGGGGTTTTTGTCTGTTTCCCTGATCCATTGAGCAAATGCTGAGATGGCCCCTTGTTTTGCTTCTGGACATAAATGTAGCTTCTCTATGCACACGTTTTGTTGAGCTTTCCTTTTGCTTGTAGTAATAGTAGAACTTAAGGTGAGTTTCTATTTTGTTAGTAATACAGAAAAATCAAATCTGCGGTTCGTTTACCGTTACAAGTAAGTTTCCTATAACTCGGAAACGAAAATTTCTAGTTTTAGAAATGTTAATCTCTCGCTTTTTAAAATTTATTATTATTATTATTATTATTATTATTATTATTATTATTCATATATTTCCACTATTAATAGTTAAATTGTTGGGAAGGGATTCTGAAACTCAAGAAAGCGTGCGCAAATGATTTTCTCCCCCATATGTCGTATAGAATTTTTTTACTGTTTTTGATGAAATAAATAAATAAATAACCCTTTTTATATAATGTAAAATTCGAGCGTAACACACTGCAGCGTCTCTGACCGGAAGGTCCTAGGTTCGAGTCCTGACGGTGGCGGGATTTTCGACACTAGCTTTTCAGCTAGGTCGAATTCAGTCGCTGTCTGGAGGAGAATTCTAGCGGCCGGTTGCTCTGATCGCTAGTTTTCCGCGGTTTCTCCGATCAACACCAGGCGAATGCCGGAGCAGTACCCTACCAAACGGGCCACGGACCGCGAGCGATCTTTCCTTCTTCCTTGTCCTATCCTCTCGCCCTTACACACACACACTTACACTAACATGCACTACACTACCACATATTTCGGGAGACCGGTCGGGAGCTTAGAGCTTGTACCGACTGGGGCGGTTCCCTGCTGGTGGGAGAGTCCTGGTTAGGGGGAAACACCGCTAGCCGACGGTAGGTCGGCGCCGGATCTCGTCATCAGCGGGAGAAGATCACTGCCATCTCCCGAGAAAAAAACATGCACTACACTAAGGGACTAATGACCAAAGCAGTTGACGCGCCCGGAAACATGAAAAAACCAAACCAAACCAATCGAGCGTAACATGAAGGTGAGTTTGCGTCAAGTACCATCCCCACCTGTACCAAAACCGAGCGATGCAAGTCCAAGGTCCGACCGCCCATCAGGCGTCCTAGGTGAGTGTCCCCGCCAGCATAGCGGCGCGACGCGGCGCTGGCAGAGAAAAACGGGCGTTCCAATGCAGTGGCCACTGTCGCGCTGTCTGTTCGGAGTGATTTATCGGGCCCATTCATAATCATTATTAAATTGTAGAGGAAATCGAATAAATCACTCACTCGCCGAGTCGACGTCGCACTGCCCCTCTGTCGGGCGATTTTTTCCCTACTCCGAGGAGCTTGCTAGCCGTGTAGTAGCGATGCTAAGTATAGAATTGCTAAGCGCACACGTCCTTCCCTTTCTTGTTGGGTGAGTTCTCATAAAAGATTGCAAGGAGAGTTGAACAATCGTAATTTCGTCCTAGAACTAAATTCCTAAAGCTGTAGCACTAGTACTTTTATCTTTTCATTTGCATAAAGAGTCATTTTTGTGAAAAATCTGCTATTATAAAAAAATATTAAAACAGTTTTCTGTTTTATTTGCAAAACAAAAAAAGAAATATAGTTTTAATGAGTGATCTATAGGATTTAATTAAGCATTTTTGCTTCTAAAAATGCATATAGTTCCAAAAATAATTACAATTAAAGACTAATATGAGGTTCGTTAGATCTCTGTAGAACAAAATATCAATGTAACCTCTGGAAGGTGATAATGGTTTCAAGTGATATTGCTATCATTTCACTGCTTCCGGGCGTTAATTATGAAGCTATTAGCTACTTTTAAGTAGAACTTACTCTTCATTAAAGGGACAAACCACGGACTTTAGAGAAAAATTATGATCTGTATATATTTACATTTGATATTGCTCAATGTAATTTTTTAATTATAATTTTCATACTGTGCAAAAATCAATTTTGTACAGAGCTCCTCTAAAATAAGCTCATTAGCGGAAATCATACGTTTTCCTGTATCTGTATGTAATGTTCGATACTAAGTATTTGGACCACACATTAAAAAGATAATTAAGAACATGTTTCATCTGTAACAGACTCCATGATTTTATGGAGATAAATGTGAGTTATGATTTTTTTAAATATCGAGATACTCTGGGAAAATTAAAATAATGTGAATTTACATTCTCGTTACCGGGGAAAATTTAACCCGATTAAAGTAATTTTTCAGGCTTACAAAGAAAAAATATCAATGTCAGATAAAGTAATTATGACTCGTTGAATTAATTTACATGTTTTCACATTTCACGCTAACCATATTTGCAGAATGCAGGGTACAACGTTTTCATTCGCAACTGGATTTTCAAGTAGCACATACTTTAGTCTTGATGGAAAAAGTCACGTATGTTCCAATAAATTCGCTCAATTAATTGTAATGTTGCTTTCGTGTTGTGGATGGTTTTATTATGTGTACATATATGAGAGGAAATTCAGATTCGTCGTTGTCAATATTGATACGAAAATAATAAGAGTTTATTATGCTATTGTCAAATTCCCCAAACCGTACAGATTCCCCAAACCGTAAATATAATTGTTTTTATTTCCTAAAGGAATATAGTATGTTGACAGTGTTACAGACAATGTTTCATTATTTTTTATCGAAAAAAAATCATACAAATGATCGTATGACAGCAAATGATTTCACTGGTTTTGGAAGTTAGAATAAAAACGATAATTATTTTAATTAATAATTTTTTAAACAGATTATTTTTAAATGTGATATTTCATTGTTTACATGCCTTGTTTATCAGAATAAATGCCTTCTTATGACGTCATTTTAGTAAAAATAAATGGCTTTTTGCCTGCCTATTAGGTAAAATGAATGCTTGAACGTCTGGGCTCAACAAGTGATTATACTCCTCGGGTCGCTTTTGAACAGCGTTCTATCTTTACATGGAGTGATTCTGGCTTCGATTCCCTGTCGGCGAAAGAATATATGTCAGTTTCTGTAGGTGTGAGATAAATAAACAAGCAAACAAACAGGCAGGCCGAGTATGCTAGACCAGATTAATCCGACCTTCAATTGCCAAATATACACATACTCTACAAAGGATGTTTGACTGTAACCGTCACGTAAGTTCTTAAGGTTGCTCGTAGAGTTGACTGACTCGGCTGTGCAAGTGGTTGAAGCAAGTGGGAGAGATCTGGTTCATTCCCGACTGGGACAGGCAATTGTTTGAACAGTCAAACTTTATTTGTTACAATTACTTCTAAGTAGCCATGGAGTTGCAACGGTATTTGGTAATTGCAAACAGGAAACATATTCCCTTGTAATTGTCAAAACATGTGACTAGAGTCGGACGAAACACGTTCCATTATTGATATATAGTTTATGCATGTTTTACTACGTTTTAGTCCCTAAAACAATTTAATGGAACTATGCAGTAGTCAGGACATGTAGAGAGTGGACTTGACCATTAGAGGAATGTAGAAATGAAAACATTATTTTTTAGATATTTCCAAAGTTCTAGATATTATTTGCAATTCATTACTCCACTATTAGTTTACGTCCAGCTTGTTTTATTCTAAATAAAATCCTATTGTTGTGAATAAGAATAGAAGTAATTGCATTGTTGTAGTTGTATAAAAGTAATTGTCTTGAATAAGAATATAAGTAAAGTATGGTTGTGGAAATAAATCTTTATTGTAGTGATGAAATAATTAGGAAAGTCTGTTGAAAGAAATTTTATCCTCCAACGAATTGCCAAAAAACGTGCAAGCAAGTGCGAAAATAAATGATCTCCTAAAACACAAACAGAAAAAAATCAAGAAGCTAAGAGGAAAGGAAACAACTAGGTTCCAGATGACCCAGAATATGGAATAGGAATGCACTGAGGGATTGAATACACGCAAAATTTAGCACCAAAATTTTGAAGTCAATTAACTCAAATTCTTGTCTTTTTTTATTTTAAGAATATTTAATACCGGGGAAAAATAGTAGAACGTGCTTAATGTTTTTACAGCACTGTCTACAATGATTATAGTCATAATTGGAACAAAACTATCAAAAGTGTCAAAAAAAATTAAATGTTAAATATTAAAAAAATCAACCCTGTAAGTAAACTAGATTTTTCGATAAGTGTACCTACAAATCATAAAATTAACATGGGCAAGATAGAAATGTCCTTCTCCCCTCAAAAACAGAACTTGCATTAATTTTAATACAAGAACTACTTTCATGCAATATTTTTAACAGTCATTCAAAATTATGCGAAAAATTCTCATATTTTCAAAAAAATTTACATTATATTACTTGATTTAATTTTGAGAACAGATTTTTTTAAATATCTCCATCTATCAAAATGTAAGACACCATCAAATATTTAAATTTTTGTAATATTCGAAATTACAATTTTGTAAACTTTTTTAATATTTGAAAATGGAAATATTTCAAAGAAAATTGATTTTAAGGCATTTTATGAACTTACTTTGCTCTATTCGAGAGAAGTTAAAGAAAAACTTGGAGCCCTTTCGAAAAAATCTTCTTTACGCATTGCTTTAAAATTGCCTTTATTTCACGCAAAATTACTCGATTTTGCGAAAAAAATATCCTGAGTCTCAAACATTACCCATGACCCAACTAAAATATTAAATTTTGAAAAGCAGTTTTTAGGAAAAAATCTCAGTCATCAATATTGTAGTTTAAGAAATATTAGTAAATTTTTGGTTTTGAAAATCGGGTTAAAAAAAGGAATTTAATTCTCTATTCGAGAGAAAAACGTGGAAAAATTTTTGAGAAAATTTTGAAAATGACGTTGAAGGCTTCATGTGAAATATTAAAGAATCAAAATATCCGTTTCAAATTCCCAGTATATCCATTTCGACCAGTCCATCCGGGAATGTCTGTTTTGGAGAAAATCGTCTGAATAGTAGTCGAAACATTTCAGTAATGAACCGGCAGGAACAGTAGTCGATCCTACTTAGACGCTGCCGGAAAGACCGATCGGTTGGAGGGACAGACAAGTTTTACTGTAAACCACATTTTCTGTATCAAGAACCCTAAAAACTTGCATTCGGACTGCACAACGTAATGGAGGAAGTAATTTACCGCATTTAACAGCAAAAATTATCCATTGATTCGGTATCAGGTATCCACAATACAAGTATGTCTGTAAAAATATCGCCACTTTTCGCTTTAGCTTTACATCAGCTTTGCCTTTACTTCCAGTGGTGGAGCTAGAGTCATTCAGTTGGGTATTCTGAGAATATTTGTGTTACATTTTTTTTTGTAAATTAGCTCCATTCATCGTTTTTTTTCATTCAACAAAAACGTCTATAATTTGTTCTCTAAAGCTGTCGTTTCTGCACAGTTAATTTAGCATACATTTCTGGATAGCCAGTGTACTGAAATTACTGATTCTGATGTTTCCCAGGAATGTCTTTACTCTCTTTAAGGTAATAATTTTCCTTTCACATAATGCTGTAGATAAAGAGAAAGTTAGACTGAGGTGTATCAACCGAACCGTCTCGTGATAATTTTTTCTAGACCAATTTGTCTTAAAAATACTTGAGCTACAAATCTGCAGCCATGTATTTTGCATTATCAATGTATACATTTGTCAATCCATTTCGAAGCTACTCTCTGTCAAAGAATTGATATCGTTTTCTTAGGAAAGAAAATTTTTCTGAACGAAAGGACGCTTTGTAGGTGTTTTTTTGTCAAAATGAAAGTTTTCAAAATCCTGAAACCTATAGACCATCTGAGTCACTACTGTATCAATGATTTTAAAGGAAACAATTTTGTGTCTTTGAAATAAGTCTGACCCTGAAAGTTCATTCATACAGATTTCAGAAGTCTATTCATATCTATCACGGTCTATTCCTACGTATCTATCTACTATTTCTACCTCTACGGCTACGGATACTTGCCTCATGATTTCACATTGTTGAGCGAAAACTGCATTTCGATATCGTGAACCGTTCAGAAGTTATGGGACTGGCGCATAGTCAGTGGGACATTCTCTATAACACTAAATATTTAGCTCCATTAATTGTTTCATAAAGAAAACACGAACAAAAATCACACAACTCTACTTTCCCACAACGTGAGGTGAGTAGGTGAATTGGCCTGCCAGAGACGTGAACGTCCGGCCCCCCGAGAGCCAGGCGGCCTACCGGTGCGGTGCCGTAACTGTGACCGGGAGGTCCTAGGTTCGAGTCTGACGGCGGCAGGATTTTCGACACTAGCTCTTCAGCTGGGTCGAATTCAGTCGCTGTCTGGAGGAGAATTCTAGCGGCCGGCTGCTCTGATCGGTAGTTTTCCGTGATTTCTCCGATCAACACCAGGCGAATGCTGTGGCAGTACCGTACCAAACGGGCCACGGACCGCGCGCGATCTGTCCTTCCTCTTCCTTGTCCTATCCTCTCCTCTTATACACTCACACTAACATGCACCACACTATCACATACGAGTATTCCGGGAGACCGGTCGGGAGTTTAGAGCTTGTCCCGGCTGGGGCGGTGCCCCGTTGGTGGGAGAGTCCTGGTTAGGGGGAAACCCCACCGACGGTAGGTCGGTGCCGGATCTCGCCATCCAGCGGGGGAAAATCACCGCCATCGCCCGACAAAAAAGAACATGCACTACACTAACGGGACTAATGACCGAAGTAGTTGACGCGCCCAGAAACAAAAAATTAATCAATCAAAGCTCTCTGCCCAGTGAGTGCGAGTGAGAGGGAGAAATGGTTGGGGAGCGCCCTCTTTTGCGCATGCGCGGCAGAGCCAGCCGGTGTCTATCCACTGACAGGCTTCTCGCTCAGCTACCGGCCCCAACGAGTAAATCTCCGCGACCCTGCTAATTCCCTCGCGCGTAAACAGGGAAAAGGAGTCGAACACATTTAAGTTTCTTCAACAATCCAGTACAAAATATTAAAAAATAGCACATTAAACGACATATTTTTATTGAAAAATAATTTGGGTACTCTAAGGCTCCCAGATTACCCTTCAGCGTCACCGCTGTTTACTACATAACGAGTATGGAGTAGAAAGCCCGCTATACTAACCGTTACACCACCGAATCCGTAAAAGGCTTCGCGACCACCGACAATATCTTTGTGTTGGATACCCTAGTAAAACAGCCGCTTGCACGTAAATAGGGTCATTTATATTGCAGTTTTGTGGATTTCGAAAAGGCTTTTGACTGTACCAATAGGGAAGATTTATGTTGAAAACTAAATGAGCTAGGCGTCTCACGTAAAGTTTTATAAGTGTTGCAAAGCATGTACACTTCTTGGTGAAAAATTTTCCATGAATAGGGGATAATCACATAGTGGCGGCGCACAGTAAAGGAAGAATTGTATTCAAGGAAATCGTTTTCGCAGTGCGCAGAGTTCCGGAATTGCTTTCAAAGGTGTGCGATACAATGTTTAAATTACTAGTTCTCCCAACTATGAACTATGTGGCAGAAAATTGGGGAGTGGTAGGATAGATCGACTAAAAAGTATCGAAATATTATTTCAAATTAATTCTGGTAGTCTACATTCGCAGCAAATGCTGCAGTCTTAAGAGAAGTCGGTAGTGTAGGAATTTGGAAAGATTTTAAAATGAAACCCATTAAACGTTGGATTAGATTAGCAGGTGAACAGGCTGACACACTTATACATCAGTGCTTTAGAGTGAGGTTACAGGGAAGCGACCAACGCTACTGGTCGTGCAAAATTAAACTGCTAAATACCTTAACCGTGTTACGAGAACAAAATTGCAAGACACACTTCATGTATAATTAAACAATTCAACGTTATCTAGTTTAAATTATAATCGCAAACCAAAATTTTTTAAAATTCGTATAAGCTTAAAACAAAGTATACTTCTTTGTGAGTGAACGAAAATAATCTGTTCTATTTTGAATGCGTAAACACATGTGTACGTATATTGTATTTGGCGAAAGCTTGTCGATAGAAATAAATAAAATACTAATAATCATTAAGATGTATTTTTTAATATTTCTTTATAGTGCAAATGTGTGTGGGTAAGATAGTTATATACTTAATCCTATTGAACTAAGGGCTAAATACTAACTTTGAATCTTCGTAAATGGCAGACTTATACCTCGAAATGTCTACAGTTAATTGGCTTTCAGTACGTCCTCCTATTTGTGAACTAATTGTGTACCTCTGATCCATACATTTTAGTATTAACTACACGCTTTTCAAAAGAATACCTAATTGGCGCTAGGATATTTTTAATATTTATTTTACATATCTTGATGTACCCTGAATGCTTACTTCTCTTACGTGATATGCACTATTTTTTATATAATATTCCTTTTAAGGAATGAACAAAATCCAGATCAATTGCAATACAAAAAAGCCATTCACGTAGAGATTTGTGTAAATATTATATTAGTATATTCTGGTATTATGAATGCACGAATAAGAGTAAAAGGCCGTTAGCTCGCAAAAAGCACGCAAAACATTTTGAAAGCGATCGGCGTAGAGGGTTGTCAAAACAGGAGCTTCTGCACACACCGCACGTTTTCACGTGGTCCTAATCCTCGATGTGTAGCACGCGCATACACCGCAATGCGGATTCAAAAGAGTCCTGCTCCAAAAGAAGCTAATCCCCAGCAACAGCGGTTGCGGCCGCGGCCGCGAGGGCGCTGACGTGCCCACAATCACATCGACACACGTCCACACAAACAACGCTCTTCGGTAGAGGCCCGGCCCACGCTGCTTTCCATCACGCGCGCCGACACGTACGCCGAGATTTGTGAACCTTCATTTTCTAAAGCTCCCGGTGACACACCAATCCCCGTTGAATCACGGTAAGGATACGCGTAGGTAAGAATTTGCATTTCAAATACCCTTTTCAAATCGCGGTTTCTTCCAAATTCATACGGACCTGTGTTTGTGTGAACTTCATTTCAAACACTACAAAAATGTAAAGAAACTTTACTTTAATTTAGGTCGCACTTAAAGTACTTCCAATACTAATACACTTCATGAAAAAACATAAAGTGAGGAGAAAGAAAAATGCTTGATAGAGAATTTCTGTTCTCCCAACGGCAATGCTGCGGAGTTTTGAAATTATTTTATAATATTCAGAAGGTATAGAGAGGAATTGAATACAATATTTTTCAAATTATTTCATAGTACTTAGAAGGTTAAATTCTCTTCTTAATGTTAATAACATGTTGCTAAAATGCCTATTGAAGATAAAAGTGTTTTAACAATTCTCACGGGTGCATCTTTCGACAAGGTCGATAACTATTTAACTTGATGCCATATAACATGATCACGTATTATTTACTAAAACACATTAAATTAACATCGATTATTACACTCTATGAGAGTTGGAGCTTAATGTATTCACTGAAAATAGTGAACGTCTTCCTCTCGTATTGATATATCTCTTCTATCACGTTGTCTAATAAATTACTGTGAAGTAGTTTGAATATTTTACAAATAGAACATTTACAGAATTACAAAAGCTTTCAAAATCACTGAAAGATTTTAAACAATTTAAGTTTGTGATCTCAAAATTTGTTAACATACTTACGTATGTTATACATGTTTACATATTTACAAGTGGAAACTTGAATATTATAGAACCTAAATTTTTCCTATATTTTACATCAACGAAATGTACAGAACGCAAAATTTGAGTGAGATAATGTTACGAACATTGTAACTCTCATCTGTAAGAGCTCTGCTTCAAGTTAAACTTTGCATTCTCCCTTTTGATAGGATTTTGTGAGTCAGGGAAATGGTTTCTTCGAAATGGTCTCACGAGAAATCTGTCTTTACATTCCCTTGACAAAAGAAAGAAAACAAGAAGACATCGAAGTTTCCATTTCCTGCCTTCTTACGGAGAAGACGAATCCCAGCGAAATTCTTTGCGCTGATCAATCCCCGCAGGAAGGAAGAAAGGAAAGCCACTTATGCAGCCTTCCTCGTCGAGAAGAAAACAGGTTTTTTAAGCGTTTTTTTGTTAGTGACAAAGAATGAAGTAGTTAAAATTCCCTTTTTAGTTCTTTATCAAAGAAACAAGTATGCACTTTGAAAAATATTAACAATTTAGAGAGAGAAATACTTCATTATTTTCCTTTATGTGTACAAAAAGTCTAAGTGTAGTTTACACCCATTTGACTTTAGTAGTTATACCTTGTAAAATATTTTAAGGGGGAAGATACGCCTTACAACCTTAAAAAATCGATTTTTGAAAACATTTTTTCAAGGCATTAATTATTCAGTAAAATTTTGGTGAAAAAATATTTTGATATCTGCAATAGTTTTTGAGTTATGATTTTAAAGGTAAGTCACTGCATCATGCATCAATTAGAGTAGTAAGGTAAGTATAACTCATGAATCTAACTTTGTCCCTTGTTTTCCAGAATTACTGGTTTTATGATCCGTTTCCCTTATAACTCGAAAACTAATCGCTTTAAAGCTATGAAATTTTTAGGATGCATTTTACCAAGTATTATCTACAAAATCATGCTAAATCATGCATTTTACATCAATAGTTTTAGTGAAAAAATTATAAAACTGAAAAGAAGCTATTAATATATTATATAAGCTGAAAAGAAGCAATATCAAATCCAAATCATAATTTAAATGTAGCTCCTTCAATTTGTGTAGTGCCATGTTAAGCAAAATTTGAAATCATAAATTATCTGTACTTCGTTTGATTCCGATTGTTCTACCAGAATTTTCATTAGTTCAAATCAGAAATTTAACTACATTTCTTAATTTTCATAAAGCTAACTTCACGTTGACATTGTTCTCTTGCCTTCTCTGTAAAACTTTTAAAACCAACCTCAATCGCTTGTGCTTCGTTTGTTTCACGAAATTGTTTTTTGTTCCAAAACCGGAAATAATACACTACAGATATTTTACTTTGGATAGTGCTAATTAGACGCGGACATTATCCTCTCACTCTCGTAATAAAACTTTTGAAACTTACCCACAATTCTACCTAGTTTCTACCTCGTTTGCTCTCAAATGTTCTGTCGCAATTATTATTTCTTTTAAAAATATTATTAAACTATATGTTAGTTCATATCCCTGACATAAAATCTAGCTTCTATAATAAAAGTGTAGCGCACATTAACAAATTGAACTTTTGAGATATTCAATATATGAGAATGTGTAATGAAAATATGATTTATTATATATTATTCCACAAACTCAGCAAAAAAATTTAACTAAAATTTTGGAGCCCTTTTTCAAAAAATATTGTTTACGTGTTTCTTAAATTGCCTTTATTTCAGAACAAACTGCACGACAACTACACAAAATTTGAAAAAAATACAATAATATGTAAAGTTACGATTTTGCAAAATAGTTATTAAGAAAAATGTCAATCGTCAATAACGTAGTTGGTCGGTGCAGGCGGAAAAAATAAAAACTTTTGAAAGTTTTGAAAACTCAGATATTGCAATTAAAGCAGGTCATGAGCCATTTTCATAACACTTTATTCCAACCTTTGAGCAAAAATTTAGAGAAAAAAATTATGAATTTTTGAGAAATTTGCGAAAAAAGTTTGGGGCTTCATGTAAATTTCCCCCCAAAATTAATATACACGTTGCAAATTCAAAGAACCGCATACTCAGTCATGTTGATTACGAAATATTCATTTTAGTGAAAATCATACGTACGACGTCTAGAGTTGTTTGCCGACGGACAGGCAGAATGACTGAAAATCAATGTTTCTATAACAAAATCCCACAAAAAAGGATTCGAACTAGTAATAGAAACTAGTGGTGCTGCAACACAACATTCTTTGTCATAGACAAAGACGTTTTGTGGAGGTGACGTAATATTATAATGATTATTGTTTCTGTCATGGACGCCGCGCCGCCTAGGCGAACGGGGGCACCGGAGCGGCTCGTAACGCCGCACCTGCGGGGTTTCGGGAGCCGGTAGCTCAGTGCATCAACTGATGTCACTGCAGAACCTCTGACCGGGAGGTCCTAGGTTCCCACTCCCCACGGCGGCAGGATTTTCGACACTAGCTTTTCAGCTAGGTCGAATTCAGTCGCTGTCAGGAGGAGAATTCTAGCGGCCGGCTGCTCTGATTGGTAGTTTTCCGTGGTATCTCCGATCAATACCAGGCGAATGCCGGAGCAGTATCCTAACAAACGGGCCACGGACCACGCGCGATCTGTCCTTCCCATTCCTTGTCCTATCCTCTCCTCTTACACACACACACACACACACACACACACACACACACACACACACACACACTTACACTACATTATCACATATTCCGGGAGATGGGTCGGGAGCTTAGGAGCTTGTCCCGGCTGGGGCGGTGCCCCGCTGGTGGGAGAGTCCTGGTTAGGGGGAAACCCCACTAGACGACGGTAGGTCGGCGCCAAATCTCGCCATCTCGCGAGAGAGAAAAACACGCACTACACTTACGGGACTAATGACCAAAGCAGTTGACGCGCCCAGAAATACGAAAAAATCAATCAAGAGGAAGTAACAAACAGCCGCTGAAGAACTCGCCTAATAGAGAAGCCCTCGTCGTTTTGCTTCCCTGATGAGCGAAAGACAAGCGCCTTCCTGATTTAGCGAGCCCCGCGAGTTAAACACGCGGAGTGGCTCGCTCGGCCATCTAAATGATTTGGGGCCTTTGAACTCTCGATCAAAATCGGAGACAAAGCTGGAGGGTGCTACTATAGGAGGCGTTAGTGTCGCCGGGTGCAATTGCAAGTTAGGCTTGCCAACATATGCACATAAAAATGGGCTAATTTGAACTACGAAAAGTGTCTTTAAAATGTTCAATTATTCATAACATAATATAAGAAACCGCTGAAGAAAGCACGAATATAACCACTATCTTTTGCATAAACATACGCGCCTGCTTGTGCCCCGCAAATCCACGCACGTTTTATGTTTCGTTGGCAGCAGTTCGCATTTTAGTTTCTGTAAAAAGATGTTACTTGGGTGCGCGACACTCTAATGATCTCCACCACGTTATATGGGAGTTGGAAGTGAACCGTGGCGCCCCCAAGCCTATACTTGGGTTTTTCTAACGTGGCGGCTGAGGGTAACATCTCCAAGATGGAATTCGGCGCGACTTTTTGAGTCATTCTCAGTCCTGCCGCCAGAGTCGCTTGATCTGCAGCACTGCTTGATACGGTCGCGATCATACTATATCTTGCGGCAGGACTGATAATGACTCAAAACGTCGTGCTGAATGCCATCTTGGATATACTACCCTCAGTCGCCACTTTAGAAAAACCAAAGTATAAAAGTTCAACTGATGGCTGCAACCTCGACGACAGCCGTGGACGATTGATTGATTGATTGATTTTTTCATGTTTCCGGGCGCGTCAACTACTGTGGTAATTCGTCCCGTTAGTGTAGTGCAAGTTTTTTCTCGGGAAATGGCGGTGATCTTCCCCCGCTGGATGGCGAGATCCGGCGCCGACCTACCGTCGGCTAGAAGTATTTCCCCCTAACCAGAACTCTCCCACCAGCGGGGCACCGCCCCAGCCGGGACAAGCTCTAAGCTCCCGACCGGTCTCCCGGAATATGTGGTAGTGTACTGCATTTTAGTGTAAGTGGGTGTGTAAGGGGAGAGGATAGGACAAGGAAGAGGAAGGACAGATCGCGCGCGGTCCGTTGCCCGTTTGGTAGGGTACTTCTCCAGCATTCGCCTGGTGTTGATAGGAGAAACCACGGAAAACTACCGATCAGAACAGCCGGCCGCTAGAATTCTCCTCCAGACAGCGTCTAAATTCGACCAAGCTGACAAGCTAGTGTCGAAAATCCTGCCACCGTCAGGACTCGAACCAAGAACCTCCCGGTCAGAGTCGCTGCAGTGACATCAGTTGATGCACTGAGCTACCGCTGCCAGTGCCCTGGACGAGACGCCACCTAGTTACGCTAACCACGCCATCACGTGGAATCTCTGCATGGTTATAACGAAATAGCTTGTTCTTGGATTACTCTGTGGTATTTCTAGAATAAATAGAAGTTTATAGTGAACTCGTTTATTTTCGTTACTAATCCTGCCAATCTTGAACGTAAGTTTCCAACTAATGCATCAACCAAGTCCTGAAAAACGCTTTTCAACGACCGAACGTCGGAAAATCGTTGAAGATGGGTAGACAGACGGACGACCAGACAGACGAACACACGGATATACAATACTCACACGTTTGTTAAACATTTGTTTTGCTATCATGATCCCTAAAACGTGCCTTTCAACAAAATATTGACATCCAATTTCCGTAGCATTCTCTGTAGTACCTATACGAAGTATGTTAGGTATTAGTTAAAAGAAGTGATAATTCCACTCGATCTACATAATATACGACATAAATTAAGAGAAAACACGATATTTCAAGTGAGTTTTTAATTAAACATAAGGAGGAGAACACATGTTCTAGGAGGTAGTGCGCATTAGCTATAGAAAGCACGTCGCATTAATCACCATTTTACTTCCGTACTGTGACATACTAATATGGGGACATGTTTTATTACATAATATTTGTCGTAAATGGGCGAAATGGTTAGGGCAAATAATAGGCAATATGGCGCCATAGTAACGACGTCGTGGTTGTTGTCTGGAAAAACAAACATTTATCTGACCGGGGAAGTGACGGCGTGAGTAGGAGGAAATATAAGAGATTTGTGGATTGGTTGAAGAAGCGTCGACTGATTATTAAAACGGAAGTTTGGAGCATTTTGTCGAAACAAGAGAGAAGGCGATGCATTGTGGGTTTTAAAAGGGATGATAAAATTCATTCGGTCGCATGTCGTGATGGTGAGCAGTTTGCTCGCGAACAGATTAATTTGTGCATGTTAGGACTCGTAAAAATTTCGGGGGTCTACAGTACGTGTTCAGACTTTGAAATAGTTTCGTGTGGTAGAGCAAGAATCGGACTTGAGGGACATATTCGGACTCGGAATATTTTCGTGGCAACCGAAGTGAATTGTGATACTTTTAATTGGAACGTGTTGAGTTCTGAATTTTTGCAACAAAATAAGACTTGAAAATTTTTCGCGAGTGAACCCTAATCATTCTTGAATTTATAAATGTATGGGGTTCACGAGCAATACCGAACTTTGCATATTTTCTTGCAATAAACGGAAGATAGAACTAAGAAATCTTTTTTGCTGTGTAATCATAAAAGCACTGGATATTTATACGGAGGGAACGGGCATCAGACATAACATAGTGGAGCTAGAACAAATATTTGAGTGGTGCGAAACGGTGAATCGGCAGTGTTCGTATTTAAAGAAGAGCAGCAGATTCGTGGTAATTGGACTTCGGAACTTCGGAACCTCAAGAAAGAAGGGAAGGCATTTCTTCGAGGTGGCATCGATCAAGATCACGCGAAGACCAGAATCACCGTATAAGGTTCGAACCAGGTCATGACTAAGAAAGTTTCTCATTATAAATTTTTACATTTTAATTTGTTACATTTTAATAAGTAATAAACATTAAGTTTTTCTTTGAAAGAAAGATAAATGATTTTCATAGGCCAATTCAAGCTAATAAGTAGCTAGAAAAATAATCTCTGTTTTCAGATTCCTCGCCATTCTGTTTATACGGCAGATCGGGTAATCGGCTATTAATAGATAATACCACGAATCGCCCAATAATTGTAGCAGTTAGAGGCATGTTTCAGTACAAACCAATTAATATACCCAAAGTATAGTTTACAAAAATTTAGGTCTATTATAACACAACCTGAACGAAGAATATCATAACAAAATCTGAACTTTTTTCTTAAAATCTTAATTTACCAAAAATAAGAAGTCACAAAAAAAAAAGAGTGACGAAACTCGAAAGATTGGAAATGAAAACAAAACTTGTCGATTTACAAATTTTGTCGTGCTTACGTTTTTCTGGTCGTTGAAGTTTTCGAACCAACTCCACATAAAATTCTAACGTATGCATTCCGTGAGTCTGGCGACACGATCACTCAGCTCATCGGAATTTCAAATGATGGTATAGATGACCGACTTTCAGATTTCGCGCCGGCTGTCGCTCACGTTAGTGAATAAAAATTCTAACAACTGCCTCTCCTTTTCAAAATAGCATGCAAATTCAATTCCATTTGCTCTCACGCCTCAAATACGAATGGAACAGACCGCAAAACTTCGAAACAGAGGTCTGGCTTGCGCGATTAGCATTCTGTTGCAGTTTTCCACGAATCTGGCCTTCCCTGTGGACGTCAAAGAACCAAAAATTTTAACATTCGTGCCCAGTATGTGTTCTATTCAGACAAGGACCACATTACGTGCACACACAATTATTAACGTTAGGCCAGAATTATACTGCTAGGCATTTTGTACTGAAATGGGACAGAGTTGTATTAGAAACGAATTCTTGTCGGCTTTTATTAGTCAGAGAAACTTCCATTAAAGATAGATATATTAGATAAGTACGTATGTACTTAGAGATTGCAGTATTTTCTTTTAGCTGTTGTATTGTTAACTCACAACAATATTATTAAAATATGACTTCAATTTACTTTGGAAATAAGTAATTGGAACCTCCTCAGAAACGCCTTTCCCTTTTTCTCACTTCTCATCCTGCAGAAGTCTTTATATTCATTCTCATTACAGTGTTTTAATTTCTGAATATTGAAATTTTTATCCTGCAAATTATTATTTTTTAAATAACAAGTTACAGATATCGTATTACTCTGAGAAAAATTAAGAACACAATTAACATCGTTTTTAATTCGTTAAGAGCAAACTGCTTGCATTATTATCAGCCAGGAGATGTACAATGAAGGCATAAATAAATTATATTCACGGTTGGCAAACATAAAACGCGCAGCAGGCCTTCGCGATTTTTCAATTTTCACTCACAACTATCAACTTGAATAATGTGGCTCTCATACGCTTTTTGTTTTAAAGCTTTGATTGTTTTGTCCGTTATATCCAGCTTAAGTTTCTTCAAGCTTGTATTTATATCCTGGTGTGTCCAATATTTGCAGTGGTTTCGAGGGTAATTTCAGACATTCGAATGTTGAAGCCAACTTTCGTTAATTCAAAACTGTACTCTGAAGCCGCGTTGTGTCACAGGGCTATGGCTTTGTGAGCCCGTGTCTCGTTGAAAGCCGCGACTACAGAACAGTAGCGTATGCAGTCTGGCGTAATTTTTACATTCTCGCATTACGAATACTTCCAAAGAAGAGAAAGTTATGTAATCGAACGCCGGAAAACGGTGTCTTTTTAAATTAATTTTTTCTGGTGCAATGGATTAACCACTTTCCAGAACGGTTATATACGTTAACACAGTACAATTTGCTGCATTTTATTACTACATAGATGTAGGGTTATCCTCTAGAATTCTTATCAACTTTACAGCAGCACAAACTTTGTTTCTCTTTTCAGTTATTCAAAAGACTGTTATTCAGTGTGAGTCACGTAACTTTATTACCTCCTGCAGATTTTGAACGGTCGAGCAATACAATTTTTGCGGAAGGGCGTGAGGGAATGTGGCTAATTGATACATGCATTCCTTTATTTTTTATCACTTGTATTTTACAAGATATTGAAGTAACATATTTTTTCAAATGTAACTCTACATATTTTAGTCTATTATGACATGCGTAAAAAACCACATCCAATGATATAGAGCAATTTTACTAAGGATGAGCCAAAAGTGACAGCTAGTGGTGGCAACATAACTGAAGGTTCTGTGATCGTTGTGCCCATGAGCTCATTAGACTCCCTTCCCGCATTCGTTTGTTTGCAGTTGGCTAACTTGTAAATGGCTTCGACGCTTCCTTTTGTGATCTCCCCGTACGACAAAAATATAGTCCGCAAGAAATAATTGATATTAGAAAGTGCACTGTAATGTGCTCTTCTTTAAAAATTCTTTTTTTTATATATATGACATTGAATTTACTTTTTGTGTGATAAATATTGTTTATTTTAAAACCGAGATGCGTACGTGTTTCCGGCTTTAAATCATTTTTTTTCTATTTACATTCGTGGCAGTTTTCTTTTACTGATTTTGAGAGCATGTTAAGAGATTTTCGGTATACATAATTAAATTTAAATATTTCCCGGACTCATGTACGTGCATATACCTCAGCGAAACTCTTAGATTTCATAGGGATGTTTTCACAGGAGCCATTAGCACTTTACGAAGGAGCGTGACTGAACAGCTGTCGCGGCGGAGGGATACTTCTCTGAAATACAGGAGATGTTCACTTGTTTTCGCGAACTGTCATTTTGACTCATCCTTAGGAAAATCGTTCTATATACATATTGTTATATGTTAGACAAACAATTTTTTAAGTAAGTTTGATTTGTTTGCGACTCGTATTTAACGGATATTTTGAATGCCGCAGTTCGCCACACAAGGTCACGCAGCGCTTCCCCTGCTAACGCACGCTCGGGCTAGGAAAACAGAGCACAAAAAGAATAAAAATTCTCAAAAAATTGCTTATCTAACATATGCAATATAAATTTTATTTATGCTTTAAAACACTTAAATACAAATGATAAAATAGAAATAAATTTCAAATTTCCCCTTGACATGCACTTCCGTGAAAACTGCATTGCAATAACTTTAACCGCTCAAAAACTGCAGAAGGTGCTAAAGTTACGTGACTCATCCTGTACATTAGCATAGGAAAGTAAGAGCTGTGTTAGGTTTAAGGTGGCTCTAATGACATCTCCAAAAGACTCTACTGAGAGCGGTGGCTCAGTGCATCAACTGATTTCACTGCAGTGCCTCTGACCGGGAGGTCCTAGTCCTGACTGCGGTAAGATTTTCGACACAAGCTTTCAGTTAGGTCAAATTCAGTCGCTGCCTGGAGGAGAATTCTAGCGGCCGGCTGCTCTGATCGGTAGTTTTCCATGATTTCTCCGATCAACACAAGGCGTATGCTGGAGCAGTAATCTAACAAACGGGCAACGGCCCGTGCGCGATCTTTCCCTCCTCTTCCTTGTCCTATCCTCTCCTTTTACACACACACACACACACACACACACTAACATGCACTACACTACCACATATTCTGGGAGACCGGTGGGGGGCTTAGAGCTTGTCCCGGCTGGGGCGGTGCCCCGCTGGTGAGAGATACCCGTTGGGGAGAAACCCGCTAGTCGACGGTAAGTCGGCGCCGCATCTCGCCATCCTGTGGGGGAAGATCACCGCTACATCGCGATGAAAAACATGCACTACGGGACTAATGACCTCAGTAGTTAATACGGCCGGAATCACTAACAATTAATCAATCAATCCAAAATACTAATGAAGGGTTGTCCAACTGGCGGCCCGCGGTGCCATTTATTGTATCCCGAGAAAGATTTATTTACCAAAAGTGGAACCCTCTCATTCATTTGGGGGAGAACATTGCGTGCCTAGCTCGCGCACTCAGTAGCAGTCAACACCCCTTGATGTAAAAGTAGGTTAAGTTAAGATTAAAAAATTTTCCCCTACAAATGAAGAAATTCAAAGTCATTCCAAAGCGTTTCCCTCCTTAATGTTGGTGAATTGTTAGTGATTCCGGGCACGTCAAGAGCTTAGGTCATTAGTCCCGTAGGTGTAGTGTATGTTTTTCCTCGGGAGATGGCGGTGATCTTCCCCCGCTGGATGGCGAGGTCCGGCGCCGACCTACCGTCGTCCAGCGAGCCTCCTTTATATGTCGTACGGCCTGATGTCACACATGGTTCCATTCCCCTTTCCGGTTCAGAGCAGCCGGGCAAACTGCGAAGATCACGAGATACGGGGGAGTCAGGAGTGGATCGCCCGAGTAATGTATGTATGGCCCCCAACCATATTAAAGATTTTAGTCAACCATATTAAAAATTTTACTATTCAACCATAGTAAAGATTTAGATTCTGGAAGATTTGCCAGTGGGACACCGCTGCTGTAATGGTTAAGTGACGCACCGCCATCCCAGAGCAATGTTTAGCAACTTTTAAATTAAGCGCCAGTTGCTCATGACGCAGTGCTTACAAACTGTAAAGCTCGTTACCTTGATCTTCCTAATGTATGTAGTTGTTGCGTTTTGAAGACTGAAGATTCAGAAAATGGTAGGTCATAAATCCGAGGTTCGACTCCCAATCGTGTACATAATTTTGACCCGACTAACTAGCATCGCTGAGGGCGACGACTTCCCGGAAGAGTGTTCCAGAGACCAACTGTTCTTACGCCTACAGTTAAGGTGGTTTCACCGATCAATTCCAGTGTTTGTTTTTTTTTTTCAGAGCAATACATGAACAAACTGCGTGCGATCATTCCTTCTTTTCTCGCGTTATTTCAGTGCCAATCCCTAGAACAGAGAGATGGGATAATCCCCAACCTCATAGACCCTATAGAACATTTCTCAAAGAAACGGTATACAAGCGTTTTCAGTTTGTGAGAAGCTGCTATTTATCTGAGACACTGTGAAATCTGAGACACTTCGAAAGAAAGAATATTATTAAAGGATTTTTACTGAATCTTAAAATGATATTTATACACAATCTGTAATGTTTTCTTTTAATGTAAACAGTAACTGTAAGTGTATTTGTTCAATCCTTTGCTATTTAAAGACCGAATTTCTTTTTGTGAAAAAACGAAACCTTTTAAGCATTTTCGAGAACGCATGTAAGCTTCATATCTACAAAGTTTACATTGGAAAATTGAAAACGAAATCCCAAAAGAGAAATACATTGGATGCGTGGTTACTTCCACATAACGAGTGTGTCAAAGTCCCACTAATTCTGGAGCTTCAACACCCCTCTGCGGCGCGCAATTCAGAGGAGAGCAGCGGCATCAAAGGCGAGTAATGCGCCGGGGAAGGGTTGATCAGTTGGCAATCATGAGTTAATAGAGCCCTTTGCTTCTACTCCATTGAAACGCCGCGAAGCGTTCGCGACTTGGAGGTCTGTCTGTTCCACGAAGGCCCCACGACACGGTCAATATCACGAAAGGACGGACTATTCATTCACAATAGAAACAAGTACAGTGCCATTCTGGAAGGTGAGACACAGTTCGTTGAATTAATGTTTAAAGGGCCAAGTTGATGAAAAGACATATAATTGATTTCTTTCACAATATATTAGTTTTCATACAAACTTTTCACACGTTCGATGATTGATTGATCGATTGTTAGTGCATCCGCGTGCGTCAACTCCTAATCTCATTAGTCCCTAAAGTGTAGGACATGTTTCAGCGCGGGAGATGGCGGTGGTCTACCTCACTGGATGACGAGATCCGGCGCCGACTGCCATCAATTAGCGAGGTTTACCCTCACCAGCTATCTTCCACCATCGGGGCACTGCCCTAGCCGAGGCAAGCTCCCGACCGATGTGTGGTAGTGTAGTGCAAGTAGTGTAGTGGTAATGTAGTGTAAGTGTGTGTGTGTAATATGTGAGGATACGACAAGGAAGGGGAACGAAAGATCGTGCGCGGTCCGAGGCCCGTTCGATAGGGTACTGATCCGGCATTCGCTCGGTGTTGGAGAAACCACGGAAAACTACCAATCTGAACAGCCGGTCCCTAGAATTTTCCTTCAGAGAATTATAATTCGACCTAACTGACAAGGTAGTGATAAAAATGCCGCCACTGTCGGGATTCGAACCTTCGGTCCCGACGGTTGCACTGCAGGCATACTGGAACCTGCAGTCCCGAACGGTCATAGGCACTGCAGTGACACCAGTGGGCGCCCTGAGCCACATCTCCCAGAACGTTTACACACGTTCAATGACGAGTTATTCCTACGATTTCCTAGTAAAAACCGGCTGAGTTATCTGACGGCAACAATTATTGCCACCGCAGTGACTCTAACCGGATGCCTTAGGTAGCCCCGACGGTGGCGGATTATTCGGCCGAAGTTGAATAGCTAACATCCAGCGACTGTCGGGAGGCGAATTCCAGCGACCGGTTGCTCCGATCGGAAATTTTCCGTGGATTCTCCAAACAATACGAACACGAACACGTCTTGTTCGTGGTACTAGATCGCCTTGCCCTTGGGAGGGGTTCTTCGATCTGTGTTCTTCTTGTTGGTGTTGCTTAATCATGGTTGTTAGACTCCGCTCCCCCGCACAAGGTCGGGGCTTGGGAGTCGGGGTGTTTGGAGGAAGGGTTATTTCGTTTGGGTAGATGGGTTGTTTTATTGAGGGGGTACCTGGGTGACGGGGAAAAGATGGGGAGGGATGAAGGATTAAGGGGAGGATGGGTTAAGTTTTGCGGATGGAGAGGAGGGGAGAAAGGGTAGGATTGGATTTTGGGGGAAGAACTAAAGAGGGTTACTGCTTTTCATAGTAGTCGAGTTTAATAGTTGTCCGGTGGTCGTATTCTATTGTGTTGTGGTTATGTCTGTCTGTTTACCTTCAGCCTTAGGTTATAGGGGGAGGGAGTTGTAGGATGTCAAGTGGGTGTTTCTTTCCGAACAATATCAGACTACGTTGAAGCAGTACTCTAAGAAACAGGCCACAGTCCGCGCGCAATCATTCCTACCTCATTCTTGTCGTCACCTCTCCTCATTTATATACTCCTACATTTTTGTGCCCATTAATACCACACATCGGGCGTCCAAATCTCGCCTGTGGTGGCGCCCCACTGGTCTCGATACCTGGAGAGGACGACCCGCCCGCTGAGGTATAGGTCAGCACCGGATCTTACGATCCAGAGGGTAGGTATACCGCCACATCCCGGAATATAGCATGCACAAACCTACGGAACTAATGACCATCGTTCACGCACCCGAAAACACCAGTCAATCAAGAAATCAATAATAGTTGAAATATGTACTTCGCTTATTAGACAGAAAAGAGCCACATTCTAGAAACAGAACTACTCGTTCTCCATACCTTGAACTATATATTTTACACAATTTTCGTCTATAAATACAATTTTTCTTGCAATTTTTAGAGGTTGTTTATAAAGGTCTCCTAGACTTACTGAAACTTTTTTTTCTGATCTTCATAAATAGTAAATATTTTCAAGACAGTTGTTTCGATGTTATTACGAGTGATATATCTGTAAACTACAAAACGTTCGTAAGCCTAACTTTAAAATATTTTGCAAAGTTTATTCAAACATTTAACATTGCTAAAATAGGGTATTCTCCATCCGTTTAAATGGTTTTTGCACAATTCTAAAGCCAGCCTTATGGATGCAGGGATTTTTTAGGTTTCTTTTCGAGGCGAGAAAATCGCAATAAGACAATGAGTCAATAAATCTATAATTAGACTTCTGCAATTCCATTATATTTCACCGGAGATTGAAAAGCGGAACACAGCCGACAGGCGTTATTTACCGTGTGATTGTCGTGTCAGCGAAATGTTCGTTCTGTAAAACTTTTGAATTACCTTATTTCCTGCCTGCTCAGAAAATAAGTTTCTTTCGGATGCGTTAAACAGAGTCAGATTCTCAGCGCGGCATGCTTCCTCATTACTCTGCTAGAATATTATCTTACATACCCGTGCCTGTCGGTTTTACAACAATATCAGGGGTCACCAGAAGTATTTGCTCGACACTTTTTAAAAAAAATAGTTCTACAGGTCCAAGGAAAAGTCTAAATTACTTTTCATATCTTTCACAAATGTTCATTAAAAGAAACAAGAACGTATGTCTTTGTTTTATGTTAATATAAACAAGTTTCCTCCTAAAAGATATGAGGCGTAATTTTAATAACGTAGAGATCAGGTGCCTAATCTCATTATGTTACTTTGCTGATTAAGGTATTTATTAAATTTTATTAATATTATTTATTAAACATTAAATAATTGTTTATTATTAATTAAATATTAAAGTCAGAAGTAATGCAGAATTAAACGTGTTTAAACTATGATTCGAAAAAAAAATCAGGTCTAACGCAAGTTAATTTTTATATTAGAAGACTTCAAAATAAAAAGGTATTAATTTTTAAATTAATAGTTTACTGTCGGCAACTAGTACAAACTAAAAGCTTAAGAAAATACTCTAAATATTCTCATAAGAAAGCCAATGTCAATTCTATTTTCTTTTACAAGACTCGATTTAAACGTAAAACAATTAGAAAGAAGTAGTTTAATGCTAGTAGCCAATGAAAAATTGGAAGCTTATTAAATCAATACAAAATTGTCTAATAATGAATAAGTTTCTCAAATGTCTTTATGCGATGCTGTGGAATGATCATGTTGTATGGATATGGTTTGCCACAACAGTGGAAATTTGATTCAATATTACGGACTTCATCAATACCTCTATTTACATTCAGGAACTTCGCGTAGAATGATAATTCTGGCTGCTTATTTAATTCAACACCGAAATGGATTGTTAAACGTATATTCACTTCATTCAAATTTGCATCTTTAATTATGCCTAATTAACAAAGAATTTGTTGCTCCACATAAATATGCACTCGTTTTCTTGCTTGTTCATTTGATAATCAAGTTTCGTTCATTTTGTGAAAAGAAATTTGTAATTTTACGTAACAACGGTATTATTACTGATATGAAGATTTCCTTTTACACCAGCTGTTCATTATAAGGAAAATATAGATTAGGTAATTTTCACAATTGTTAGCTATTGAAGTATACAGTCTACGTATATTACGAAGAATAGAATTTAGCAGAAAATATTGAATGCAATTATGTAAGAGGTGTTTTAATATCACTACAATATTAGCTTCCTTTAGAGTGTTGGAGAAAAAAAATTTGGAACGGAATTATGTATATTGCTTTTAACAAAATGAATCTGTGAAAAATGAGTTGCATCATATTTGTTTCAGTAAATACTAAGGTATTGACTGCAATAAAATCCGTAATCTTATCTGAATTTTCATATCTTTTTAAATAAGATCCGTTTTGAAACTAGAGCCATTGCAAAAACAGAATATCCGAATGAGATACCTTTACTTGGAAGGTCTTTATGTCACGAGGTTTTTTTGAAAACAATTAACATTTTACGTGGTCTATAAATTAATCATGTGAATTTTAATACGTAACCAGAGAGCAGAAAATTATTTCATTGGTCTCTTTCGGTCTCCCTTTTTGACCTTTTACTCTTCTCATATTCTCTTCCGCCGACATTCTCGAAAAAGCAATTTTGGTTTCTTTACGCGTTCAAAAACTGATCTATCTATAAACAAGCCCTTAAACACCGACGAGGATATTGCAGATGCAATACACCAATTAAATGATGTAATTCAAAATGCAGCTTCAACAATTCAATGAACGAAAAAAATAACTTAAAGCAAAAGAGGCCTAATTTGTTTTCTTAAAACTTGGAAAAGACAAAAGAAATGTCCGTCCGAAATTCTCGTTCGGAAAGTTCATTTTGTTCCATCTATACTAGAAAACATTGATCTTTCTTATGTTTTCTTAAAAATTATTCATGATTTGTTTAAAAATTGAAATTAAAGACAAGGTATAAGATTTTCCATTAATTCCCATAGAAAATATTAAAATAACTGGTTTTCAGAAGAAATAGCATGATGGATCAAATCCATTGACAATGCGAATTGTTTTCCTTTAGTCTCAAGAACATCTGTGCATTGTATGAACATTATTCATTTAATATATATGTCTCTTCAACATTAAAACTAATTAATAAGACTTTTTAAATCACATTTATTTATTTTATGATCGATTAAACCAGATTACAAAATTACAATAATTTTCTGTACAGATGATAATACTCTATGTTTCTGTGTTATAACTACAAATAAATCCAAATTTTCTCACGTTTCGTCGATTTCTAATAACTTATTGGGCGAATTTAGTATTCGATTTTCTCCATGGACTTTCAAATACATGTTAAATATTGCACTTACCTTGAAGAGCTTTTAAATATGCCTTCCCGGCCTGGATTAATTGTCTAGCGCCTGGGTTGAATTTGTCAAGAATATTCTGTAACAATATTAATACAAAATATAATACATGAAAGTAATGCAAAAAATAATTGAGAATTTATATTAACTTAATGACCTCTTTTATATTTCTATTTTAAAGGAAGATGATCAGGTTTAAAGAATGATTTTAACACAAAATAAACAAGATTTGAAATCTGTTTATTTGTGCAAATTTGAAAGTATACACCAAGCAAAGAAAGAGGTGAGGAAGCAAAATAAAAATATGAGTTACAATTAATGGTTTGAATTGAAGGGTTTGGGAATAAGATAAACTACACTAGCCACAAGAAGTCTCCCATTATTCAGTGCCAATGTTAATCTCTATTTTGGATGAAGTGCGGTCTTTCTCGAAACTATAAGTCTTGTACGTATACAAGGACTTTGGGCAGAAACATGACTTATATTCTCTATTTGACTTCGATCAAATAGAGAATATAATACTCCAAGCCCTTCAATTGTAAGTTGCAGTAAAATCAATAATATATTATTTAGATCAAAATTTTATAAATAAAATATTTCGAATGTAATGTGTTGAGATACAGCTGCTAAGGGCTTGTAACGTCTCAATTTTCAGTCACTGATACATCGTCGACTTTTTGACGATCGCTTCTTATGAGAAATGGACATTGGCCTTTGGACTATGGTCTATCTCCACACAAAAATAGCAATTTAATGAACAGATTCCGTCTCACAGGTTCACAAATTCGTATTAATTTCTCCAAACTGTTAGAAATTATATCGCTAATCTCTTACGGAAATCATGCATTAAAACATTCCGTGGAAGATCCAAGAAGATCTTTGTCTTGTCTCCACGAACTCAAGACGCACTCTGCTTGTTTATCCAGGGTCTTTTAACATGATTAACGTCCCCGTGCGAGAACTCTCACATGTTAACCCCCTCCCCTCTTCCGTATTTTTCCCTTTTCATATTAAGCCTGAAATATATATTTTTCTTCAAGACCTTATCCTCCGTCACTTGTTCTATATATCTACTTGTAATTGATAACAATAAAATTAAATTAATTAAATTAAATTAATAAAACACCCTTGTAAATAGAATATATCCTTATTTAACGTTATTACCGAGCAAAGATGTTCTACACCCGTGTAATTATATCGATTAGAATATCAAGTAATTAGTTTAATTTCATATACAGCTGCAGATTCTACTGGCTCTGAATAGGTGGGGTAGAATCAAGAAGCGTCGAACCAGGAAAAATGTTATAAAATGTTCAAGAATATCTCGTCCTTTAAATTACGATGTGAGAAAAATTTTTCTGAGGCTTTCAACCGTAACATTTTAGTTTTAAGGCCCTAAAACGATTCGTTTAGGAGTTGTTTAATGATATAGATTCAAAAATACGACGGAATGTTGCGGGTTGCATTTGACATGAATATTCATAGATACATTTTTTAAACGAATCCTTCATATTTTTAAAGTAAAAAGTGAAATTTGTCACGCCTTCCTAAAATTCTATTTCTTTAGAAGCCTCATTTATAAAGATAGGTAGCGTGTGAGATCCGCAAAATGTATGTATACTACTGAACTTACATAGAAGACCATATCCCGTTTCTAGGAAGGGATCAAATAATAACGATAACTCTCTATGTTACAGAGTATATTAAACGACTTCTGTGAGCTACAGGTGGTAAAAAGGACCACTAAGGGAAAGAAAGGTAACCAAATACAAACGTTTTTTATTGATTGATTGATTTTTTCGTGTTTCCGGGCGCGTCAACTGCTTTGGGCATTAGTCCCATAAGTGTAGTGCATGTTTTCTCGGGAGATGACGGTGATCTTTCCCCGCAGGAATGGCGAGATCCGGCGCCGACCTACCGCCGGCTAGCGGGGATTCCCCCTAACCAGGACTCCCCCACCAGCGAGGAACTGCCCCAGGCGGGACAAGCTCTAAGCTCACGACCGATCTCCCGGAATATGTGGTAGTTTAGTGCATGTTAATGTAAGTGTGTGTGTGTGTGTGTGTGTGTGTGTGTGTGTGTGTGTGTGCGTGTGTAAGGAGAGAAGATAGGACAAGGAAAAGGAAGGAAAGATCGCGCGCGGTCCGTAGCCCTTTTGGTAGGGTACTGCTCCGGCACTCGCCTGGTGTTGATCGGAGAAACCACGGAAAACTACCGGCAGCCGTCCGCTAGAATTCTCCTCCAGACAGCGACTGAATTCGACCTAGTTGGAAAGCTAGTGTCGAAAATCCTGCCGCCGTCAAGACTCGAACTTAGGACCTCCCGGTCTGAGGCGCTGCACTAACATCAGTTGATGCACTGAGCCACCGCTCCCGGTTGCAGACCTTTATTTTACATTCCAAACTTAATGCTACACTTGTCGTTCGTCGGTTGCGATAGCGGCACAACTAAAAAGATGAAGTGTTGAGATAAAAGATTTTTTAGTTTTCCCCTTATATTGAAATGCATCATTCTGTCAGTCACACTTCACTTTGTGGTGGAATACTGTCCTGTAAAATACGCTGCTAAGTAAAACAATATGCAATTCTTGACAGTGCATTAACTCAAAATTCGTGTTTTTTTTTAGTTTTGCCAGTATTGCAGACCACGAGCGTTGTGCTAATGATGATGTAGATTTTAGGTTGTAATAAGTAATAGTCGCTCTCAAAACCCTATTTTTAGGGGATACATTTGTTTCGCAAGCTCGCTCTCATTACGGCACGCACGAGATTTAAATTTATATTCTTTTGAAAGGAACCGCCAGTGTCCGCACGCCAGACGTACGTGATCGAGAAATGGCTTCATTCCTCTACAAAGAGATAACAAATTAAGGGGTGCAGGTAAGATAATTGCACAGATATAAGCGATTTTAATGTATGTTTTTATCACATCCTATTAGAATTCTCCTCCAGATAATTCTCCTCCGGATAGCGATTGAATTCGACCTATCTGAAAAGCTAGTGTCGAAAATCCTGCTGTCGTGAGGACTCAAACCTAGGACCTCCCGGTCAGAGGCTCTGCAGTGACATCAGTTAATGCACTGAGCTACCACGCCCAGTGGTGATTAGTATGGCAATTGTAAGCTTTTACCGGGGGGGGGTTACATTGGTGTTTTCCGCCCCTCAAAAATCCATGCTTTTTACTGGGGATCGAACTCACGCTCTGGACAATGAGAAACCAGCAACCCATCGAGGTAATAACAAACGGCAACTGCTTAGATATTATTGTTTTATTATAATTAACTATTGATATTCACTCATATCTTTTTATAATTCTCATACACCGTTTTATATTAATGCAGGAATGATAGTGGTACGGGTTACTCTTTTATCGCGCTGTTAATAATCTAACGATGCAAACGGACGCTGCCGAGGACTGTTAGTACAAGGCGATAGTTTTCGGAACGTATTTTATACATAATGCCACCATTCTCCAAAAATATAACAAGCATTGGACAAACATAAAACACAATCCCCAAGGAATGAACAGAAATAATTGCAACTCCAAGGAATAAATAGATTTAAAACCAAGAAAATTAATGAAGGAAGATTGTAATTATTAAGGGTAATTATAAGGAAGACGTTAATTATTTCCGTTGGAATGAGATCTTCTACATGTCTGTTTTATTACTCGTTTAATTAACAAATATCATGCACGTACGTTCTAATCTTAATACATGAAAATTGTTGCTTGTGTATGGGTACGTTTGATCCACAAAAATATTTGAACCACTATTAGAGCGGTTACTTCAAATTTCGTACGTACACTTTTAAAAAGCCTAGACAGAACTCAGGTGAGTACGCTATCTTAAACCCCAAGATTCGTTACACCACAACATGGTTTTAGAGATAATGCAACTCACAATGCATCTTCGGAGCAATATTGTGGCGTGGCGCGGTGCCCAGATGTATGAGGGAGGTGGGGAAGCACAGCAGGAGAGATGGGGCAGACGGAGCGGCTGATTGCAAACATAAATACTCGGACAACTCCGGATAATGAAGCAGTTATGTATATTTTTAGGAATAGCAAATGGAAATTGGTATCTGCTCATTAATACAGTTTCTTGCTCGCTTCTAGGCAAGATATGCATTTCTGTTCTTCAAATTTGAACGACCGTCATTAATGATAATTCTGTGTCACGAAAGGTATAATTAGTTTCCACGCAATATGTGTGACAAATAGAGTTGTTGGACACAAGTCCTGAAATTATGCTCATTACGAGGCAAATGGAGTGCTTTGTTGTAACGGAACGGTTGCGTCACTGTGAAGGTAGAGCGGATAATGAAGATCAACGGGGATGTGTTTGTTGACTGTCCTTTGCCAGTCCAATGTGTTCTAGGAAAATGAATACCATGGTCGGTGTACAGGAAAACATAAAGGCGCCATGTAAATCGGGTAGAATAACAGAAAATATTTTATGTCTAATATTAATATTGTATTGAAAGTTAAAAATAAATTATTAAATATAGAATTTATAAATGTTTAATTAATATTATTGTATGACTCACAAGGCAATGCGTAGTAAATATAATTTCTGATAATAGCGAATCTTTCATGTTAAAAAACTACAAAGTTACATTTCACAAAAATGACTATGTTAAAGATTTTTTAGATTCATATCTATTCGTACCCTACGGTGTAGGATACGTGAAGGGACTGTACGAAGATTAACAGCAAATTGAAGAAAGCAAGTCAGAGTGAATCATTGCTGGAATATACTAAACAACATTGACGTAGTAATTATGGGACGATCACATTGCATAAAACACTTACCTAAAACTTAAGTTTTTCTGACAATCGAAAATATGAGAAGAGAATTCAATTCCAAGATCAGCGAACTCATGTATGTGAAAACAATGCTAACTCTGCTAAGGGCGAGGAGAGTCCCGCGCATCTATTGATTCCCGCTCTAATTCAGACGTCCCGAAACGTGGAGTTCCTTTCCGAACAAAACAGCGGGCGCTGATCGATGCGTTCAGTTGCGACGATAGCCATCACGGCTCCTGCGCCGCCCGATGCTCCTCTTTCTTCAGCTTTTCTTGCCCCGACTCCGCCCCGCCACGTCCCGCCCCGCCCCGCCCCGCCCCGCCCCGCCCCGCCCCGCCACGGCCCGCCCCACCCCACATCCCCTCCCGCCCGCGCCCGCCGCCCCGGCCCGCCCCTGCCCCTGCCCCTGCCCGCTCCTGCCCCGCCCCTGCCCCGCCCCTGCCCCGCCCCTGCCCCGCCCCGTCACGCCCCGCGCCCCATCCCCTCTCCGCCCGCCCCGACACCGCCCGCCCGCCCCATCCCCTCTCCGCCCCGCCCCGCCCCCGCCCCGCGCCTCGTCCCCCTCCCCGCCCTGCAGTCCCGCGCCCCCTCTCCCGCCCCTGCCTCGCCCCCGCCCCGCACCGCCTCCACCGCCGCTCTCCGAGATCTCTTGTTCCGAATCGACTATTACGATGCGCAGACTGCCAAAAACTGCTCCGCTTCCGCCTACGACAGCAAAGACTGGATATCAACTTCCGGGGCCCGGGGGGAGGAGACGTAGGGGCGGGGCGCCTTAGAAAAGCAGAGACGCCCCGCTTCCGGTCGGGGCTGCTCCGGGCGGACGACAAAGAGAGTTCGGGTCGAGGAAGGCATTTCCGCAGGGATCGTCGTGGAGCTACACAGGGTGCTAGGAAACTTTTTAAGATTTCGCTCAACAAAAGGCGCCGGCTAACTCGGAACGAGTAAAGAGAGAACAAGGATTTCTGAGCTCGGTGTCCCGGCCAGATACTCCGACGCATGTTTCTACGAATTCTCGATCCTGCTGGAGAAAGAAAAAGTACCTTAACTTATTTTGGAGAAATGCATATTCTCTTAAATGTTTTGTTACTTTTTTCTACTGTTCACTTAGCATTTGGTCTTATTTTATTTCAAGCAATCTAGGAATCTCTCGCGACCAGTTTGAAGAATTTTGTATGCCGAGTGCCAAATGTCTGAAAGAAAATTTTGTGAAGTAGCTTCATAGGTGAATAGTTTTGAGATACAACGTTTTTTTTACCCCATGCTGTCATTGGACAGTACGTCTAAAAGATTTTGGGAAATAATATTTCCTTCTCTGTTATTGCTAAACAAATTAATATTACTTGTGCAACCTGATTTGTTTTATTCAATCAAGTTAATATCAATTTGGCTATATTTAATACACAGTTCGTACATTCGCAGAAAGTAAGTCGTATGACGCAGAAAACCAATTAAAGTGTTCTCACAAAATTCAAGATTTAACTCTAAATAGTTTCCTTAATATTCGAGTAAGAAAACTGAAACGTGCCTCATAACACACGGAAGCTAAACAAAAATAATCCACTACCACGTGAAAATTCTTGTGTTTTAATTTCCGTTTTGCAAGAGTTATGGTAGTATAAGTACTTTTTGTCACTTTCCAAAACTGATACCATTTGAATGAAAAACTAACAAATACGCTCGTCACATTGTTATTTTAAAGTTTTATCATTAAGAAATAAAATCTCGTTTCTGCGATTAGACAATGTTGGAATTTTCAATATTTTCTACTTCACTTCACTCATACAGTTCATTTAGTAGACATGGATTAATTTCTTACTGATTTTCATTTAAAATTAATTTATCTCAGATGTAATAGTTGACAGATTTAATCTATTTTGAAAAACAATGAGTTTTACAGATTTTTTAGTTGACTTGCTTTCTACTTAACCTCCAACAAATGTCATAATCTTTGTTTCGGTCCGCTTACGTTTCCAAATTATATTTTTCCCTTTTCTAATGAAGTAAAACCAACTTAAGGAAATGATCCAGCTAATCAAGCGTTCTGTCATATCAAAAAATACTCAAATTATTCTAAATATAGAGGAACTCGACATGAAAATGTTATAAATAACTGTTTCCTGAACAATTAATCACACATTTTCATTACAATCTCTCCTTTTTATATTTATTAAGCGTTTTTTATAACATTAGTATGTTTTCTAAAATAAAAACCTCACGTATAATTCGGTCTTTTGTCGATTAGCTTAGCTCCAAACCTGCGGTTGACTCCAGGTAAAATTTTCGGATATTCACGACTATGGCCACGCTCCATAGGAAGCCAACCTCTGATACAGCGTGTTCATCGCTCAACGATCTGTTTATAGAATGTTAGGTCCATCGTGTTCTTAGAAGTCTTTCAAATTTTGCGAAGAGTCAACAACCTGTTTCGGTTAACTAGTTTATGTAGTATCTACTATCTATTTGTATCTTACATCTCCAAAATCAAGAGAGCAGTCAAACGAAATCAATTTACAGAAGCCTACTCAGTACTGCTATTTTTTAAAATTCAATTTCCACACTATTGAACTTCTTAAAACCAAATTGTACGCCGCAAAAACTACTCATTTGTGTTGCCAAATATCGTTCAAATACACCAAATTTCAGAGCAACCCGCTCATTTTGTTTACATTTTCCTCACTTATGGGAATGTCCCATTCGAAAAATATTTTTTGGCAGCTTAACTTTAAACTATAAGTAATAATTCGCAAAAATTCGTAAGGTTGTATCTTTGTCCAGCTGCTCTAACTTAACAATACAATCTCAAGAATGCAGAAATTGTCACTGTAGATTATAATTGCAGTATCACTGGTATTATTATTATTATTATTATTATTATTATTATTACTATTATTATTATTACTATTATTATTATTATTATTGACAATATTCTATGTGTGTTTTCTTTCCAATATGATTATGAAATACGATTTTTAATTTCGTATTCATGTACTAAAATTCAATTCTTGTAGTTGTGGCAATGTTATGACCACCCATACACAGTCTGAGTATAGACCTAACCGTATCTCTGGCAAGATTACATCAGCATGAGGAACAAACCTTCACGGAAAATATTGTCGACAAACTATAGTTTGTAATCGTGGTTTTCGGTTTTCTAGTTATTCTTTATACTTTTTCGAAGAATTCATGTCATATCTAATCCATCTCGAATTGTTTTCCACCTGAACTGAAAAGCAGGCTATAAAAATCAAACTTCACGTATCATTCGCCTCATATTACAATACAAAATGACCATTTTGAATAATATGATTTACGCTGAACTATTTTCTGCAAGTGGAGTTTGTTAAGGTGGTGGAAATGTTATTTTCACTGATGTCACCTGAACGCGCAGATTGACCGCAATGAGTTTCCTCCGCAGTATTCACACTACACGCGCTCTCGTCCCGACCGCCTACTCTCCAAATTCCCGTTGCCATGGAAACGTGAAACACAACTCGCCGTGGTTACACCGTCGGCAAACAGTAATTCCGCTTTGGCATTGCAGTTTCGTTATCGGAGCGCGTTTGAGCAAGATCTGTGAACAGAGAATGAATGTTTTTTTCTGTCTTTTTCTATTCGATTGCCAGGGTACTTTTTAAATACTAGATGGAATACAACAGAAAATACAGACGATCTCAAAAATTTGTTCTGGATAACTTTACATGAACGACATTGAAGATTTTTAAGGAGAACAATATTTTTAACCTCATGAGTCAACCCTTATTTCACACTCCCAAAATACAGATCTTAGGATATTCATAAAAAACAAACATGATCCGAACGCTGTGCAAACGTGATCATAGAACAACATTTATACGAGAATATAATGGAAAAAGAAACTTTTCACGAATTTAGACATAACTGGATATTTTGGTCATTTTTTAGATTATAAAAGTAACAAAAACATTATGTTGTCCCGGCCCCTTCAAATGAGATTTCAAAATGTTAACACTGCTTCGTTAATAAAACAATGTAGGCTTTCACGGCCGGAGTTGTAGTCAAAGATTTCTTCCGGGCTGAAGGGCCGTGGTACATTGGAAAACACATTTGGAAATATGTTTTCCAATGGACCACGGCCCTTCAGTCCGGAAGAAATCTTTGACTACTGCTACGTTATTCAAACGTTGTTCTTACTTCTCCATCTTTCATAAAAAAATTAAAAATCTATAATCTTATTTCATTTACTAGATTCAAATTAGTGTACTATACATAGATTATTAATAGCCAGTTTCAGTTGCCCTTTGCGTACATTTGAGTACGCGAATCCAAAATATGTAGTTACGATTTCAGGGGAAAACGTAGGTATTTTGACTTTGTAGTTGTGGCAATGTTGGTTTTCTCATGTCGCCAAGTGTCACATCTAAACATTATCTTTAATCATTTACATGCCACCAAGTATAATTCTAATACTATTATCACATTTCATTAATCATTTATCTACCATCATTATTCACTCATCATCATAACTCTATCATCCTTCATACAGTCCAAGGTCAAGGTAAATTACTCCTGTAATCTCATGTGCAGAAAAGAGAAAGAAAGATACAACCCTCCCCTTGTCTATGCTCTGAAATGAGATACGCACCTGCCGCATTCATAGTGTTTTGGCAAATAGGTTAAAGGCATATATCAAGTTAAACAATATGTAATAATTCTTGAAGTTTAATTTATGTACCTTCAAAAACAGTTATAATACTATGTGATGCATGAGGAGAGGTGCAATCGGCATTGAAGTATAATTGTCCATTACAATGAAAGATCAATAGATACATTTCACGACTGTACCCAAGATTTAAAGTTCTGAAACCAATACTGGGTTACATTAAATGGGCGATAGAGGGGTGAAAATGAAATACGAAACTAACCTTCCTTACTTAAGTTTGAAGGAATTCCTGTATTTGGTCGTGCATTGCCAGTGAAATGACATCTTTGTGAATTCTCTCATCTCTAAGGTTTTCGAGTATTATCGGGATGTTAGAAATTTAAAAAAATTCTTTGAAAAATGTTTGACTCCTGTATGTACCAGCCCAACAAACGACCGTATTTTATCTTTTGTATTTATTTAGCTTTGATTTTTCCAAATATTTTCGGCCATTTTCATGGTTGTAATTTATTTTTCAAAACAGTAATGCATAGTTTTTTTCATATCTTTCGAAAAGTGAATCCGAAAAACGCAGATGGGGAGATTTATTTTCACTAATGATCTGAATACTCTAATTGCATATAAAATTATCTAACTGTAACAAATTCGGTTCCAAATTTGAAAAAAGATTTCAATAATTTAAATCACCAAATTCCACATTTTTAAATATTTTTTTAAATTTTGTAACTTTTATGGGGAAATCTAAAAGCTATACAAAGTTCTGTTCATCCACAACATTGTGGTGAACACTGACTGGTAGAAGTCGCATTAATAAAATTAGGGAAATTATTATCCCCATTATTTGGTCTCAAAAATCGTTTAAAAAGCATTGAAAATCACCAGAGTGAAAATAAAACAATCAAATACGACGCACTGCCTTAGACGGGTAATGGTACAGAGCTCTAGAAATGGCTCACATCAATCACAAAGATTCGAATAAGGTATTAAGATATTTAAGAACTTGTCTCTGTAAAATGTTTCTCCTGATAACTAATACCCCTAACTAATACCCCTATTACTAATACTTTCTGTAAATATATTCTTAGAACAAAATAATTCATCGCCAATTTTCCGATGTATGTCCGCCAAGTATAATTATAATAGTATTGCAATCAGGAAAATATATCAAAGTAACATTTTGAAGGAGAATTTACATTATCAGTTTGATTTTAGACAAAATTGTCGTTGGAAGTATAGCATTCTTTAATTGAAGATAACCAAGTGGAAGAGTGAAATCTAATTAATAAGGGAGAAATAAAACGGGACAGAGAGAGAGAACGAGAGAGAGAACGAGAGAGAGAGAACGAGAGAGAGAGAGAACGAGAGAGAGAGAACGAGAGAGAGAGAGAGAGAGAGAGAGAGAGAGAGAGAGAGAGAACGAGAGAGAGAGAGAGAGAGAGAGAGAGAGAGAGAACGAGAGAACGAGAGAGAGAACGAGAGAGTGAGAACGTGAGAGAGAGAACGACAAGCCTTGTGATAAACTACACGTATTTAATATCAACGGAATATTTGTTAATTTTCATTGAGAAATATTCCTTTTTGTAGACAGTATGGAATATTTTCTAGGTTAAATGACGAAAACGTTCTCTGCTTCATGGTGTAGGAAGTCTCCGGCAGCACTGCGAGTACACGCATACCAGCCCTAAGCAACACTTCGAGTACAGTGCCATCTAAAGGAAATGACAGGATCAGGAACATAGCTTATTGTACTTCGCATCATCGCTGTGGGACTTTGGACCAAAATATAAAATTAATGCTCGAGGCAGAGAATTGGATTAATAGATTAATGTTAGCGGACGCGTCAACTGATAAGGTCACTTGTCGCTGCTTAGTGCATGTTTTATCGCGGGAGAGGCGGTGATCTGTCCCTGGAGGATGGCGAGATCCGACGCCAACCTATCGTCGGTTTACGAGGTTTGCCACATCCAGGTATCTCCCACCCCCTCAGCCAGAACGAGCTCTAATCTCCTGGCACGTGTGGTAGTGTAGTGCATATAAGTGTTTGAAAGGTGTAGGGATGTGATAAGGGAGAGGAACGTTCGCGTGCGGTACGTGATCCGTTTGTTAGAGGGCTGCTTGGATTATGTTGATCGAAAAAAAAAACATGGAGAACTACCGATCAGAGCAGCCGGCCGCTAGAATTCTTCTCCAGGCATTGGCTGTATTCAACTATGTAGCGACTTTCTAAAATTTTGACATTGTTGGGGTTTGAACCCAGGACCTCCCGGAGAAGTGTAAAAACCCGTCCGAATGCCTAGCGTCAGTGACACTTCGTTATCGCAAAGGACGTTCAATAAAGAGACGGGATGGGACGGGAGTTCCGAGCCCTAGGTTACTTAGTCCGGGTTTGGGCCGCGGCTTTATCACGGCAGAACCCATCGCCAGTCAGTGAAAATTGCGGAAGGACTTGTTCAACCCATGTAAGGGGCGTATGAGTACCAAACTGGATAGTTAGCTGGAGCTTCCAGCTGGAGAAGCGGCCCCACCCAGATTAATGAATACATGTATGTAAGAGCATTGTGTTCTGGCGTGTCCAGACGCCAGCTTGACGGTGCGTCTTTCCACACCTGTTAATAATAATAATAATAATAATAATAATAATAATAATAATTATTATTATTATTATTATTATTATGTTTTTATTAATGGCGAGGCTCGCCCTGTTCGCCCTGAAAACATCCTGTTATTTTCAAAACAAAGTAGACTTCTGGCAGAACGTACTTCCCTTCCCGATCTCCGGAAAACATATTCGTAAGGATTTTTTTTATTAATTTCAAACTTTTGCACGTAGAAAGTACGAGTATAATTACATAAAAATATTTGTAATTATATATTTTTATTAATTTCAAACTTTTACACGTAGAAAGTACGAGAAATCAACTATACGATCAAATGCGTTCTAACGTTACGTTCTAATCGTGACAACCGTAATTTAAAATGTCCAGTTATCTTTTAATTTATATATCTTGATATTATTTCGGCCACTTGCAGTTGAACTAGTGTTTCTAAAGTATAAATCTTCATCATACGCTGTAATTAACGTATTCCTAAGGATATTTTTTATTAATATTTCAAACTTTTGCACGTAGAAAGTACGAGTATAATTACATAAAAAATATTCGTAACTATATGTTTTTATTAATTTCAAACTTTTGTACGAGAAATCAACTATACGATCAAATGCGTTCTGATGTTACGTTCTAATCGTGACAACCGTAATATAAAATGTCCAGTTACCTTTTAATGTATATATCATGATATTATTTCGGCCACTTGCAGTTGAACTAGTGTTTCTAAAGTATAAATATTCATCATACGCTGTAATTTCTGTAAATAAAGATTATTTTAGTTTTTCAGTTTCCTCGGCAGGAAACCTTTTGAGGGAGTGAAAACATACAGGTCCAGAGAGTCCGTAAGCTAAAGTCGTTTGTCTCGGGGAAGAACGTCGAGTGTGCCTTAAGATAGAGACGTCGGTCTTTCTGTCCAACCAAGAAGGGTTCCAATTTCACGTTTCTCGAACTACTTCAATTAAAAATGTAATTCATTGCGAGGTGGGAAGCATATCGTATGACTTCATTGGCCCTGAAATAGTTGTGATAAATTTCCCCCTAACAATCACCGTTAATGTTGATATTTTGTATCACTGCAGATTGTAAAATAAAATGCTTAGTAAAAAAATTAATTGAACAATTTGTGTGACCATCACATACAGTACTCGAGAATTTATCAAAAATTAACACTCATTTCATCTAGAGTTCTGATCATGTACTCGTACGTGCCTCAAATGTCCTACAGAAATTTTCTTCGAAACAGGCGTCTGTTAAATTAGCTCACCTTTGCACACTTGTTTTTCACAAACTTATTTTTTCCTTTGTGTCCGTTTAAAATACTTTTTGTTTAGTGTCCTGAAAGAACTTTCCAAACCACTTAAATAACTTTATGTATAGACTTTATTTATGTATAGTTTATTGGTTATTATATGGGAAAATTCATTTAAATAAAACTATTACTTATTCAATAACTATATGAACCATTGAATGAAAGTTTCAAAACACATTTCTTCTACGTAAGCCCTAGCAAAAATGTTCCTTGAAATCAAGATATTGGATGAGTGATTATTCGAAATTCTACAGAACACGCTCACTTAGAAGATTCTATAAGGAGGATTATGCTTCTTCCTTAATGCATTAATTATCATCATTATTTATTACAGACATGTCTGAAATAAACACAGTAAGTTATTAAACGATCTATTTTTATTATCAATGAAATGCAATGATTTTTTTGGAGTCCCCAAATGGACCCAAAATAAACAACATTATTCAAGAACCAAAACATCAACTCAATATTATTATCATTTTATTCTCAAGCAACATCACTATCAATACACGCTGTCTTGAAAATCACATCCAATGCATATTTCCTATTACACACCAAAGAAGATATTCCATTTGAAAAAACATATACATTTAGTCTAAGCTTCACATGAACTAGTAGAAACCATACAATATCCCACCCTTTAATCAATCTAAAGATTCAAATAAACTGGGAAATATAAATAGCAAAGCGGATTCGACAGAGATGAGAAACAATGAAATTCTCACAAAAAATATTCTATAATTTTTACCATCATAAAACAGTCTAAATGGAAGAAAAATAAATAGTTGAAGGTGTTAACATTCGTATAGCTTTAAAGAGGGGTTCCAGGACGTATATATTCCAGGACTTTTGGTGAAAGTAATACAAATAAATTTACCTTGTATATGCCATCCACAAGTTTCGTAATCTCTTCGGTCTCCATGACTTCGAGGAATAGCGTCAAGAAATGGTTAAAATGTACAAGCTGCCGGAAGAATCAGTCACAGGAGTACCCAAGAATAGAGAATTCCACACGGAAAACGAGAAAAAAATGTTGTAGTTTCCATCTTTTTCAATTTTTTTAAAAATAACTACACACTCGCTTTCGAGAACTCTTTCCGTCTCGATCACACACGACAGTAAATATAAGAAATCAACTCAAAAATTCGTTTCCCATGATTTGGAAAAAAATCCCAAATTTGGCTCAACCACTATCATTTTGGAGCACGTCACACATCACGTGTGCATTGTTCTCACATACGAACACATCACACATTACACGTACCGCACACTCAAGAGTCGATTGACATCAACTGACACTAGTATGATACAGTCACGATCGGGATGTAAAAAGAGAGGAAAAAACTATTACGACTGTCAAAACTGTGGGAACATCGTTGGATATTTATCTGTTTGAACACGCCACACGCCACAAGATCTGCCCAGTAAAAAGACAGGTAAAATGAGCGGCACAGGCAAAGTACCACTGTATGAAGTACCAAGTACGATACAGTCACTATCGGGATAGCAAAAGAGGAAAAAAACTACCGTGATTGTCAAAACAGTGTGGGAAAAACAACAGTAGAATATTTAACTGTTCAAACACGCCATACACCACAAGATCTGCACACAGTGACAGGTAACGTGCGACTGACACACAAGTGGAATCTCCAAAACGAAAGAACGATTCGCGCCGCCGGAAAGCAAACCGCGTGCACTGGGAGTTTGGGAGTCAGCGTGCCGCGATACGAACACGCCACACAGCACAAGATCTGCACAGTGTCAGGTTAAGAGCGACTGACACAAAGGGGAATCTTCTAAAAGAAAAAAAAAAACAAACAAACGCAGACCGATTCCCGCCGCCACAGAGCGAAACGTCCGCGCTGAGCGGTGTATGTGGCTGCGCGCGGTCCGTGACTGAGGGCGCGACGATCTCGCGGACGGCGGCGGCGGCGGAGGGCGCGGCGACGCGGAGCTGCGCAGCGTAGGGCGCCGGGCGGAGGTCGGCGCGCGACTGCGGCGGCGGCGCCGGGGAAGGGATGCTGCCGCTCGCGCCGAGACGCCGCGGAGAGGGGGCCGGCGCCGACGCCCCCGCGCCCGATCGCGCGCGCCGCCCCGCCCCCTCCCCCGCCGTCCCGAAAGGGTTGGGGTTTCGTGGTTGCGGCGCGGCAATTAAGCGTACTGCGAACCGAGTGCGTTATGGCTATTTGACTCTTGTGATCGCTGGTTGGGAATAGCGCAGGCGGCTCCTTTGGTAACTTTTCAACGCCGAGGTTGGGAGTTCGAATCTCGTTGGGAAAAAAAAGAAACTAAAAACTTATATTCATTCACATAAAATAGCGGAGAAGGATGTGTGTTGCCAAAAGAATTATTGAACATCTTAAGATTGATCCCCTTTTCTTACGTTAAACATTGAAATTATCGCTGCACGCCCGTCCCGAAAGGGTTGGGGTTTCGTGGTTGCGGCGCGGCAATTAAGCGTACTGCGAACCGAGTGCGTTATGGCTATTTGACTCTTGTGATCGCTGGTTGGGAATAGCGCAGGCGGCTCCTTTGGTAACTTTTCAACGCCGAGGTTGGGAGTTCGAATCTCGTTGGGAAAAAAAGCAACTGAAAAACTCATATTCATTCACATAAAATGGCGGAAAAGGATGTGTGTTGCGAAAAGAATTATTGAACATCTTAAGACTGATCCCCTTTTCTTACGTTAAACATTGAAATTATCGCTGCACGCCCGTCCCGAAAGGGTTGGGGGTTTCGTGGTTGCGGCGCGGCAATTAAGCGTACTGCGAACCGAGTGCGTTATGGCTATTTGACTCGTGTGATCGTTGGTTGGGAATAGCGCAGGCGGCTCCTTTGGTAACTTTTCAACGCCGAGTTGGGAGTTCGAATCTCGTTGGGAAAAAAAAGAAACTAAAAACTTATATTCATTCACATAAAATGGCGGAAAAGGATGTGTGTTGCGAAAAGAATTATTGAACATCTTTAGACTGATCCCCTTTTCTTACGTTAAACATTGAAATTATCGCTGCACGCCCGTCCCGAAAGGGTTGGGGGTTTCGTGGTTGCGGCGCGGCAATTAAGCGTACTGCGAACCGAGTGCGTTATGGCTATTTGAGTCGTGTGATCGCTGGTTGGGAATAGCGCAGGCGGTTCCTTTGGTAACTTTTCAACGCCGAGGTTGGGAGTTCGAATCTCGTTGGGAAAAAAAGCAACTGAAAAACTCATATTCATTCACATAAAATGGCGGAAAAGGATGTGTGTTGCGAAAAGAATTATTGAACATCTTAAGACTGATCCCCTTTTCTTACGTTAAACATTGAAATTATCGCTGCACGCCCGTCCCGAAAGGGTTGGGGTTTCGTGGTTGCGGCGCGGCAATTAAGCGTACTGCGAACCGAGTGCGTTATGGCTATTTGAGTCGTGTGATCGCTGGTTGGGAATAGCGCAGGCGGTTCCTTTGGTAACTTTTCAACGCCGAGGTTGGGAGTTCGAATCTCGTTGGGAAAAAAAGCAACTGAAAAACTCATATTCATTCACATAAAATAGCGGAGAAGGATGTGTGTTGCGAAATGAATTATTGAACATCTTAAGACTGATGCCCTTTTCTTACGTTAAACATTGAAATTATCGCTGCACGCCCGTCCCGAAAGGGTTGGGGGTTTCGTGGTTGCGGCGCGGCAATTAAGCGTACTGCGAACCGAGTGCGTTATGGCTATTTGACTCTTGTGATCGCTGGTTGGGAATAGCGCAGGCGGTTCCTTTGGTAACTTTTCATCGCCGAGTTGGGAGTTCGAATCTCGGGAAAAAAAGCAACTGAAAAACTCATATTCATTCACATAAAATGGCGGAAAAGGATGTGTGTTGCGAAAAGAATTATTGAACATCTTAAGACTGATCCCCTTTTCTTACGTTAAACATTGAAATTATCGCTGCACGCCCGTCCGAAAGGGTTGGGGGTTGCGTGGTTGCGGCGCGGCAAGTAAGCGTACTGCGAACCGAGTGCGTTATGGCTATTTGACTCTTGTGATCGCTGGTTGGGAATAGCGCAGGCGGTTCCTTTGGTAACTTTTCATCGCCGAGTGGGGAGTTCGAATCTCGGGAAAAAAAGCAACTGAAAAACTCATATTCATTCACATAAAATGGCGAAAAAGGATGTGTGTTGCGAAAAGAATTATTGAACATCTTAAGACTGATCCCCTTTTCTTACGTTAAACATTGAAATTATCGCTGCACGCCCGTCCCGAAAGGGTTGGGGGTTTCGTGGTTGCGGCGCGGCAATTAAGCGTACTGCGAACCGAGTGCGTTATGGCTATTTGACTCTTGTGATCGCTGGTTGGGAATAGCGCAGGCGGTTCCTTTGGTAACTTTTCATCGCCGAGTTGGGAGTTCGAATCTCGGGAAAAAAAGCAACTGAAAAACTCATATTCATTCACATAAAATGGCGGAAAAGGATGTGTGTTGCGAAAAGAATTATTGAACATCTTAAGACTGATCCCCTTTTCTTACGTTAAACATTGAAATTATCGCTGCACGCCCGTCCCGAAAAGGGTTGGGGTTTCGTGGTTGCGGCGCGGCAATTAAGCGTACTGCAAACCGAGTGCGTTATGGCTATTTGAGTCGTGTGATCGTTGGTTGGGAATAGCGCAGGCGGTTCCTTTGGTAACTTTTCAACGTCGAGGTTGGGAGTTCGAAGCTCGTTGGGAAAAAAGAAACTAAAAACTCATATTCAATCACATAAAATAGCACAGAAGGATGTGTGTTGCGAAATGAATTATTGAACGTCTGAAGATTGATTCCCTTTTCTTACGTTAAACATTGAAATTATCAAGTTAATGATAGCATTATCTGCAGATTGCAGTGAAATTTTTGATAGTTTTGAAAATGAATATTTGTCATTTTATTGTCACAAGCTCTGTACTGAAGAGACGACACTGAATGTCAATACTAAAACCCATGAAGTCCTTCATGGCGAATTACTGGCAAAGTGTAGTTATTGGAACCTGAAATTTACGATCGAATCCTGTTAAATCCATCACCTGTTAAATCGACCTTGTCGAATCAAAAGTCTAGTAACTTCAAAACACATTCGATATCTCCACAGTGAATAAACAAATCAGACAAAGCAGTGCGGTTCAAATGTGGGACGTTAACAGTGATGGCGTGCGACACAATTTAAGCCGATAACTGTGAAACGATGTGCGATTACTGTGAAGTTAAATTGTTCAAAGAAAGTTTCTTAAAATAGAGATTTCCAGCTTTAATGTTATCTAAAGTAAAAGTATTTTGGATAAAAACACTAGGAGCTAAGGTAATTTGAAAAGTGTCTATTCCTATGGTTTTAACGTAAAATTAACCATATTCCAACTAAAGTGACACATTGAGTCAAATAAATAATATTTGATGATCATAAAATTGTTACGAAATAACGTGGGCACCACCTCAGCCAAAAATCGGTTGATAAACATACCATTAAACAAACATTTATTCGTTATTTTCTAAAAAGTAGTGGAAAAGATCGAAAGAATACCGGTCGATTCCCCAAAGAAATTAAAGTCTTTTTTCTCACGCATGCCCGCTTATTTTTTTGTTTGGCGTCAAAACAATTGTAAATAAAATTCCGTGCTCGTAGGACCACGGCATCCCATGACTTGCACTGAAACTTGTCAGAACTTGCGGAATCAGCCTAACGCGAGCTAGCGTATCAGCGTGCTAGTAATTACTTCCTATTTAGTTATTAAACGTATCGTTTTCAAATAGTCAAAATGTCGGTGGCATTACACAATTCTGAAAAGAGTATATTTGTAATAGGGGAGGTGAAATATAAAATAATGGGTTGAAATCTTCCCTACAAAACTGACTGATAAAGATGAAAGGGGACTATTGAAGAAGAAAAGCGACGTGCTAAATATTTCTCCGTGCCAACTGCTTTGGCACCATCTTATAAATCGTTAAAAACTATTCATCTTCTGATTCTAACGCAAATATATATTTGCAATCAGATTTTCCAACGCCGATCGAGAACATATGACCTGGAACAAGTAAAATATCCAAGTAGAAAAGTTTTATTGCTCCAAAATTAGTAGCAGCGCTTGATAAAAGTCAGCTAAATAATACACACCGTGTATATTCTTGAAGCTAGCATTGAGGCACTTGGACATAATGTTGTCAAAACTTCAATAAGGACTTAATTCAAAGAATTTGTATGAATAAACAAAAAAACCTGCGGTATCCATAAAAGTTGATTTTCAAAACGAGGTAACAGACGTTGACTGTTTACTGATAGAAAACTGTTGCCTGCTTTAGAGACTCGGAAATTAAAAGAAGAACGTCTTCCGTCGTTATTTCATACGGAAATAAAGAACAACATTTTACTGTACCGTAGATGGAAAGCACTTCAGGAAGCAAATACGCACAAGCTGTTTGTAACAGTGATTGTAAACTGGAATCCAAAAGATAAAGTGAAAATTCTTTTTTGTGATACCACAGCTTCAAATACAAGTCGTATCTATGGTGACTGCGTGCAGTTGAAAGTCACATTCAAGGATACAGCAGCACTGATACAAGTTTGCCTGTTAATCGTGATATCCCACATCAAGCCATAAATACAATGCATTTTGGCAGTAAAAACATCTTACCAAGATGTGTGCTTTTCGAAATCAATGGACTTGATTAAAGCATATTTAAAGCAGCTTTACATAAGTTAAGCCAGATATGATTTTATTTGATTTTTTCGTGTTTTTCAGGCGCGTCACCTGCTAGTGGGGTTTCTCCCCCAGATCTGGTTCCCGGTGACTACTTTCTGTTACGAAACATGAAAAACGTATGCGCGGAGGACGATTTCCTGGCGATGAAACATTTACAGAAGCTGTAATGGGGTATCTCGACAGTCAAAATGTTTATTTTTTCTAACGATATTCGTTCATTGGACAATGTGTTGAAGTCAATGGGAACTGCATTGAGAAATAATGAGGTTAATTTCAACGGAAAGTTTCATATTTACGCTCAGATAGATAACGTATTGAACGCCCTTCGTAAATTCTGAAAAAACAGTTGCTGCATATTACTTTCGTAACTCTTGTGATAAGGAAACTTCTTTGTGCAAATACGAATTAAGTGATGTTCATATCTGTGCAAAAACAAATGAACTTGGGAGATTTTGTGTCATTTATGTCATAAAGAAAGAAAGAAAGGAATTTCGCTAGTAAGTTAGATTCCGAGGTAGAAATATCGGAAGCACGTCATTTGAAATAAAGCCAGTCGCAGGTAATGTCTACATCGAAACGCGTTTCTGTCAGATGCAAGGAATTACTCACGAGAAAAGTCACGGGAACTCCCTCTGCCCAAGTATCTAATAGTGGTTGGAGATATTATTGTGTCGACTGAATATAACATATTTTCCTTTTGTATAGCAGAACACATTGGAAAGTTCTCTATTGAGATTTCTTGGCAAGCTCTCGACTCATCATTTTAAGAACGATTGTATTGTGCAGTTGGCAGCTTCAATATTTAAAATATTTTTCTTTAGCATATGTGTATATTAAACTACTACAGAAAGTAAAATATTAAATTCATAAAAAGACATACGCTAAAACTTCTTAACTACAGCCAATTTGTGAAATAAAACAAAACTTATACCATTTCAATAAGTGACATCTCTAGCAGTTATTTTGTAGCCTTTGGAAATATGCTGCAAAGAACAGAATGAACGGCAGTAAATTATGTGCAAAATAAATCTCTCTGATGAATGACAATAAATGAACACAGACAGGAAGAGGGTAAATTGTTTTCGCTGTAGTAATAAAGCGAACCCTACTAACGGCAGGGATGACTCCTCGATTATTGCGTTTCAAAATTAAATTCCGTTCCGCCAAATACCAATGACCACTCCCTGGTGTGAATTAGTTGGAAACGTAAAGGAATGTTGCCTTTTAAATTCGTTGACCTGGAAAATGAATGAAAATATTCGAAAATGAAGTGCGATTTTCAAAGTATACTTCAAGGTAAATAGAAAGCCTTTTTCATATATTTTCCTGTGTGTAAGCAATGGAATTGCAATAAAACCAAATATAAAACATGTTTGCCTCTTGCGGTCTTAGATATTATGAGGCCTTATAATTGATGCTAGAAGTAATTAAATGCATTTACTGACATGCATTTGCCCTATTGATGGCCTGATGAATACTCTTTGACACAGCGAAACGTAGCCAAATGTTCAAAAGTCATGATCTTCCTCTTTATTTTTCTATCATTCACAAAAATATCTCATTTGCAGTAAATTTTGCTAAGATGAATGTACTACACAAATAAACTTTCTTACCCAATAAACTGAGAATGAAAGATACCTTGAAATCATTTTTTGTAACCCTTTTCTTATTTTTGCGGTATTATATTTCAGAAATTAAAATACCGGTGTATTCTTAGGAACTCAACTCAAATTAATTTTGAAGAATTATCAGCATTTTATCGGTTATTATTAAATAGGATCTTGTGTCGACCACATAAACAATCAGAATAACTGAAAACATTTCCCTTTCTAAAGAAATTCGTTTAAAATGAATGTTTTGTTATATATTTCCAACTATATTTATCAATCTTATTATCTGACCAAATGTAATTTTCTGTAGTCATTGTCATTAGTCATTGAGCAAAAAAGTAATATATTAATTCTTACACACATTTTACATGTTTTTTTAAAACTCATAATCCATTGACATATCATTTAAATAAAGCTTGGAGACTTTTCGTCTATGTTCTACACATTATGGAACGAATATTATGGGTACCTACGAATATTGTGGCACATTTACCATTTAAAATAAACAATCACGTAAGAATACTGTTCTAATTCCAAAACAAACTGAAAAAATCTACACCTCTCTGCAACTCAAATACTCTTTTAACACAAGTCGTAAATTTCTTTCACTTGTTCGTCTGAATTCTGTCCACACATCTGTTCTGCAACGCATGTGGCTTTCTTGCTCACCGGCTCCACACGGCAGCGCCCCAAGGGAGGTGGCTGTCCCCTCATTACTCTTACATTCACCTCGCTCCGTATCATTAACTGCGCATTCAAGACGTTTATTGGATTCCACACGGCCCCGCCACGCACTGCCCCCTCCCGTGCGGTCTCCGGAGCATTTGCCGCTCGGCCGCGCCCAACTGCAAGTAAATGCTCGGCCCGCGGCGCCGTGTCCCATTCAAACCTTTTCGCACAACCACCACAGGACGCCGCTGCCCCCCCCCCTGCCCCTCTGCCATTACCTAGAGGTTCGTTTCCTAGATTTACAAAAACAGACGGATTTCATGATTTTTTATTTTTTAAATTTGTTGTTATTAAAAAGAACGACCGGGAGCGGTAGCTCAGTGCATCAACTGATGTCACTGCAGCGCCGCTTACCGGGAGGTCCTAGGTTCCCACTCCCCACGGCGGCAGGATTTGCGACACTAGCTTTTCAGCTAGGTTGAATTGAGTCGCTGACTGGAGGAGAATTCTAGCGGCCGGCTGCTCTGATCGGTAGTTTTCCGTGGTTTCTCCGATTTACACCAGGCGAATGCCGGAGCAGTACCCTACCAAACGGGCCACGAACCGCGCGCGATCTATCCTTCCTCTTCCTTGTCCTATCCTCTCCCCTTACACACACACACACACACACTTTCACTAACATGCACTACACTACCACATATTCCGGGGGGCCGGTCGGGAGCTTAGAGCTTGTCCCGGCTGGGGCGGTGCCCCGCTGGTGGAAGAGTCCTGGTTAGGGGGAAACCCCTAACCAGGATATCCTGAGAAAAAACATGCACTACACTAACGGGACTAAAGACCAAAGCAGTTGACGTGCCCGGAAACACGAAAAAATCAAATCACAATAGAATAAAGAAGAAAATGTAGAGAGGTATTGTTTTTCCGGGCCCCTCAGAAGCCCGGCCGCTGACATTTGGCGGAGACGCCCTCCCCCTGCCGGCAGCTGAGGGTTGTATAATTCGCTTTTCCTTGAGAACGCAGTGCCTTTGCCATGAACGCCGCCGCAAAGAGAAGAAGCGAACCTTCCATTGTCCTACCCAGACAGTGTTGCACGGTGTTCTTTACCAGTTCCTACTAGATAGAGCTGCGAAAACCACCAAAATGTAAAAAACAACTTGAAATTCAAAAAAAATATTATTTCATATGAGGAGGCATGGAAATGAAAGAGATAGAAAAATATTATTAATAGTATATGATTATATTTATATTTTACAGTAAACACATATAGGAGTTCTTATTGGGGCTTTTTCCAGCTTCACGGGATGGCGAATCCGACTATCCGCGCCGGGTACCCATAAAGTCCCTCACGGGGGCATACACGAGACACTGACACACTTGTGGGCTCCTCGGTCTGTAGACAGCAAACTCACAAGACCTTCCGCGACAACATCGACACATGAAGGAGAAGGGACAAACAACCATATCCACAGTGGCTGCTTATAACACGGAAACTATCGTGTTTGTGTAAATAACCTTGAAAACTTAATAGTTTTCTATTTATAAGCAAAAAACCGCCAAAAATGGGATTTTTTTGCTTTTTTGTTGTTTTTTCAATGTTGCGTCACGAAAGTTTGTTAGCAAACCTCAGATTCAATTGAAACGAATTATTGAATTCAATATGTACTGTGTTAATGAGGTAAGTATACGCTAAATGTTGATACACGTTTATTGCAGTCAAGTGAACATGAAATTAGTGGTAAGTAGAAAGTGTAACTCGCACATAAATTGTGCTGTCAAGATCAATCAATCAATCATTTCGTTCCGCGCAGTTGAAGGGGAACGCCATTTCCGTGTCCTAATCTAATTAAAAAATTCCAATTAATTAATCTGAAAACTTTTAAAACTCGGGAAAAAAACTGAAACAATTCACGAAGCCTATTATTTTATTTTTCACCATTTCGTGGTTTCAATTGCAACTTTAACTGTTTAAGAGTGAATGAACGATGATATGTATGCTGATATAAGATTCGTTTCTTGAGATGGACTATGTCCTTCCACCCTAAATCCCTTATAATGAGATGTGGATCACGGGATCGGTCAATTAATGAGATAACATTAGTTTGCCAACATTTCGGAATATTTAATTCCTTCATCAGGGCTAACTAATACATTCACTGGTCAAACGTCATGTTCACCTCCAGCCCAATTCCAAAATATAGTTGCTGAAGCAAACACGTCCATTTCCAGTCAGACCAGGGCCACGACACGAAAGAAAGTCAATTAAATATTAGGAAGGAATTAAATATTCCGAAACATTGGCAAACTAATGTTATCTCGTTAATTGACCGATCCCGTGATCCACATCCTATTACTTATTAACGGTCGTGAATTCTATAATGGTCTAAATCCCTTAAATAAAATCACAGATTAGAAATCAGCGAAATTCCAACCCACAACTTTTCAATATGCGCACTACATAAATCGGGTAATAAGAAAGAAATAGTAATTCAGAAAAGTGTTCGAAGTATCATAAATGTGTCCTCTTCATTTTTAGCTGTTTATAAATAATTACGACTGTTTATTCCATTTAAACAATTACAATTGTTTGTTGGAGATGGACATTCCTTACACATACAAATCTTCCGCCATACAAGATTCCGAATAGCCATATTTTTCAGATACACAAATAGTTATCACATAATTAGCCATCACATTAATTTCTGTTTTTTTTTATTAGGCAATACATTATATATGCTATATTTCTTCTTTCCGGCACTAATTGATTTAGTATTCATTAATTAATAGAAAGGTGAATTATGAAATTTACGATTTTTTATTCCTTTAGGTTTCGAAATACTATGACATAAACCTATTCGGATTAGAAATAGAAATATCATAAATCGCATTCCAGAACCTCGCACAAAAAGTCTGCTGGCGAGTAGAGTAGAAATTCGATTCTTTCGGTTTCATTTGCATTTGTGAATCCATCAAATAAATAACTGCATTCAATAGGCTCTGTTAATTAAAAGTTGGAGTGGGGGGTTACGAGTACACAGGTCTCGTCAGACCTAATAGAGCTTCCGATCAAAATGCATTATTTGTGTGATGAGCTTCGTCGTTTGATTTGGCAGTCGGTGTTGGTAAATGGTCGTATTTGTAATGTTTGGTGGTATACATACAGAGTTGAGGGAGTTTTAATTGCATGAATGCTATTTACTCGTGAATACTAAGTATAATGAGTTAACGACAGATAAAAGTCACTTTGTTTAGAGTTAAAGAGGTTATCAAACTCAATAGGAGATAATCTCACATTTTAAGAACGAAAATACTACATAGAATATATAACATACTTGCAAGTAGAAGGCTTTGAAGCAGCATTAAAGTTTTCGTGTCGTTATTCTATATTAAACAAGAAAAAATATTTCTCTTGAATCTTAAGTGTTTATTAAAATTCTTCCCTTTTCATTTTGCAATTATCCTCACCTTTACGTATCATAAACAGTTTAACAACAATCAGATCGTAAAGTGAAGCTAGTTATGTTTTACGAAGTAAAATTCTTAAATTAATTATTTTAGTTGTGTTAATGTATTTATTATATAAGACATACATTTAAGTGTTCTGATCTCTTTTTTTACTTTAACTTTTTCGCTTTACTACATAATTACGTAGTAAAGGCAAGTATTGTCATGCTGCGGGAGAAATTGGCTATTCTTATCGAAAAACTCGTATTGTGGGGCTCCGGTAACGAACATGTTGATAAATATTTTTCCTACATGAAGTAAATTAATTCCTCTAACATGTTGTGTAATCAGAATCCATGTTTTATGAGCAAGTGATACCTAAAACTTGATATTCCACCATCGATCTGAACGAACTGTAGGCCCTGAGCATCTGAAACGAATATTTTGATTTTGGGGGGTATAACATATAGCCTCATCATAGTTTTCAAAATTTCCCAAAAATGACTCAAATTATTTTTATTAAACTTCGTCCTCCAATAAAGTGAAGGACGCTTAAAAAATGACAAGTCTCGTTTTCGTTGATGTCTCTGAAAAATTGCAAAAGTTATAAATAATGCGAGAAAGTATGTGCTGTTGTAGTACCACTGGTTTAAGTTTATTAAGTAGGTGTTAGATATGTATACCCACTCTCACAGAATATGGGCGATGCCCTGTGCGGCCAAATCTGGCTTTCCACAGCTTGGACAACCATCGCTGGACACTTGACCAATCCTGGCGTCGAGGAGTATTCGATCTTATCATTGGCTTTTGCTCCAAGTTTCAGACACGTCCCCCTTCCTCCCCTCGAAGATTTATCTCCTAGTTATCTCAAAGGGGCGGAGCAATTTCTGAGATCAGTGACGCTGCCTCGCTAACGTGAGCAGAGGGTAACAGGAGAGGGAGGGGTGAGAGGAAGTAAGAGGAGGTAACAGGACACAACGAAACGGATTGGTGCGCGCGGGCGCGAGGATCACTCCGCCAATTGCACTGGACGTTGGCCCTGAACCCGTGGACGCTGACGACCAAGGGCGATGGGTCACGGATGGGTCTGACATTTTATCGAGTTCTTTACCATGAAAAATTTAAATCTAATTTATGGTATCTAATATTGTGAGAAATTTGTGGCAGATTAAATTAATAGTATTGAAAGTTTTGTTTCTTACAAACTATTTTAAAATGCTAATGGTTCTAAAGCAAGGAACACTAATTATTACATAATCATTTTCGGGAAACACACAATATAATACATTTACATAATATAGACATTTCCTATCAAGCAAATTGAAATTCATGTTCACGTATTTAAAAACTTGTATTTTGACATTATTACGCCTTTATTAAGATGCAAACAATAAAATTTTATTAGCATATAAAATGTAATCCCCATTTTCTATATGAGCAGTTATAGTATAGAGCAGGTGCATGCAAACAGTGTGATTTCGTTAATCAATTAAAATCACGTTGGTGTCCCAAGTAGATTATCATTGCAAAATTGCTATTGTTAATATTGTTTAGACTATTTGTAAAATTGATGCAATTTTATAGTGATAATCGGTGAAAAACAACTAGGGAACCTCTCATTAGAAATATTTCGAAAATATAATTGTCTTATTCTTCATATATTTTTCAAATGTTACTATTTTTCTGTTACACTGCTGAGAAGATTATATCTATCCCTTCCCAGTGATATTTTTATTTATTTATTTATTTAAGGTAATATACAGGCAACAGTAATAAATCTGATATGGCCTGAATAGGCGCTAACATAATTAATTATTTTCAACATATCACATTGTATATATTAATAGCAAAATTGTAATAATTGACATTATCTTTAACAAATAGCTAATAACATAAACAGCAAATTTTTAATTCCTTTTAATTTGTGGAAATCTACACTCGAAGTTAAATATTTTCTTAAATATTTTGGAATAACCACGTAGTAAAAAGAATAAATTTGAAAACCTTTACAATGTTACGAATCAATGTAATTTTTCTTTAAAACGAGCTGTTAAGAAAGAAACAAAACTTGTTTGAATAAACTTTAAAGAGATTGAGTATTTAGTTAAAAAATTTTAATTCCGGACAATTTTCCAATTAAAATATTTCTAAGCGGAAAACACAGTGTTTCCGAATCGTATTGTTTTCCTCCAATTTATGTTAGGTTTTTTGTATGACTCTTAGAAACAGTTTCCCCTGGGAGGTTAGTCTGATTCAAGAAGCTCTCTCTTAACAATGGTCTGGAAATCCTTTGACACTTAGCTATCGATATTGAAGTAAGAAACGTTTTTTATTCATGCAGGAAACACAGCGTCCTTTTTGTTTTCTAATGATTAATTGTGAAATAATTTAGCTTATTGTAAGATATACGCATGACAAATAATAATTTGTGCTCATAAGATCCCAATACTTGAATGCATATCGAACTCTGAAATACATTTGGTTTTAGATCAACACGGTTACAAGAGATCTAATGAGATCACAAGTTCTCAAATCTGAAAAAATCAAACTAGTCTTATTATTTTCATGAAATGAAACTTCATACCTCTTTAATAAATAAAAGAACTGTGTATTGTGCTCAAATATCTTGTCAATTACATATAAAATTTTCTGAAAATTAGCAATAAAAGTCAAGTTAAAATATTTTTTATTAATTACAAAGATTAAAAAGAGTAAAAACAGCAAAAATGACTAATTTTAAAATGAAATAAATGACAAAGACAGTGTTACATCAAAAACGCGCAAATTAGTTATGTGCTGGCATGTTAAAATCATCCTCTTCACGCGTATGATTTATAAATCCATAGCCAAGAAAGTTTAAAGAGTTTGCGGAGGACAGTAGCCAGCATTTCCTCTATAGTCGACGTTGCGCCTTCTCGGTTCTTTCATTGCTCTGGTGCACAGGAGCATGCTTTACAGCGTCTGTTCTTCTTACTTGGGGGATAGGGGTGGTAAACTGCACGAGATGTCCGTGCGAGAAGGCAGTGCCTGATCCGAAGGTGAATAAATAATTCTTGCCTCGGCTTAGAGCCACGGATGACTACGCTGGGCGGGTTCATGATCCTTGTGAGTTTCAAAGAGTTTTGCCACTCTGTTTGCACTCAAAATGCAACGTTGATAAAATCTTGGTAGTAAGAGTAGATATTACCATAAAAGATGTCTTTCTTGCTTCCCTGAGGCCAACTTGGCCGTCAGTCAGGTTTCATCACCATCCCCACGTGGGCCAGGGACACAGGAAAGAACGTAACCAAATGATGGAGTTCGCTTGATATCTTCTGATGTATTTGATGTTGATATATGATGTCAAAGGTTTACTTTAGGAGAGAAAGAGGAAATGGACGACATACCGTAGCTCTCCTTTGGTTCGAAGGGTCGCGGGTTCAAATCTCGCCTTGGACATTGATGTTTGTGTATGATTGGGTTGTCCTTACGTGCTCCCTCTACATTTACAAACCACAGAAAAACTATCACAGTGGTCGCTATATAATCTAGACGTTAAAAAAGAGACATTAAAAATATATACAAAAACAACAACTTCCAATTGTCATGAAAAATTTCACATATTTGAATTCTTGACTTTTAATAATCAAGCGTTTAATAAACCTAAGGACTTTATTTCCTGGGTAAATAGTATTATAAACGGAAATTTATTTAATCAAAAATGAAATTTTCATATATGGTCAGCTAATTCGATTATTATTTATAACTTAATATCTAACCTCTCAGAGATTTCCTACAATATTGCAATTATATTCATTGTAATAATACATATTTTATTCACACTTTCTATTTCGTTGGTAAAATAAAACATATTTATTAACCAGAGTACCACTTGAATTCTAATAATGTTCTTTTCATTACAATATTTCCATAGTTTTTTAAGCTGAGGAACAGTGACGGAAAATAATTCTTTGTCTAATATTGAGTTAAGATTTCATTAAATATTTTACTATATTTTACATTCTCGAATGCGCAGCACACTACAGAAACAATGATATCGAGTAAAATGGTATTTAGGCCTTGGCTGGTAATTCCGCTTTAAATCACGAACTCCAAAAATATTTCCAAAAGACTCTTGCGAACATGTATTTATTTTTAGACTCGTTGTAGGGAAAAGGACCTGTGTACGCATGGTACCGCAAAAATTCAAAAACATTACTGACTTCCAAATCACGTATTCTTTTCAAAATTACATTATACTAGCAAGTCTATTGGGATTTGAATCCAACAGATATTCCAATATTTCTTGGGGGGTATGTTATATTTATGCCTATATTGCATTATTGAAACTTCTGAAAAAGAACTCTTCTTTTACTTCATACCTTCATCTGAATACACTATACTGTTATTACAAATACTGTAGTAAATGTTACCTTTTATTAATATCTCTGGATTTTTTAACATTACAAATTACTTAATCTGTTTTAAATTTCTCATGAACTCTTTTTACTCTTCTTCTCGGTATAACTAATTTACAAAATGAAGCTATAAAAATTGTGGCGAATGTTTTCCAAGTTTAGAAAATTGCCAGAGCGCTACAATTTTCTCCGTGAACGTATAATCTAAATTTTCTCATATATTGACTGTACTTTCTTCATGCGACAGAGAGTTATGTAATGCTACAAAAACGGCAACTGTCTGCAGAAAAACGCATATTACACTTGTCCTTGTGGATGAAAAAATGGATAAATCCAATTTTGCAATTAGAAAAATCCTCCAAATCGTGGTGTAGCCAGAATCCATGTTTTGTGGGGTGGTTGATATGAAAATCGACTGACGGTAAAATGTCTGTCCGTCCGTCCCTGAATAACGCTAGCGGCTAAACTGCCCATTGATTTTCACCAAAAATTGATACTCCCAATCGATCTGGCATGTCGTAGCGCCTTTGAATTTGAAACCGATATTCAATTGGGAGGGTACATTACATGAAGCTCCTGGGACATTTTTTCAAATTTTTAAAACAAATGGCTCCATAATTTTTTATTAGAAATGTAATACAAATGTAAATGTAATAATTGTTGGATAGTGGGAAGTGCATTTAAGAGAATATTGCTGGTCTCATGTTCGTTGAAAACAGATTTTTCGTAAGTATTCCTACAAGTAAAATATTGAAATTTGAGATTTTTCATGAAACTTTTTCCTTAAAGGATAAGATTTTAAATAAGACTAAGGTGAAATTTTTCGAAACTTTAGTATTTTCAAAGCATAAGTTTCCTGTGAAAATACGGGTGAGAAAGTACGCGCTGTTTTAACATCACTAGCATTCTTTAAAACTGTCCTACTTCCATTACTTAGGCTCATCTTCGGAATAAATTGCAAGTCCTTTCCAGTTTTATTATAGACAATGTGGTACTCAAGCATGCATGAAGAAAAGTAAAAATTGTAATTTTCTTCTATAGAGAAAGTTCTGCATTCTATTAAATTATAAATTATATTATATTAATATATTTTATTATTCCCTATATTATACATTTTTATATTATATATCACAATATATTTAAACTTAAAAAGGATTGACCTCTGAAAACGAAAAAAATATATACTGAAACGATTATGTTCTATCTAGCATAGGTTTTATTATATTTAACTACTTTTCTAAGTGGCAACTGAAACACAAATCGCTTTAGCCGAATGGTTAATGCCATAGGTATGTCGGCTTGCTAACGTTATGAGTTCGAATCCAGAAGGTGATTTTTTTCTTCTGTTATGGTGTGATTTCAGTAGTAATATGTCCACATTTTGTAATTAATACACTCTTTGAAAAGACTTAGCCCTAAAAGTGGGCCAGTTTTGGTCGTCCATCAGTCGAAGACTAGAAACCTCCGTTCTGTACCAACTTACTGGCGCTGGTGGTCCTATTTCTCGAGGAACTCTATATATTTTTGAAAATCGAAAAAGTTAATTTTTCAAACTACAAAATTGAAAATAGAGATCTTACTGGTTGAAAACTCTTTTTCTCAATTCATGTAATATAATATTGCGGAGCAGTGACATTAGAGAAGAGTATGTGCTGTTGTAGTACAACTATTTCTGTTGTTTATGCATTATAAGCATTTATAATTTTTAAGAAGTAATCAATCAACTATTTGCTGATAATTAAAATATTGTTAGCATTATACTGGTCTAAGTTTAGGGGTTATGCTTCAGAAGAATAATGAATGCAAATTTGTACGAAATTTCTGCCAGTTAATTGGTTTTAAAATCACATAGTTACTTGCTTAATACTACGCGGTCTGTATTTCAGACTGGTGTTTCACGACGAGTTACAGTTCAGCTCCGACGCGTAATGTGGAGATCACCTTGAAGATATGGAGGGGGCAGATAGCAGTCTGCAGATAGGGAAGCCACTTCGCAGCCCTACACAAAAGACATCTGAATCGAAATATTTCTAACTAGGGAATCAACTACAGAATAGTATGGTGTTGATGATTCCACATTCTTATCAATAATGTGGAGTTTGTTGTAACCTGAAGTAAATTTCTTATATCATAAGAACAATAAATTTCAAGATAGAATTCATTCTACAACACCCCTCATCGGTGCTGTAAGGTACCTCTGTGATAGCTCCATGGATTAAACGCGTAGTAGATAGAGGAATGGACGCCAGATCAAATCCTGCCGAATATGTATTTTTTTTTTACCTGATGCCTGGAACACATTAATCACTATCATCACGAGAGAGACATTCCAAAATTTTGCAAGGAGGAACAAACTTGTTTTTGTAAACGATAATGTGATTATATTAAGATTGTGTGCTGGTATCTTATTCCTGCCAATGTGGATGAAACGAAAATTTTAAGAGTAGCTCAAATATTAAGAAATCTCAATTGCAATATCATTATCATATTTTTATGTAATCGTTAGAAATAATATGAAAAAGTCTGTACCAAGTTGTATAATCACTAGTAATTTGCTATATTTAATATAGTTCTAGAGATAATCAGAATCTTTAACAAGTCTGTGGGTTTATTATAAAATTTTGCAATAAAGGTAATTTCTTCGTTCTTTTATTAATTTAGAAAGGAATATGTCTTTTTTACACGTTTAACAAAGTTCCTTAGAGACTATTACGAACTCATTAAAATTACCATTTTGTGTTTGTGCCTTTGTGATAAATCCTAACAGAACGCATCCCTTAATTGTTTGTACTAATTGATAATTTTATTTCTTTTATGGTCTTCTTTAAAATTTTAATGTAAGTCTTCGGTAGGTGGAGCCACATTTCAAATGTATTAACCTAAAACATAATAAAGTACGATTTGACGGTCATGTGAAAGAAATCAATATTTTTTATTATTATCTCCATTTTTAAATAAACAATGTTTGATACGGCTTATCTTTAGTGCGGGTAGACTGAGACTAAGTGGTGACCATTATTCAATCAGTCCCAATTTTCACAAAGAAAATAAGGAATGAATTATTTAGTTATATCCAATGAGATTATTCGCCATGCTTGTGTAGGTGATCCAATGCACAAATCACCTGTCATTTAGTCTTAATATAGGAAAAACAGGAGGGTATGAATTTCGGATTCAAAATGTCTGAGATAATGTCGTTCTTTTTAAATGTAAATATTAAATTTATTATAAAATTCATAAATATGATAACGGAGTTAGATAAATAAATATATTATCATGCATTGTTAAAAACATCAGTTGCCCTAATATTGCATTTTCCAGAAATTGTACTGCTTGAGAACGAATATGTTTATAGGAATATGTGATTTCTTATTACGTCTTAAAATGTTACCTCCTAGAGAAAATGGAGAAATTACATTTAATACGACGAGGTCAAAGCAGTTAAAAACTGCGCATGACGTGCTATGGGGAAAAGTGAATTAGTGCACATTTTCAAAATTCTGTGATCTCTACACCAAGTCATATACTACTTAAATTTTGAATTTTTGAAGTGAGAAAAAACAAAAACTCCTATAATAAAACCTATTTTCAAGGATAAATACAATAAATTTTGAATTTTGAAAGTGATAAAAACAAAACTCCCATGTAATAAAATCCATTTTCAAGGATAAATAAGCAATAAATTTGAATTTTGAAAGGGAGAAAACAACAAAAACTCCCATGACAGTAACTCATTTTCAAACAGGGGCCAAGTAATAATTGGTTTTATTACTTCTGCCGCGACAAATACGGAGACGATAATTTGAATAAATGTATTTCACTGAATTCTAGGAAGAGTACAGAAATGAAATTACATTTGTTCAGAAGTAAAACAAGGGCCATCTCACATTTGCTCAATGGATCAGGGAAACTGACGAAAAACCTGATCGAGATGGGGGTCATTGACCCGTAAGCTGTAGTACAATAGTTGTTACAGGTTGTTTATACTCATTTATACAGTCCAAATGGTAAATAATGCATTATGTATCATTGTTAAAATTAATGTTCCTTTTCTTGTGATGCTCAGTATAGTCTCTAATTGTATAGAAACAGTTATGCAGCAGAAACGATTTCACTTGGGATTTAAACTCTTTTCATTAATTTAATCACATGAATGTCATCTGGCAAAGTGTTGTAAAATAATGTACATGTATTGTATGTGAATTTTGTAATGAGCTGTTGATACTGTCACCTGATGAATATGGGATTTCTACGTCGAGTGTTATAGTAATAGACTGGCATTTTCTGAAAATATATTCCGCCCTTGAGCAAGTCATTTTTACAAAACCACTGATTCGTAAATAAGAAGATACGTAATGAATTCTAGGATTAATGAAGAGAGGCTTACATGAATCACGTGGTGGGATTTGGTTATTATTCGTACAATTCGTTTTTGTAATCTAAAAGTCTGGGAGCTATAAGATGTATTTCCCCAGAATATTATGCCATATCTCAGGCGGAAATGAACATTCGCGAAGTATACACAACGAGCAGTATGAAGGCTGATTGAATTTGCAAGAATTCTGAACGCGTAGCATAATGAACTTAATTTTGTGTTCAATTCATTTAAATGGACGTTCCATTTAAGGTTTGACTGAATTGAGAGACCTAAAAATTTTGTTACCTTAACATCAGTCAATGGTACACTGTTCATTTTCAATGGAGCTCAGAATGGTTTATTTGAAATGGAAAACTGCATTAAAAACAGTTTTCGTTCACTGTTAATTTGTTATTTCGGACCAATTTGAAACATCTGATATTGTACTATTTACGGTTTCTTTATTGCAAAGGGATGTTCGTATCATCCGCAAGAGAACTGTTCTTCCGTTTCGAATCGTCGAGGGTATATCGTTTACGTAAAGTAGGAACAGAGTAGGGCCTAAAATCGATCCTTGAGGAACCCACATGCAACGGGCAAAGAGTCGGAAAGGTGCGTACGTAATGTTCCATCATTCCAGTAAGGTATTTAACTCTCTGAGACGTTGTTAAGGCAATGAACATAACCAATCTAGAGCAATACCACGAATTCCATATGAAGGTAATTTGGAAAGTAAAATGTCATGATCAATGACGTCAAAAGCTTTGGAGAGATCTAAAAATAATCCAATAGGTGCCTCGTTTTGATCCAATGATGAGGCGACATCTTTAAGAAAAGAAAATATAGCTGTTTCCGTTGATTTTGATTTTCTAAATCCATGTTGGCAATCTGAAAGCGCGTCGTTTAGTGAGAAAGGTTTCCATTCGTACGTAAAAAGTCTCTCTAATATTTTTGAAAAACTGATAGAAGAGAAAATGGGCCGATAATTTTGAATTTCATTTTCGTTATTTTTTGAAAAAGGGCTTAATTTAGCTGTTTTGAAAATATCTGAAACGTTCCAGTGCATAAAGATGCATTAAATATGTGAGTTAACGGGTGTATAATGGCATACGCAATAAGTCTTAACAAAGAATCCGAATTCATCTAAACCGGACGAATATTTATTTTAGTTTACCGATTATTTTGAGAATTTCATAGGAAGAAGTTTCGGAAACGAACATTGTGTCTAAAATTTTGGGTGAACTGTCTGTTTTTGATGAGAATGAATATAAAGACTTCTGGGATGAAAGTAAAAAAAGGAAAAAACGTTTCTGAGGGGTTCAATTACTTATTTCAAAAAAAATTGAAGTCATATTTAATAATATTGTTGTGAGTTAACAATACAACAGCTAAAAGAAAATACTGCAATCTCTAAGAGCTACGTACTTATCTAATATATCTATCTTTAATGGAAGTTTCTCTGACTAATAAAAGCGACAAAATTCGTTTCTAATACAACTCTGTCCCATTTCAGTACAAAAATGCCTAGCAGTATAATTCTGGCCTAACGTTAATAATTGTGTGTGCATAATGTGGTCCTTGTCTGAATAGAACACATACTGGGCACGAATTTAAAATTTTGGTTCTTTGACGTCCACGGGGAAGGCCAGATTCGTGGAAACTGCAACAGAATGCTAATCCGAAGCCAGACCTCTGTTTCGAATTTTTGCGGTCTGTTCCATTCGTATTTGAGGCGTGAGCAAATGGAATTGAATTTGCATGCTATTTTGAAAAGGAGAGGCAGTTGTTAAAATTTTTTATTCACTAACGTGAGCGACAGCCGGCGAAATCTGAATCGGTCATCTATACCATCATTTAAAATTTCCCGATGAGCTGAGTGATCGTGTCGCCAGACTCACGGAATCATACGTTAAATTTTATGTGGAGTTGGTTCGAAAACTTCAACGACCAGAAAAACGTAAGCACGACAAAATTTGTAAATCGACAGTTTTGTTTTCATTTCAATCTTTCGAGTTTCGTCACTTTTTTTTTTGTGACTTCTTTTTTTTGGTAAATTAAGATTTTAAGAAAAAGTTCAGATTTTGTTATGATATTCTTCGTTCAGGTTGTGTTATAATAGACCTAAATTTTTGTAAACTATCTTTGGGTATATTAATTGGTTTGTACTGAAACATGCCTCTAACTGCTACAATTATTGGGCGATTCTGGTATTATCTATATAGCCGATTACCCGATCTGCCGTATAAACAGAATGGCGAGGAATCTGAAAACAGAGATTATTTTCTAGCTATTTTTAGCTTGTTGCCTATGAAAATCATTTATCTTTTTTTCAAAGAAAAACTAATTTTATTACTTATTAAAATGTAACAAATTAAAATGAAAATTTATAATGAGAAACTTTCTTAGTCATGACCTGGTTGAACCTTATACGGTGATTCTGGTCTTCGCGTGATCTTGATCGATGCCACCTCGAAAAATGCCTTCCCCTTTTTTCTTGAGGTTCCCAAATTCGAAGTCAATTACCACGAATCTGCTGCTCTTCTTTAAATACGAACACTGCCGATTCACCGTTTCGCACCACTCAAATATTTGTTCTAACTCCACTATTTTATGTCTGATGCCCGTTCCTCCTATAAATATCCAGTGCTTTTATGATTACACAGCAAAAGATTTCTTAGTTCTATCTTCCGTTTATTGCAGAAAATATGCAAAATTCGGGGTTTCTCGTGAACCCCATACATTTATAAATTCAAGAATGATTAGGGTTCACTCTGGGGAAAAATTTTTAAGTCTTATTTTGTTGACGCAAAATATTCAGAACTCAACACGTTCCACAACTCTTAGAAAGTATCACAAGTTCACTTCTGGTTCTGCCACGAAAATATTCCGAGTCCGAATATGTCCCTCAAGTCCGATTCTTGCTCTACCCACGAAACTATTTCAAAGTCTGAACACGTCTGTAGACCCCCGAAATTTTTTCGAGTCCTAACATGCACAAATTAATCTGTTCGCGAGCAAACTGCTCACCATCACGACATGCGACCGGAATGAATTTTATCATCCCTTTACCCACAATGCATCGCCTTCTCTCTTGTTTCGACAAAATGCTCCAAACTTCCGTTTTAATAATCAGTCGACCTTCTTCAACCAATCCACAAATCTCTTATATTTCCTCCTACTCACGCCGTCACTTCCCGGTCAGATAAATGTTTGTTTTCCAGACAACAACCACGACGTCGTTACTATGGCGCCATATTGCCTATTATTTGCCCTAACCATTTCGCCCATTTACGACAAATATTATGTAATAAAACATGTCCCCATATTAGTATGTCACAGTACGGAAGTAAATGGTGATTAATGCGACGTGCTTCTATAGCTAATGCACTACCTCCTAGAACATGTGTTCTCCTCCTTATGTTTAATTAAAACTCACTTGAAATATCGTGTTTCTCTTAATTTATGTCGTATATTATGTAGATCAGTGGAATTATCACTTCTTTTAACTAATACCTAACATACTTCGTATAGGTACTACAGAGAATGCTACGGAAATTGGATGTCAATATTTTGTTGAAAGGCACGTTTTAGGGATCATGATAGCAAAACAAATGTTTAACAAACGTGTGAGTATTGTATATCCGTGTGTTCGTCTGTCTGTCGTCCGTCTGTCTACCCATCTTCAACGATTTTCCGACGTTCGGTCGTTGAAAAGCGTTTTCAGGACTTGGTTGATGCATTAGTTGAAACTTACGTTCAAGATTGGCAGGATTAGTAACGAAATAAACGAGTTCACTATAAACTTCTATTTATTCTAGAAATACCACAGAGTAATCCAAGAACAAGCTATTTCGTTATAACCATGCAGAGATTCCACGTGATGGCGTGGTTAGCGTAACTAGGTGGCGTCTCGTCAGGGCACTGGCAGCGGTAGCTCAGTGCATCAACTGATGTCACTGCAGCGACTCTGACCGGGAGGTTCTTGGTTCGAGTCCTGACGGTGCAGGATTTTCGACACTAGCTTGTCAGCTTGGTCGAATTTAGACGCTGTCTGGAGGAGAATTCTAGCGGCCGGCTGTTCTGATCAGTAGTTTCCGTGGTTTCTCCTATCAACACCAGGCGAATGCTGGAGAAGTACCCTACCAACGGGCAACGGACCGCGCGCGATCTGTCCTTCCTCTTCCTTGTCCTATCCTCACCTTACACCCACTTACACTAAAATGCAGTACACTACACATATTCCGGGAGACCGGTCAGGGCTTAGAGCTTGTCCGGCTGGGGGTCCCTCGCTGGTGGGAGAGTTCTGGTTAGGGAAATACTTCAGCCGACGGTAGGTCGGCGCCGGATCTCGCCATCCAGCGGGAAGATCACCGCCATTTCCCGAGAAAAACTTGCACTACACTAACGGGACGAATTACCACATAGTTGACGCGCCGGAAACATGAAAAAATCAATCAATCAATCAATCGTCCACGGCTGTCGTCGAGGTTGCAGCCATCAGTTGAACTTTTATCTTTGGTTTTCTAAGTGGCGACTGAGGGTAGTATATCAAGATGGCATTCAGCACGACGTTTTGAGTCATTATCAGTCCTGCCGCAAGATATAGTATGATCGCGACCGTATCAAGCAGTGCTGCAGATCAAGCGACTCTGGCGGCAGGACTGAGAATGACTCAAAAAGTCGCGCGAATCCATCTTGGAGATGTTACCCTCAGCCGCCACGTTAAAAACCAAATATAGCGGGCGCACGGTTCACTTCCAACTCCCATATAACGTGGTGGAGATCATTAGAGTGTCGCGCACCCAAGTAACATCTTTTTACAGAAACTAAAATGCGAACTGCTGCCAACGAAACATAAAACGTGCGTGGATTTGCGGGGCACAAGCAGGCGCGTATGTTTATGCAAAAGATAGTGGTTATATTCGTGCTTTCTTCAGCGGTTTCTTATATTATGTTATGAATAATTGAACATTTTAAAGACACTTTTCGTAGTTCAAATTAGCCCATTTTATGTGCATATGTTGGCAAGCCTAACCTTAATTGCACCCGGCGACACTAACGCCTCCTATAGTAGCACCCTCCAGCTTTGTCTCCGATTTTGATCGAGAGTTCAAAGGCCCCAAATCATTTAGATGGCCGAGCGAGCCACTCCGCGTGTTTAACTCGCGGGGCTCGCTAAATCAGGAAGGCGCTTGTCTTTCGCTCATCAGGGAAGCAAAACGACGAGGGCTTCTCTATTAGGCGAGTTCTTCAGCGGCTGTTTGTTACTTCCTCTTGATTGATTTTTCGTATTTCTGGGCGCGTCAACTGCTTTGGTCATTAGTCCCGTAAGTGTAGTGCGTGTTTTTCTCTCGCGAGATGGCGAGATTTGGCGCCGACCTACCGTCGTCTAGTGGGGTTTCCCTCAGGACTCTCCCACCAGCGGCACTGCCCAGCCGGGACAAGCTCCAAGCTCCGACCCATCTCCCGGAATATGTGATAATGTGTAGTGGTGTGTGTGTGTGTGTGTGTGTGTGTGTGTGTGTGTGTGTGTGTAAGAGGAGAGGATAGGACAAGGAATGGGAAGGACAGATCGCGTGGTCCGTGGCCCGTTTGTTAGGATACTGCCGGCATTCGCCTGGTAGATCGGAGATCCACGGAACTACCAATCAGAGCAGCCGGCCGCTAAATTCTCCTCCTGACAGCGACTAAATTTCGACCTGGCTGAAAAGCTAGTGTCGAAAATCCTGCCGCCGTGGGGGGGAAACCCTAGGACCTCCCGGTCAGGGGTTTCCCTGCAGACATCGGTTGATCCCTGAGCTACGCTCCGGTCTGCCGCTCGAGCTGCGCCTGGTGGCGCCCCTGTGCAATTGCCGTGACGCCCGCAGGTGCGGCGTTACGAGCCGCTCCGGTGCCCCTTCGCCTAGGGCGCGGCGTCCATGACAGAAACAATAATCATTATAATATTACATCCCCTCCACAAAACGTCTTTGTCATGACAAAGAATGTTGTGTTAGCACCACTAGTTTCATTACTAGTTCGAATCCTTTTTGTGGGATTTTGTTATAGAACATTGATTTTCAGTCATTCTGCCTGTCCGTCGGCAAACAACTCTAGACGTCGTACGTATGATTTCACTAAATGAATATTTCGTAATCAACATGACTGAGTATGCGGTTCTTTGAATTTCAACGTGTATATTAATTTTGGGGGAAATTTACATGAAGCCCCAAACTTTTTCGCAAATTTCTCAAAATTCAAAATTTTTTTCTCTAAATTTGCTCAAAGGTTGGAATAAAGTGTTATGAAAATGGCTCATGACCTGCTTTAATTGCAATATCTGAGTTTTCAAAACTTTCAAAAGTTTTTTTTTTTCCCTGCACACCACACTTTTTTGACGATTGCATTTTTCTTAATAACTATTTTCAAAATCGTAACTTTACATATTATTTTATTTTTTCAAATTTTGTGTAGTTGTCGTGCAGTTTGTTCTGGAAAAAAAAGGCAATTTAAAACACGTAAACAATATTTTTTGAAAAAGGCTCCAAAATTTTAGTTAAATTTTTGCTGAGTTTGGAATAATATATAATAAATCATATTTTCATTACACATTCTCATATATTGAATATCTCAAAAGTTCAATTTGTTAATGTCCCACACTTTTATTATAGAAGCTAGATTTTATGTCAGGGATATGAACTAACATATAGTTTAATAATATTTTTAAAGAAATAATAATTGCGACAGAACATTTGAGAGCAAACGAGGGTGAAAAACTAGGTAGAATTGTGGGTAAGTTTCAAAGTTTTATTACGGAGTGAGAGGATAATGTCGCGTCTAATTGGACTACCCAAAGTAAAATATCTGTAGTGTATTATTTCGGTTTTGGAACAAAAACAATTTCGTGAAACAAACGAAGCACAAGCGATTGAGGTTAGTTTTAAATTTTTAAAGAGAAGGAAAAGAGAACAATGTCAACGTGAAGTTAGTTTTATGAAAATTAAGAAATGTAGTTAAATTTCGATTTGAACTAATAAATTCTGGTAGAACAATCGGAATCAAACAAGTACAGATAATTTATGATTTCAAATTTTGCTTAACATGGCACTACAAAAATTTGGGAAGGGAGCTACTTTTTAAATTATGATTTGGATTTGATATTGCTTCTTTTCAGCTTATATAATATATTAATAGCTTCTTTTCAGTTTTATAATTTTTTCACTAAAACTATTGATGTAAAATGCATGATTTAGCATGATTTTGTAGATAATACTTGGTAAAATGCATCCTAAAAATTTCATAGCTTTAAAGCGATTAGTTTTCGAGTTATAAGGAAACGGATCATAAACCAGTAATTCTGGAAAACAAGGGACAAAGTTAGATTCATGATTATACTTACCTTACTACTCTAATTGATGCATGATGCGTGACTTACCTTTAAAATCATAACTCAAAACTATTGCAGATATAAAATATTTTTCACCAAAATTTTACTGAATAATTAATGCCTTAAAAAAATTTTTTTCAAAAATCGATTTTTAAGGTTGTAGGCATTCTTCCCTAAAATATTTTAAAGGTATAACTACTAAAGTCAAATGGGTGTAAACCACACTTAGACTTTTGTAAAATAAAGGAAAATAATAAATATTTCTCTCTCTAAATTGTTAATATTTTTCAAAGTGCATACTTGTTTCTTTGATAAAGAACAAAAAAGGAATTTTAACTACTTCATTCTTTGTCACTAAAAAAAAAACGCTAAAACCTGTTTTCTTCTCGACGAGGAAGGCTGCATAAGTGGCTTTCTTTCTTCCTTCCTGCGGGGATTGATAAACCCAAAGAATTTCGCTGGGTTCGTCTTCTCCGTAAGAAGGCAGGAAATGGAAACTTCGATGTCTTCTTGTTTTCTTCTTTTGTCAAGGAATGTAAAGACAGATTTCTCGTGAGACCATTTCGAAGAAACCATTTCCCTGACTCACAAAATCCTATCAAAAGGGAGAATGCAAAGTTTAACTTGAAGCAGAGCTCTTACAGATGGGGAGTTAAATGTTCGTAACATTATCTCACTCAAATTTTGCATTCTGTTTTTCGTTGATGTAAAATATGGGGAAAAATTTAGGTTCTATAATATTCAATTTTCCCACTTGTAAATATTAAACATGTATAACATACGTAAGTATGTTAAAAATTTTGAGATCACAAATTTAAAATTGTTTAAAATCTTTCAGTGATTTTGAAAGCTTTGTAATTCTGTAAATGTTCTATTTGTAAAATATTCAAACTACTTCACAGTAATTTATTAGACAACGTGATAGAAGAGATATATCAATACGAGAGGAAGACGTTCACTATTTTCAGTGATACATTAAGCTCCAACTCTCATAGAGTGTAATAATCGATGTTAATTTAATGTGTTTTAGTAAATAATCGTGATCATGTTATATGGCATCAAGTTAAATAGTTATCGACCTTGTCGAAAGATGCACCGTGAAATTGTTAAAACACTTTTATCTTCAATAGGCATTTTAGCAACATGTTATTAACATTAAGAGAAATTTAACCTTCTAAGTACTATGAAATAATTTGAAAATATTGTATTCAATTCCTCTCTATACCTTCTGAATATTATAAAATAATTTCAAAACTCCATAACATTCCGTTGGGAGAACAGAAATTCTCTATCAAGCTTTTTTCTTTCTCCTCACTTTATGTTTTTCATGAAGTGTATTAGTTTTGGGAAAATCTTTAAAGGGGCCCCTAAATTAAAAGTAAGTTTCTTTACTTTTTTGTAGTGTTTGAAATGAAGTTCACAAAACACGGTCCGTATGAATTTGGAAGAAACCGCGATTTGAAAGGTTTTGAAATGCAAATTCTTACTACGGTATCCTTTCCGTGATTCAACGGGATTGGGGTGTCACCGGGGCTTTAGAAAATGAAGGTTCCAAAAACTCGGCGTACGTGTCGGCGCGTGATGGAAAACAGCGTGGGCCGGGCCTCTACCGAAGAGCGTTGTTTGTGTGGACGTTTTCGATGTGATTGTGGGCGTCAGCGCCCCCGCGGCCGCGGCCGCAACCGCTGTTGCTGGGGATTAGCTTCTTTTTGGGGCAGGACTCTTTTTAATCCGCATTGCGGTGTATGCGCGTGCTAAAATCGAGGATTAGGACCACGTGAAAACGTGCGGTGTGTGCAGAAGCTCCTGTTTTGACAACCCTCGCCGATCGCTTTCAAAAAGTTTTTCGTGCTTTTTTTCAGAGCTAACGGCCTTTACTCTTATTCGTGCATTCATATACAGAATATACTAATATAATATTTACACAAATCTCTACGTGAATGGCTTTTTGTATTGCAATTGATCTGATTTTGTTCATTCCTTAAAAAGGGAAAATTATATAAAAATAGTGCATATCACGTAAGAGAAATAAGCATTCAGGGTACATCAAGATATAAAATAAATATTAAAAATATCCTAGCGCCAATTAGGTATTCTTTTGAAAAGCGTGAGTTAATACTAAAATGTATGGATCAGAGGTACACAATTAGTTCACAAATAGGAGGACGTACTGAAAGCCAATTAACTGTAGACATTTCGAGGTATAAGTCTGCCATTTACGAAGATTCAAAGTTAGTATTTAGCCCTTAGTTCAATAGGATTAAGTATATAACTATCTTACCCACACATTTGCACTATAAAGAAATATTAAAAATACATCTTAATGATTATTAGTATTTTATTTATTTCTATCGACAAGCTAAATACAATATACGTACACATGTGTTTACGCATTCAAAATAGAACAGATTATTTTCGTTCACTCACAAAGAAGTATACTTTGTTTTGAACTATACGAATTTATATTCATTTCAAACAAATTTTGGTTTGCGATTATAATTTAAACTAGTATAACGTTGAATTGTTTAATTATACATGAAGTGTGTCTTGCAATTTTGTTCTCGTAACACGGTTAAGGTATTTTGCAGTTTAATTTTGCACGACCAGTAGCGTTGGTCGCTTCCTGTAACCTCACTCTAAAGCACTGATGTATAGTGTGTCAGCCTGTTCACCTGCTAATCTAATCCAACGTTTAATGGGTTTCATTTTAAAATCTTTCCAAATTCCTACACTACCGACTTCTCTTAAGACTCAGCATTTGCTGCGAATGAACACCAGAATTAATTTGAAATAATATTTCGATACTTTTTAGTCGATCTATCCTACCACTCCCCAATTTTCTGCCACATAGTTCATAGTTGGGAGAACTAGTAATTTAAACATTGTATCACTTTACCTTTGAAAGCAATTCCGGAACTCTGGCACTGCGAAAAGATTTCCTTGAATACAATTCTTCCTTTACTGTGCGCCGCCACTATGTGATTATCCCCCATTCATGGAAAATTTTTCACCAAGAAGTGTACATGCTTTGCAACACTTATAAAACTTTACGTGAGACGCCTAGCTCATTTAGTTTTCAACATAAATCTTCCCCATTGGTACAGTCAAAGCCTTTTCGAAATCCACAAAACTCAATATAAATGACCCCATTTAGTGCAAGCGGCTGTTTTACTAGGTTTTTTCAACACAAAGATATTGTCGGTGGTCCGAGCCTTTTTCGGATTCGGTGGTGTAACAGTTAGTATAGCGGGCTTTCTACTCCATACTCGTTATGTAGTAAACAGCGTGACGCTGAAGGGTAATCTGGGAGCCTTAGGTACCAAATTATTTTTCAATAAAAATATGTCGTTTAATGTGCTATTTTTAATATTTTGTACTGGATTGTTGAAGAAACTTAAATGTGTTCGACTCCCTTTTCCTGTTTACGCGCGGGATTAGCGGGTCGCGGAGATTTACTCGTTGGGGCCGGTAGCTGAGCGAAGCCTGTCAGTGGATAGACACCGGCTGGCTCTGCCGCGCATGCGCAAAAAGGCGCCCCCAACCATTTTCTCCCTCTCACTCGCACTCACTGGGCAGAGGCTTTGATTGATTAATTTTTGTTTCTGGGCGCGTCAACTACTTCGGTCATTAGTCCCGTTAATGTAGTGCATGTTCTTTTTGTCGGGCGATGGCGGTGATTTTCCCCGCTGGATGGCGGATCCGGCACCGACCTACCGTCGGGGGGGTTTCCCCTAACAGGACTCTCCCAACGGGGCACCGCCCCAGCGGACAAGCTCTAAACTCCGACGGTCTCCCGGAATACTCGTATGTGATAGTGTGGTGCATGTTAGTGTGAGTGTATAAGAGGAGAGGATAGGACAAGGAAGAGGAAGGACAGATCGCGCGCGGTCCGTGGCCCGTTTGGTACGGTACTGCCACAGCATTCGCCTGGTGTTGATCGGAGAAATCACGGAAACTACCGATCAGAGCAGCCGGCCGCTAGAATTCTCCTCCAGACAGCGACTGAATTCGACCCAGCTGAAGAGCTAGTGTCGAAAATCCTGCCGCCGTCAGAACTCGAACCTAGGACCTCCCGGTCAGAGGCGCTGCAGTGACATCAGTTGATGCACTGAGCTACCGCTACCGGTAGGACCGAGCCTAGGCTCTCTGGAGGCACGGACTTGTACCGCGGTGCACGTTCACGTCTCTGGAGGCCAATTCACCTACTCACCTCACGTTGTGGGAAAGTAGAGTTGTGTGATTTTTGTTCGTGTTTTCTTTATGAAACAATTAATGGAGCTAAATATTTAGTGTTATAGAGAATGTCCACTGACTATGCCCAGTCCCATAACTTCTGAACGGTTCACGATATCGAAATGCAGTTTCGCTCAACAATGTGAAATCATGAGGCAAGTATCCGTAGCCGTAGAGGTAGAAATAGTAGATAGATACGTAGGAATAGACCGTGATAGATATGAATAGACTTCTGAAATCTGTATGAATGAACTTTCAGGGTCAGACTTATTTCAAAGACAAAAATTGTTTCCTTTAAAATCATGATACAGTAGTGACTCAGATGGTCTATAGGTTTCAGGATTTTGAAAACTTTCATTTTGACAAAAAACACCTACAAAGCGTCCTTTCGTTCAGAAAATTTTCTTTCCTAAGAAAACGATATCAATTCTTTGACGAGAGTAGCTGAAATGGATTGACAAATGTATACATTGATAATGCAAAATACATGGCTGCAGATTTTAGCTCAAGTATTTTAAGACAAATTGGTCTAGAAAAAATTATCACGAGACGGTTCGGTTGATACACCTCAGTCTAACTTTCTCTTTATCTACAGCATTATGTGAAAGGAAAATTATTACCTAAAGAGAGTAAAGACATTCTGAAACATCAGAATCAGTAATTTCAGTACACTGGCTATCCAGAAATGTATGCTAAATTAACTGTGCAGAAACGACAGCTTTAGAGAACAAATTATAGACGTTTTGTTGAATGAAAAAACGATGAATGGAGCTAATTTACAAAAAAAAAAATGAACACAAATATTCTCAGAATACCCAACTGAATGACTCTAGCTCCACCACTGGAAGTAAAGGCCAAAGCTGATGTAAAGCTAAAGCGAAAAGTGGCGATATTTTACAGACATACTTGTATTGTGGATACCTGATACCGAATCAATGGATAATTTTGCTGTTAAATGCGGTAAATTACTTCCTCCATTACGTTGTGCAGTCCGAATGCAAGTTTTAGGGTTCTTGATACAGAAAATGTGGTTTACAGTAAAACTTGTCTGTCCCTCCAACCGATCGGTCTTTCCGGCAGCGTCTAAATGAGGATCGACTACTGTTCCTGCGGTTCATTACTGAAATGTTTCGACTACTATTCAGACGATTTTCTCCAAAACAGACATTCCGGATGGACTGGTCGAATGGATATACTGGGAATTTGAAACGGATATTTTGATTCTTTAATATTTCACATGAAGCCTTCAACGTCATTTTCAAAATTTTCTCAAAAATTTTTTCCACGTTTTCTCTCGAATAGAGAATTATCTCTTATTTAAAAAAATTAAACATATTCATTTTTATTGAACTCCTGATTTTCGAAAATTCCAAAAGTTTACTAATCATTGGCGTCTTAAACTACAATATTGATGACTGAGATTTTTCCTAAAAACTGCTTTTCAAAATTTAATATTTTAGTTGGGTCATGGTAATGTTTGAGACTCAGGATATTTTTGCAAAATCGAGTAATTTTGCGTGAAATAAAGGCAATTTTAAAGCAATGCGTAAAGAAGATTTTTCGAAAGGGCTCCAAGTTTTTCTTTAACTTCTCTCGAATAGAGCAAAGTAAGTTCATAAAATGCCTTAAAATCAATTTTCTTTGAAATATTTCCATTTTCAAATATTAAAAAAGTTTACAAAATTGTAATTCGATATTACAAAAATTTAAATATTTGATGGTGTCTTACATTTTGATAGATGGAGATATTTAAAATCTGTTCTCAAAATTAAATCAAGTAATATAATGTAAATTTTTTGAAAATATGAGAATTTTTCGCATAATTTTGAATGACTGTTAAAATATTGCATGAAAGTAGTTCTTGTATTAAAATTAATGCAAGTTCTGTTTTGAGGGGAGAAGGACATTTCTATCTTGCCCATGTTAATTTTATGATTTGTAGGTACACTTATCGAAAAATCTAGTTTACTTACGGGTTGATTTTTTTAATATTTAACATTTAAACTTTTTAATGCAAATCATTTAAAATTTCTGATATACAGCCATTCGTTTTCGACAGGAATTTTTATTAAATAATGAAAAATACCCAATTTTTTAGTTATATTATTTTTACATTTATATGTCTGACACTTTTGATAGTTTGTTGCCAATTATGACTATAATCATTGTAGACAGTGCTGTAAAACATTAAGCACGTTCTACTATTTTTCCCAGTATTAAATATTCTTAAAAAAAAAAAGACAAGAATTTGAGTTAATTGACTTCAAAATTTTGGTGCTAAATTTTGCGTGTATTCAATCCCTCAGTGCATTCCTATTCCATATTCTGGGTCATCTGGAACCTAGTTGTTTCCTTTCCTCTTAGCTTCTTGATTTTTTTCTGTTTGTGTTTTAGGAGATCATTTATTTTCGCACTTGCTTGCACGTTTTTTGGCAATTCGTTGGAGGATAAAATTTCTTTCAACAGACTTTCCTAATTATTTCATCACTACAATAAAGATTTATTTCCACAACCATACTTTACTTATATTCTTATTCAAGACAATTACTTTATACAACTACAACAATGCAATGCAATTACTTCTATTCTTATTCACAACAATAGGATTTTATTTAGAATAAAACAAGCTGGACGTAAACTAATAGTGGAGTAATGAATTGCAAATAATATCTAGAACTTTGGAAATATCTAAAAAATAATGTTTTCATTTCTACATTCCTCTAATGGTCAAGTCCACTCTCTACATGTCCTGACTAACTGCATAGTTCCATTAAATTGTTTTAGGGACTAAAACGTAGTAAAACATGCATAAACTATATATCAATAATGGAACGTGTTTCGTCCGACTCTAGTCACATGTTTTGACAATTACAAGGGAATATGTTTCTGTTTGCAATTACAAATACCGTTGCAACTCCATGGCTACTTAGAAGTAATTGTAACAAATAAAGTTTGACTGTTCAAACAATTGCCTGTCCCAGTCAGGAATGAACCAGATCTCTCCACTTGCTTCAACCACTTGCACAGCCGAGTCAGTCAACTCTACGAGCAACCTTAGAACTTACGTGACGGTTACAGTCAAACATCCTTTGTAGAGTATGTGTATATTTGGCAATTGAAGGTCGGATTAATCTGGTCTAGCATACTCGGCCTGCCTGTTTGTTTGCTTGTTTATTTATCTCACACTACAGAAACTGACATATATTCTTTCGCCGACAGGGAATCGAAGCCAGAATCCTCCATGTAAAGATAGAACGCTGTTCAAAAGCGACCCGAGGAGTATAATCACTTGTTGAGCCCAGACGTTCAAGCATTCATTTTACCTAATAGGCAGGCAAAAAGCCATTTATTTTACTAAAATGACGTCATAAGAAGGCATTTATTCTGATAAACAAGGCATGTAAACAATGAAATATCACATTTAAAAATAATCTGTTTAAAAAATTATTAATTAAAATAATTATCGTTTTTATTCTAACTTCCAAAACCAGTGAAATCATTTGCTGTCATACGATCATTTGTATGATTTTTTTTCGATAAAAAATAATGAAACATTGTCTGTAACACTGTCAACATACTATATTCCTTTAGGAAATAAAAACAATTATATTTACGGTTTGGGGAATCTGTACGGTTTGGGGAATTTGACAATAGCATAATAAACTCTTATTATTTTCGTATCAATATTGACAACGACGAATCTGAATTTCCTCTCATATATGTACACATAATAAACCATCCACAACACGAAAGCAACATTACAATTAATTGAGCGAATTTATTGGAACATACGTGACTTTTTCCATCAAGACTAAAGTATGTGCTACTTGAAAATCCAGTTGCGAATGAAAACGTTGTACCCTGCATTCTGCAAATATGGTTAGCGTGAAATGTGAAAACATGTAAATTAATTCAACGAGTCATAATTACTTTATCTGACATTGATATTTTTTCTTTGTAAGCCTGAAAAATTACTTTAATCGGGTTAAATTTTCCCCGGTAACGAGAATGTAAATTCACATTATTTTAATTTTCCCAGAGTATCTCGATATTTAAAAAATCATAACTCACATTTATCTCCATAAATTTTCTTAGTTAACATTACATACAAAAAAATTCCAAAAGGAGTCTGTTACAGATGAAACATGTTCTTAATTATCTTTTTAATGTGTGGTCCAAATACTTAGTATCGAACATTACATACAGATACAGGAAAACGTATGATTTCCGCTAATGAGCTTATTTTAGAGGAGCTCTGTACAAAATTGATTTTTGCACAGTATGAAAATTATAATTAAAAAATTACATTGAGCAATATCAAATGTAAATATATACAGATCATAATTTTTCTCTAAAGTCCGTGGTTTGTCCCTTTAATGAAGAGTAAGTTCTACTTAAAAGTAGCTAATAGCTTCATAATTAACCTTGGAAGCAGTGAAATGATAGCAATATCACTTGAAACCATTATCACCTTCAGAGGTTACATTGATATTTTGTTCTAAGAGATCTAACGAACCTCATATTAGTCTTTAATTGTAATTATTTTGGAACTATATGCATTTTTAGAAGCAAAAATGCTTAATTAAATCCTATAGATCACTCATTAAAACTATATTTCTGTTCTTTTGTTTTGCAAATAAAACAGAAAACTGTTTTAATATTTTTTTATAATAGCAGATTTTTCACAAAAATGACTCTTTATGCAAATGAAAGAAAAAAGTACTAGTGCTCCTTTGGAATTTAGTTCTAGGACGAAAACGATTGTTCAACTCTTTGAAATCTTTATGAACTCACCCAACAAAAAGGGAAGGACGTGTGCGCTTAGCAATTTATATTAGCATCGCTACACACGGCTAGGCTCCTCGGGTGGAAAAAAATCGCCCGACAGGGGGGCGGGGACGTCGACTGGGCGGTGGTATTTTTTCGTTTTCCCTTTACAATTTAATAATGATTATAAAGGGGCCCCGATAAACCCTCCAACAGACGCGCGACGGGCCCGCTTTGGGAACGCCCGTTTTCTCGCCAGCGCCGCGTCGCCCTATGGGGGGGGACACTCCAGGACGCCTGATGGGCGGTGGCCCTTGGACTTCCCCCGGGTTTTTGGACGGTGGGGATGGTACGCGAAAACCCACCTTCATGTTACGCCGATTTTTTGGGTTTTGGTTTTCATGTTTGGGGCGCGTAAACTGCGGTCATTAGCCCCTAGTGTGTGATTTTTTTTCTCGGGGATGGCGTGATCTTCCCCGCTGTGACGAATCCGGCGCGACCTCCGTCGGCTGGCGTGTTCCCAACCGGCTCCCCCAGCGGGGAACCGCCCCAGTCGGTACAACTCTGCCCCGCCGGTCCCCCGAAATATGGGAGTGAGTGCGTTAGTTAAGTGTTGTGTGAAAGGGCAGAGGATGGAAAAGGAAGAAGGAAAGATCGCTCGCGGTCCGGGGCCCCTTTTTAGGGTATGCTCCGGCATTCGCCTGGGTTGATCAAAAACCGCGGAAACCATGACAACCGGCCGCAAATTCTCCTCCAGACGCGACTAAATTTCGACCCAGCGAAAAGCGGGTTAAAATCCCCCACCGTCGGGACTAACCTAGGCCCTTTCCCCGGTCAAAACGCTGCAGTGTGTTAGCCAATTTTACATTAAAAAAAAGGGTTATTTATTTATTTTTTTCCAAAACAGAAAAAAATTTCCCATACGACTTGGGGGGAAAAAATCATTTGCGCACGCTTTCTTGATTTAGCCCCTTCCCAAAATTTAACTATTAATATGGAAATATATGAATAAAATAATAATAATAAAAAATTTAATAATAATAAATTTTAAAAAAGCGAGAGATTAACATTTCTAAAACTAAAAATTTTTTTAAAGGGGGAAACTTACTTGTAACTTAAACAAAACCCAGATTTGTTTTTTCAACAACAAAATGAAACTCACCTTAAGTTCACTATTACTCAAGCAAAGGAAAGCTAAAAAAAAAGTGCATAAGCACATTTTGCCAGAAAAAAACGGGGCCATCTCACTTTGCTCAATGGATGGGGAAACAACAAAACCCATCGAGAGGGGGATCATTGACGGAAGAAGTCCATTATTGTCAGCCATATTGTTTTTTAAAAAAAATATACCAAATGTAAACAAATTCAGTATACTTATCATTGTTTTTTTAAAAGAAAACATTATTTTTTTTTTTGACGATCAGTTTTCTTTGTGTAGAAACAGTTCTGCAGCAAAAAAATTTTTCTTTAACAAATTTTTACCAATTTTAATTGTTTAATTTCATCTGGTAATACGTTGAAAAGAACGTACATGTTTTTTTTGGGGGTTTATTGTACTGAGCTGAAGTGAGGTTTTTAATTTTTAGTAGGATGCGGTTGTGTTTCGGGGGTGATCGTTGTTGCGTTGGTTTGAAGATTAGTTGGTTTAAATAGCAAAGCAACATTTTTGTTCATTATGACTCAACTCACTATCCTTCAAGATGATGGCTCTTCCTTTTAACAGGCCCTCTCTTGTTTAAAGGCTTAAAAATTTTTTCGGATACTTTGTTTTTGTGTATGATTAAACTTCAAAGACTTTTTACAAACATTCATTTTTTTCTATGAGTATGAGCCCCAAAATTTTCCCCTTTTTTACTAAGACTCCCCGAGAGCAGGGAAATTTTGCATCAGCAAAGGAGAAAAGGATGAAAAAGGGCGATGTCTTAAAACCAAAACCCTTTTCTAGCATTTAGTGTAATTATTATTTAAATAGAATTTTTGCTTACAGGACATGAAAAAGGGCTTGATCAGTAGAATGAGATATGGAAATATATTTTGTAATTCAATTCTTGATATTGATTCATGGTGAGTTGTAGTTGACATTTAAAAATTGGGAAATGATTAAAGGGTTTTTCATTCAACAAAGCTTTTTTCAAAAAAAAAAGATGGTTAGTATCATCAGTTTTTGTTCGGGGACCCAAAAAACTCTCCCAAAAATGAGTCGTTTTGGGGAAACAAAAACGAAAACAAAACTCTATTTGAAATAACTCTTTTGTTGACAATGAAACCCCTTCTCTTTTCAATTTTCACTTTTTGGTTTTTTCCCATTTCCAGCGTAAACTGCATTATCATTAGTCCATACGTTTTTTATTTTTTAAATTAGTACTTTGAAAAGGTCTCAACTTTTTCCAAATTTTCTAAAAAAAGGTTCGAATAAACTTTTTCTCAAATACATACAGAATGCTTAAAAAATGGCACAGCCCCATTTTCCTTAAAAATTTCCCCGATATTTCGATAAATTTTAAATACAAAAATTTGGTCTTCCTCAACTAAAACATTAAAGAATAACTTTTTGTTTTTGAAAAAAATGTCTTTCTAAAAGGTAATCTTTAAATATTCATGATCAATTTTTAAAAAATGTTATTATTTTTCGGATAATTTCATATTATTGAATATATTAAAATTATATTTTTATATTATATTTTTTAACCACTTTTTTCTGAAAAACCCCCCAGTTTTATGCAATTTTTAACTTGTATATGACGTTAAAAACGTTTTTTTTGACGAACTCTATATTTTTAAAAATTTTAAAAAAATTTAAAAAGAAAAATTAATTATAGAATTTTTTAAATAAAAATCTTTCTTTAAAAGGTTTGGTTTTAATAAGGTAATGTTTTTGAAAAAAAAAAACATTGTTTTTAATTTTTTAAGTTAATGAATTCTTTTAAAAAATGGCCTATTTTTTTCATTTCCCCGATGGGAAAACCTTAAAAAATGGAAAATTTTGAAAATTTGATTAAAAAGAAATTTCCCAGAAATATTTGCTTTTTTGCATCTATTTTGACTTTTACGAGTACACAAGCAAATTGTTTTTATTTCATATTACGTTGGTATTTTGAAAACAAAATAAATATTAATTTCTAGTTTTTTTTTTTTAAAATTTTTGTCACATTATGCTTGTCTTAATGAATTGTGATGGGGAAAGGCTTTTGTAGCATCCCGCTATCAATGTTATCCCGTTATTTGAGTAATATTTTTCATTTTCCAATTTAAAATTTATGATAAATTGAGAACCAAAAAATTTACTAAAGTATGTTTTTTAGCTTTCCAGAAAATGTCGGAGAAACGGGACCATTATCCTCGAGTTTGGGGTGCCTTAGTTGTATAAAAGATCCCTTTATTTTCAGTAGGCTACAAAAAACCAGCAAAAAGGGCCCAAGGAGCCATTCGTCGCAGACCCATTAATTACTTAAACCCACTCTCGGGTTCGGGATGATAGCGGAGTACGGATCTCTGCAAACCATCAGAATCCCTCACATCCGTTGACTATGATGGTTTGGCCCCATTTTTCAGGGATAACTCAAAGCTTCATTCTCTAAAATACAATATAATCATACATAAGCGTAGTTTGATGTCTACCCCAAAACCCAAGAAGGTTTCGTAACAAAATGGATATTTTTTTTAAGTGGTCACCTGCGCGTGCGTTTAAAATGTATTACGATAATTAAAGATTCATCCCTTTGCGATTTTTAATTTAAAATTTACCCCCTGATATCAAAAAATTTGATATAAGATTTTCGCGAATCCGTATGAATGAATATGTTGGTTAAAAATTTTTTGATGCAAATTTTACCTTTCATAATGAAATTTCATTAACACAAAAAAAATTTTCGTGATCAAGTTTAATATTTTTTTTTTTGAGTATGATTAAAATGAACTTTTAAATTATTTTATTTTAATAGAAAATTGGCAACAATATTTATCCCCTTTTTAAAAAAAAATTGAAATCAGTTGAAAGTATTTAAGGTAACTTGGAACGATTTTATTTTCAATAACAAACATCTTCTGTTTGGTACTCTTTTTATTTGTTTTTGTGCTATTCAAAAAAAATTTCATTTATTTTTAAATACAAAATTATCTTGCTCGGCTTTTTTAATGAAAAGATGCCTGCTTACTCGACACGTATATAAAACAGTTTTTTTGAACAGCTTTTGAAAACAAGGGGAAAAAAATTTTTAATTATTTCTCTGAACTCATTGTTCAGTTTACTAAAGACATAATGTCAAAAAAACTGTTACCATGTTCCTACATAATGAAAAAAAATAAAAGCTAGACTGAATGTATAGATCTGGGGCTATAACTTTGCAACACAGAACGTCTCAAAAATCAGAAATTTGTCCACATAAAAGTTGGATATAATCGCCCTTTCCCTTTTTTACCTTAGTAATAATAAAAAAAAAATGTAATCGTGCGCCGGAAATCGTCAAATTCCTCATTGTCTCTCCTTTAAACTAATGGAACCTGTACTTTCCGTTATTATTTATAACTTAATGAATTTTGAAAATTTAGATTTAACGAAAATGAATCTATTTTTTTAAAAATTTTTTGATTTATCAGTAAAATAAATGACAAAAAATGGAGTGGATTTTATGAGGGTAAGTAAAAATCTCTATCTTCAATATTGCTTTTGCATTTTTTAAATTTTTTTGCAATTTAAAATAAAAGGATTGGGAAAATGGAACCAGCTGATTTTAAAATGTCTTTGGACCAATTTCTTTTTTAGAAAAAATCTCCATCTACAATGCAGTGGTTGTAGGGAAAACGCCAAAAAATTTTTAACTTTTTAACTTTCAAAATATCAGGGATATCAAAAAAAATGAACCCCCTTTCCTTTTATGTCTATTTTCGGGATCTGATGAAAAAATTTTAAAAATTATGTGGAAAATTTCTGAATTTTTTTAAATGTTGGGCTTTAATAGTCCCCCAAAAACAGAATATTTCTTTTAAACTCGGGGTCTCGATTTCATTTAGATCAATTGTAAAAAATAAATTTTGGAAAATCGTCTGAACGGGTTTGGGGTTGTTTCCCCCGATAAGATTGACGGACGGACGGACAACGGACGGAAAGACAGAACGCGGGGGACAAACGGTGACAGCGGACAGACGACGGAAAGATAGGATATCCACCGACATGTTTTTGGTCCGTTTTTCCCATCAAAAACCCAACGTGAAATCTAGCTGTAAAATTTAAAAAAGTTATTTTCCACATTCAGGAAAAAAAAAATTCCTACTTTCCAGGCAAAAGAGCTTTTTTGTCAAAAATGTTGTTTTTTGGGGGATTATAAAACTTTTTTTATGGAAATTTTATCAGTATTTATTTCAATTTTTAAATTTTCCTTTAAGACTACAATCACATTTTTGGATTGTATGTCTAATGATTCAAATTGCTTGAAATCGTTATTGAGTTTCTTTTTAATTTTATGGTAGTAGTTTTAATAGTTGATTAAAAATTTGTCGGGGGGCCCGAAATTGTTTTATTTTTCCCTCTGTATTAATGTACATTTTCTATACGAACCTTGAGCTTTTAAAAAAAAAATTATACTTTTAAATACTACAGCGTTAAATTTCCTTTTGTTAGGAAAATTATTTTCTAACGTCCATAGATGCTGTAAATCATTATTCATCATATTATCAAACTTGCTGTTGCTACAAATTGACATTTTTCAAATTATTTTCTTTAAAAAAATCCCTTTCATTTTTTGAAATTTGAAATCACGAAAAGACTAAAAAAAAAGTTTATGGCATTTTTGTTGTGTTTCATTTTCATTCTATTTTAGTTTTGTTATTTTATTACTATATTTTCGGGTAGTAAGTTTTATTTCTCTGTATAACTAATTTCTCTTGCTTTTTAAAATCGCAGTTTGATTTTCTTCAGTAAAAAACGGAAAAAAACAACTTTGTTTTTAAAAAAAATTTTAAAAACGAAACATTTTTACTTTCACCCTCGAATACTTTGATGCTTTGAAGGGACTCCTAAAGAAAAAAATTTTGCTCATGCCAACTGATATCATTGCAGCGCTCGTGACCGGGGTCCTAGGTTGGGGTCGCGGGGACGGAATTTCGACACTACCCTGGTCAATTTGTCGCTGTCTGGAGAAAATTAGCGGGCCCGGGTGCTCGATCGGTTTCCGTGGTTTCTCCGACCAACCCAGGCAATCCGGGGCAGTACCATAAAACTCGGACCGCACGCGATCTATCCTTCCCCTTCCTTGTCCCATCCTCTCCCCTAACTTCCACTAACCCTACACTAACCCTATTCCGGGACGGGGGTCAGGGTTAGAGCTTTGGCAGGGCGGGCCCGCTGGTGGGAAATCCTGGGTGGGAAACCCCACTGCTGACGGTAGTCGGCGCCGGGTCTCATCCATTGGGGGAAAATCACAGCCATCTCCCGGGAAAAAATACTACACAAACGGGGTTAATGACCACAGCAGTGGACCCCCCAAACACGAAAAAAACAATCAATCAAATCCGCGGGGGGGGGTGGGCGAGGGGGGATGGGCGATGGGCTGTGCCAGATGCGCCGGCCACCGGCTGCGCGTTGTGATAAGGCGTAAGTTGGGGACCGGCGGAATCGCGTTAAAATGGTTCCCAGAACCGCAGTGCTCCGCCACCGCGTCCTTCCGCGGGAGCTGCCTGCCCAACGTCCGCGAGATCCCCTGGAAATTTACGGACGAGGGCATCTAGCTGAGCTTATGTCCATATATTCCTTTTCTTTCTTCCGTTATGCCGTTTTGTTCGTTCGCCCCATCCTTTATTCTGTTCCGCGCCAGACTGGCTGACACAGTTGTAAAATCAAAGGACGGGGATAATTTTTCAGGATTTCAGCATTCTCTCCCAAATTCACAACATGTATTTTCGGTTTTTTTTTGGTTAAGGTTTAAAATTCGTTAGTATTGCGAATTTTTTTTTTAAATTATAAATTTTATTAGTATAAAATTTAAATCGTAATATTTATTTCTCTTTGGGTTTTTCAAACTAAATCCATCAAGTTCGCAGAGAAATGCATGCCAATGAAAAAACTCACAGAAAAACGATAAATATTTATGTTGCAAAAATGCACGTAGAATGGAACATGTGACGGACCTTTGTTTACTCTCATAAGTAATATTACCATTTAGGGGGTGATGTCATTTAAAATAATACTAACATTTTCCAAGGACGTATAGTCCATGATTTGGGAACATGGATTGGTTGTTGTCTGCTCGTTCATTAAGCTAAACAATTGGAAAAAACCCAATTTCCCAAAAGAGGGGAAAAAAACGTCCTCAGATGACATCTGTTCTAATGTTGTTTTCCCCTCTAGTACTTTAGCCTTTTGGGGTCAAATGATGGCTTGTAATTTGGTTTTCGGCTACTGGGCAACTGAGCTTTGGGGGGTGGGGAAAAATTTGTTTTATTTATTACACCATTCGACTTAGCCCCTTTTGGTAATCAAAAAAGGGTTTTTAAAGGGAAAATAAAGTATTCTTAAAAATAATTTTCAATTCCTTAAATTTCAAAAAACCAAAAAATTATGAAAAATCTTTTAAACTCTATCAAAAAAATTATAAAAAAGTTTTTAAAATTTTTGTTCTTCCCTAATTTAATATTTTTTTTATTTCTCCTGGGGGATATTCACCGTATTTACGCATATAAAAATGGCGATATTTTTTCTTTCAATATAAAAACAAGTATTTACCCATTCTTTAAAATATTAATTTTTATTACTCTTCTTTTTGGAATTTTTTCTTTACTTTATTTTTCATGTTTTGTCATATCATTTCTTTTTTTCAATTTTTTTTGAATTTTTTTCTTTTTTTCGGCTTCTTTTTGGCTTTCTTTCGGGCCTCTACAGAACGATTATATACAACTTTATACATAGTTCCTTCTTGGGCCCCTTATTACACCAAAGGGGGGGTCCCCCCTTGAAATATCTTAAAAATTTTTAAAATGAAGGGCTATATAATTGTTTTTTGATTTCCAAAGGGGCTTGATCAGTTGTTATAAAGACTATTTTTAGAAATTTTAAATTTCGTGAAAAAAAACAGTCCCCTCCTGTAAGGCAAGCTTACAGAGGGAATGATGTAGAGCTTTTTACTTTGAGTTTTTTTATAAAGGAAAGCTTTTTAGAATTTTTAAAGGGGGGATGTTTAGACATAAAAGAACGTGAGGTTTAATATCAGTTGGGTAGAACTCAGAGATATTTAATGCTTGTGTTCAGTGTCCCGGGGATAATTTGAATACATTTTTAAATTGGGCCAAGGAAGGGATTCACAAAAGTTCTTTCTCTGGGGTTTAATTTTGTTTCGTTTTAGTACAGGCGTTTTACACTTTAGGGGGTATAAGATGTAAAAAAAATTTAACAAAAATAATAATAATAATTATTATAACAAAATCATCATCATCATCATAATCTTTTTTGCCCCGGGAAAAAAAACCTTTCTTTAAAAGACATTTTAAAAAATAATGAATAACTGTGATATAAAACGTTTTTTTTTAAAATGCATTTTATTTCTCTCTTATCAAAAAAAAATTTAAAAAATTTCTGTTATCTCAAAATTCTTTTTAAATAGTT